>OU015498.1:143655766-144065766 GCA_907164885.2 Dolomedes plantarius | reverse complement strand
AGGAAAGTTCTAAATCACGAGAAGCTTATAGAGCGGGCTGCTCTAAAATATGAAGATAACTTCTTGATGAAGTAACGAGCTAACGGAAGCCTGTAGAGCAGGGTGCTCTGAGATAGCTATACTTCAGTATTCGTTGACGAGAAGCTTCGAGCGGGCTGCTCTGAAAAATAAAGTTCAGGATGAAGTCGGTCGCTCCAGGAGAACGTAGACGAAAGGTTCTCTCTAGATGAGAGTCTAGACCAAGTCTGTCCAAAAACTGGATTTCTTCTCCCGGCGTTGGCAAACGTGCTTCCTGTCACGTGACTGCAAAAGTTGAGGTCGTCTGGCACAATTTGTGACGTCATGTCCGTTGGCTGTGATTCGCTTGACAACGAAGCCATGTGGTCGTTCTTATAATTCAGCTGATCTGAAAATCATTAGTTCACGTCGAAATAGTCATTTCTTTACGTTTCCCCAGGGCCGGCGGCTAGGAGCAACACTATTCTCTGCTTCCAGACACCTTGACGCTGATGGATAGAACTGTTCGCTGGTCACCTGCTGTGGGAGGTCCGTGTTGCAAATTGAAATTATATATTACATTGTATTTGTTTTTGGCGTACTAGTAGCGCCACCTGGTTGCTTCGCGGTTCGCGCGAAGTGTGTGTATAGTCAGTTGGTGTTGGACTCTTGAAACGAATAAATGCCTGACGCTTGAAATCTTGGTGATTAATAATTCTTGAACTCTTGGATATATATTTCTTCATGGTGCCGAACCCCGCGACCTGGATTTGGGGTACCTTTAGATGTATTGAAACTTCAAGGTAAGGTATTTAGACTTTTGAAATTTAGTGATTTGATTTCGGAATCATCTTGAAATGGAAAAAATCCATAAGCTGAAAAGCAAACGTTCCACAATTAGGTCTGGAACAACTAAATTAATATCGAAAATAGAATCATATTTACAAGCTGACATAGATGAAAGAATAACTGATATTTTATCAGAAATTCTTGAACAATTAAATGGAAAAGAAATTTCCTTAAAAGAATTGGATTCCGAAATAGAAAATGAAATTGATGATCCTTTAGAGTTTGAAAAAGAAACAAAACTTTGCGAAGAGTATTTAGAAAAAAAATTAGTATCAAATTTAAAATTAAAAATCGGCTTAAAAAACGGGAAGCTGCCGAACTTTCTAAAGATGCTTCCGTGTCTGAAAACACATTTGTTCTTGAAAATTCTTCTGTTAGTGAAAGCTCTAAAGATGCTTCCGTATCTGAAAACACTTAAACACTTCTGTTCTTGAAAATTCTTCTGTTGGTAAAATCAAAAGTAATGCACCGGTAATTAAACTACCTAAGCTTCAAATAAAACCTTTTAATTGTGAATTAAGTGAATTTCTTGAATTTTTTAATTCATTCAAGGCAGCTATTGACTCGAATGAGTCACTAACGAAAGTAGAAAAATTTGTCTATTTGAGATCGCTTTTAACGGGACCTGCATATAACACAGTAGCCGGATTTACGCTAACAGAAGAAAATTATGTTGCTTGTATTAATTTATTAGGAGATCGACTTCGAAAGCCTAGCGATATCATATCATGTAATTTAAACAAAATACTGAATATCGAAATTGTTAAACATTCTTCTAACGTTAAAAGTTTAAGAAAACTGTATGATGAACTTGAAATTTGTATAAGAAATTTAGATTCTTGCGGCGTCGGTTCAGCTTCGTAAGGACATCTCTTGAGTCCGATATTATTAAAGTTACTACCCCATGATTTAGTTCTTGATTATCATAGAAAACGTGATCCTGAAAAGAATAATGAAATAACAGAGTTGGTAAAATTTATAAAGAAAGAAATTGAATGTAGAGAAGCCGCTCTACGAAATACAGGAATTCATAATACTAAAATCTTAAGTAATAATAACAATGATCGCTATTATTCAAGTCATAAGTCAAGTAACTATCGTGTGAAAAACAGTATTCCGTCAGCGGCAGATTTGAATACTTTTTCTAAAACGTATTGCATTTTTTGTAAATCTACTGAACATAATTCTAAAAATTGTCAGTCTGAATCTGATGAAAGAAAACGTTTTAAATTGAGAAAAGAAGGGAGGTGTTATCGGTGTTTTGGAAGGCACCTTTCTTCTCAATGCAGGGTTAAATTGGAACAGTTTCAAAATTGCAATTCAAATGCTCATAATGTGTTATTTTGTACGAAATCGAAAAATCCAGAAAACTTTTTGAGAAAAATTAAATATGAGCCTCCGATTAATAATGATAATTCTCCACTTGAAAACGAAACTGTAGTAGCTTCATTGTGTGAAAAGAAAGTTAAACAAGATTTAAATAGTACTCTTTTACAAACTTGTACTGTTGAAGCTTCCGAGAATGGCGAATAAAAAATTATTCGAATACTTTGCGATTCTGGTTCAGAAAAAAACATTCTTAGATATAAACATTGCAGATGCCCTTCACTTACAGCCTATTAGAAAAGAGAGGCTATTAATTTATTCCTTCGGTCAGCGAAATGCTTGGGGAAAAGAGTTTGAAGTTTTGTTGTTAAAGTTATCCAGTCTGATAGATCCCAAACAAAATATCGAAGTAGTAGCTTTAGTTACTAATAACATTACCGGCGCCACATTGCCGTGCTATAATTCACAGGACCCGGATGTAAACAAATTTATTTCTGATGGTAGTTGTTTATTTACCGATAGCTGTCAACAGTTGCCAATACAGCTCTTGTTAGGAGGAAACTTTTTGTGGCAAATATTCGTGGGGGAGACTCAGAAATTAAAACCTGGCTTATTTATTTCCCAAACAATATTCGGCTGCACTGTTCAGGGTCAAGCTGATTTACGGAGGTCAACGTCTGTAGCTTGTAACAGAGTTGCTGTGATGAATGTCTCTCACGATCTCAAAAACTTTTGGGATTTAGAATCTCTGGGAATTGTTGAAACAAATGAGAGCTCTGACGAATGCCGCGTTTTGCAGGATTTTCAAAATAGCTTAAAGTTTACTGAAGGGCGTTATGAAGCACCATTGTTGTGGAATGAATAAAAAGAAGAATTAGAAAACAATTTTGTGGTCGCAAAAAGGAGATTTTATAACCTAGCATATAAATTTAATCAAGATAGGCAATTATTTGATAATTACAACTCAGTTATAAAGGAACAATTAAATACAGGAATAATTGAAAAATGTGAGGATTTAGCTCTAGATGATTCGTATTATATGCCTCATAGACCCGTGATAAAAACTGATCGGGATACTACAAAATTACGTATTGTTTACGATGCTTCTTCAAAATTAAATGGCCCATCTTTGAATGATTGTTTGTTGCCAGGGCCAAACTTGAATCCTAACATTTTGGATATTATATTAAAATTTCGTGAAAACAAAATAGCTTTCTCTACGGACATTCAAGGTGCATTTTTGCAAATAAAGGTAAAGAACGAAGACCAGAATTTCTTACGCTTTTTATATTTTGACGACTGTGACATTGAGAAAAATATTGTACCCTACAAAATGAAAAGAGTGACATTCGGAGTCACTTGTAGTCCCTTTATATTGGCCGCTACGATCAAACACCATATTAAACAATATAAAGAAAGTAAAGGAGAGTGCGTTGAGATGTTGGATACATCATTGTATGTTGATGACTTGTTTTATGGAGCTGAAAGTGTGTTTAAAGCATTTAGTTTGTCCTCGGATACTGTGTTTATTTTAGGTGATGCTGGATTTAATTTAAGAAAACTGAAAACTAACTCCAAAGAGTTGAACAAATTATGGTTTGAAAATGGACATTGTGATGTTAGTAATGATAGGGAAAATAAGAGTTTTAAGGTGTTACGTTTGGTATGGAATGTGGTCGAGGATAAATTTGAGTTAGAGGTAGCTAGTTTATTGGACGGTTTAGAAGACTTAAGTGCATGTAAGAGATCAGTGTTGCATACAGTGGCCAAAATATTCGATCCTGCGGGTTTTGTTTCTACATTCGTGTTAAGAGTTAAGCATCTTATGCAGGAAATATAGGAAAGAGGATTAAACTGGGACGATGATTTGCCGGAAGATATGATAGTGAAGTGGAAGGATTGGTGTTCGGAGATACGTCTATTGAAGGAGTTAAGAATTGATAGATATTATTTTTCGGATTGTATGCATGGAATGAGTTCCAATGCGCAGCTACATGTGCTTTGTGATGCGTCTCCTGTAGCGTACGGTGCGGTTGCTTATTTTCGATTCGAGAATGATAGTAGTGAGATATTGACCTCATTTATCATGTCCAAATGTAGAGTTAGTCCCTTGAAAAAGTTAACGTTGCCTAGAATTGAACTCATGGGAGCTTTAATTGCTTCGCGGATTGTTAGTTATTTGAAGAATATTTTCTCGTTTCAGACTATGTTTCTTTGGACTGATTCAAAAATAGTTTTGAGTTGGATAAAAGGGTCTGCTAAGAAATGGAAACCCTTTGTTTGTAATAGGGTAATGGAAATTCAACAGTTTACGAATCCTATAGATTGGAGACATTGTGAGGGTAAGAGTAATCCTGCTGATCTTTTAACTGGAGGTTGTAGTGTTAAAGACTTACAGAGATCTTGGAAATGGTGGCATGGTCCTGAATACTTGTCATTGCCTGAAGACAAGTGGCCTAGAAGTGATTGTGTTGTTATTAAAAAAGAAGTGAATAATGTTGCAGAGAACAAAAATCAAAACCTGAACTAAGTCTGCATTGTGCTATCGAATACACCACTAAAGTGGAATTTATCGTGCATTTGGAAAAGTACAATTCTGTTAAAAAACTTTGTCGTATAACAGCATGGGTAAAAAGAGTTATTTCTAACGCTAAAAATAAGTAGGAAGATCGAAAGTTTGATGAGTTATCAGCAGAAGAATTGGAAGAAGCAGAGAAAATGTGGATTCGACAAATCCAAAGGAAATATTATTTTGATGAACTCAAATGTCTTAAAGAAGGAAAACTAGTCCCTATGGAATCGAGAATTCTTGACTTGAACCCTATGCTTTCTGATGATGATCTGATAGTAGTAAAATGACGATTGCAAAAGTCTAATCTGGAGTTTTATACTAAACATCCTATAATAATCCCTTCCAAGGACAGTGTTGTGAAGCCGAGAAATTACGACTCCAATTGGGAAACCGTATCGGAACAAGTGGTAGCAAATTAGCGAATAGTTAAGCCAGCCATAAAAAGGTGAAACAAGAAAAAGCGTTGTGTATTAAATCAAATTACAGAATTAACTTCAAGTTACAATGCGACATGAAAGATAACCCAGATAGGTTGTCTCAGGTAACATAGATTAAGTAGAATATTTACATTAGGTTAACAGCACTTAGCTTAGCAAGAAAATACTTAACCCTACATATAGCCTGACCCACGTGCTAAGCATATTACAATACTCAAATTATTCATACCTAGGAAACAATATCTACTACAGTAAATTAAATTACAGACAAGGGGTTTAAGGAGCAAATAAGAAGTTTATTTTAATTAAACATAATAAAAAGGTAAATACTTATACTAGGCCATGCCACGCACCCCACTCTCGATCACCCACACACGCTCCCAAAGGTCACCAACCTCCAACACGTTCAAGGGCTGTCTCCCGCTACTTTTTGAAGCTAGCCTGACATGCGCCAAGCTGTACTTCGCGCCTGCGCAATACAGGCTCAATACACCAGATTTGGCGTGCATCGCCTTTTTTGGCAATAAATCATTTTTCTTTTCTGCCAATGTATGGCAGTTATGAGAGACAGTTATAAAGACCTGAATATTAATAGATATACTCCATGAGTCTTTATAACAGACAGATTTGCTGAAGTATTGATTTGGGACGCTCATAAAAAAGTTTTCCACGCCGGAGTGTCGAATACTATCGTACAGTTACGAGAAAAATTTTTGCTGACGAAAGGTAGACAAGCCATAAAAAATCAACTTAAAAAATGTATTATGTGTAAAAGACTTAACTCGGTTCCTGGAACACAGATTACTGCCCCTCTTCCTGCTAATCGCATCGAACAAGTGCCACCTTTCTCTGTGCACCACCTTCTCGGATTTTAAGAGAGACTGATCCGTTATGTAAAAGTTGCCCTAAGAAAAACTCTCGGAAAATCATCGTTGACACGAGAGCAGCTGGAGACTGTCATTACGGAAATTGAAGGTGTATTAAACTCCAGACCACTCACTTATGTTTACACCACTAGTGACGAGCCGATTCCTTTAACGCCGGCTCATTTTCTTTTAGGTAGAAGAGTTACGAATCTACCAGCAGTAAAATTACACTGTGAAGGTCAGTTCTCTACCAGGAAATTATTAGTTAAAACATTTAATTATAGAGAAAGGTTAATGCAATCATTTTGGAATAGGTGGAAAAAAGATTATTTAGTGAATTTAAGATCTACACATTTGGTAAGTAAAAATAAGATTCGCGAATTTAAAATCAACGATATTGTTTTGATTCATCAAGAGCATTTGTCCAGAAAATTTTGGAAACTGGGAAGGATTGTTGATGTATTTCCTGGTAGAGATGGCAAAATAAGATCTTGTAGCATAAAAACAGAAACAGGTGTAGTAAAACGACCTGTACAATTATTATATAATCTTGAGTTAAACGATTAAAATTAAACTGTATATATGTACATATTTTAAACTAAATTGAATACTGTATATAATGTAAATATTTTCTTCATACATTTATGTAAGTTAAAAAAAATTTTTAAAAAATTTGAGCGTTATGCTTTTATTTAAGGACTGTGTTGACTGTTGGAGGTATGTTTAAATTGAAATTTCTCTTTGTATTAATTCATTATAATTTTCTAGATGATATAATTTGAAGTTACTTGGTTAATTGTGTTTTGCATATTTTCTTATATTTTATAATTGAATTACTTGATTTCATGTTTAAAATGATTATGTGATTACTTGATATATATGATTATTTGATATCCCTGATTTATGCATATAAAACTGTTTTAAAATGTTTGATGAACCTCCTGTTCATCGGGGGGCAAGATGTTGCAAACTGAAATTATATAGTACATTGTATTTGTTTTTTGGCGTACTAGTAGCGCCACTTGGTTGCTTCGCGGTTCGCGCGAAGTGTGTGTATAGTCAGTTGGTGTTGGACTCTTGAAACGAAAAAATGCCTGACGCTTGAAATCTTGGTGATTAATATTTATTGAACTCTTGGATATATATTTCTTCATGGTGATTTTCTTCAGTCCGGCTGTCTGGGTGATTTATTCGGAAAGGTCGTAACGGATTCTTACAATATATATATATATATATATATATATATATATATATATATATATATATATATATATATGTACACAATGAAGACCCGATTTAACATAACTCGTATTTAACGGTTTCCCGCATTTAACGTCCTTTTTCATTAGTCCCAAATAATTCCCTATACTTGTAAAGTTAAAAAATCCGAGATTTTACGTTATTATTTTGAAATATTTCCCTCATTTAGCGTTTAGTCATCGGTAAAAACTCAATGAAATTTTCCTAAAATTGTGATGAAAAAAAAGAAATATTTCTTATCAACACGTGGAATACTCAGAATTTCCCCTTTCTTTATTCTTTCTAACCAAATGCTTGTGCAATATTCGAAATCTCTCCTTTCATTATGTAAAAAGAAGGAAGACTACCAGAGAAGACAAAGAGCAGATTTCGTAGAATCCAGCTGACCAGTGCTTTTTTATATGATTCGATGTTAAATCCTCTATGCTTTCTGTTGTAGAATGGAGCTGATAGCATTCGTCAGAGAATTTTCGTAACCTTTAGATAGATAAATGGTGTTGTCAAAAAGAAAGCTTTCTTCTCTGGAAAAAGCGAAAATCATAAGAACACCGAAGATTATTATGGCAGTAAAGCACATTTTGCTACTTTAATTGGAATTCCATATTCAACTTTGCAAACAATTTTAAAGCAAGCAGATTTAATACAGCAAAATTTGGAAAAGATGGGAAAACTTGCTAAAAATAGAAAAAATGCGAAGCCGTTCGAGGAATTGGGAATTTTCCTATTTCATTGGCACAACGAACGAACTAAACTCCACAAACTACAAAATGTAGTTTTATGACTAATGGGAACCGGGATGATCTCCAGGACTACATTTTCTGAATTTGACTCTTCGGAAACAGACGTGTTCTGCTAGACTGTAGCGTCAATTGTTGGGTTCATGGGAACTACGTTTTCTGGCAAGTGGTCTTTGGTCTCGTCTTCTGATAAGACTCGTGATGGGGCTTTATCAGAAACTTCGGATGGAGCGCAGTCGAAATCGTGAAATACATGCCGATTGACAGGCCAAATCTCACCTGCACGGAAAACATCGGCAGCGGTTTCAAGAGATGCCGACCGTGTATAAGCCTTCTGAACAGTCCACACTGTTGGAATTGTGAAATGGCCCGTTCAGCATGTTCCCTCATCCACTTGTCCATCTCTTGAGAAAAGTAGACTCTTAATGGACGAAGGAAAGCGAGGTCCAAAGTCTGTATTTGATGGGTAGTATGCAAAGTAAGTAATAGTATGGTCACCCCTGCTTCTCTGGCCAATTCTATGGCCTCGAGATTTTGAGTGTGGGACACATGCCCATCGAGAATTAACAAAACCGTCCTGTTATTGTCAGGTTTCTCGAAACTAAAGAAATGTTTCATCCAATCACCGGAGATCTCGATCGTCATCCAACCTTTTTCCTGGTATTTGAAAAGAGTTCCTGGATGAGGTCTTTCCCTTCTCTGCAGATGTTATCCATCCAACGTTTCTACAACGTGTAATATGGACCGTGGTCCATATTACACAACAGCTCATGGTTCATATTACACGCATGGACGGAGCAACGTTGTTTCCAATCACATATCGCTATGCAAAATGGTGAGCATAAAATACACATATGGATTGTTAAGAAAATAAGTACATTTGCTACTATTAACGTGAAAATTATATTAAAATTTCCTAACAGCAGAAAGTAATACTTTCACTTTAACATACCTGCTACATCAATGATCATATAAACCAAAAACACGATTTCATAGTCGCCCAAATGAAGGCACGCATGTACAAGTCACCCCATGCTTTGGATAACACTAATATTCACAAAAGGCAATGGGATGGTTCTGCTATCTAGTGATGAACAGATAAATTTCCCCATGGTCCATATTACAAGGTTCTCCCCTATATATATATATATATATATATATATATATATATATATATATATATATATACACTGAAGTGCCACTGAATTAGGGATACCTACCTAGTAACGAGTTGGGCCTCCTCTGGCCTTGATAACGGCTGCTACACGACGAGGCATAGATTCAACAAGTTTCTGGAAACGTTCCACGGGAATGGCTTGCCAAATATCGGCTAAAGCTGTCCATAATTCAGTAAGGTTCTTTGGTGCTGTGTTATGGCCTTTGACGCCTTGTTCCAAAGCATCCCAAAGATGCTCAATAGGATTTAAGTCTGGGATTCTAGGTGGTCAATTCATGACAGAGAAGTCAGAGGAATGCTCATCCAACCAGCCAGTAGCCAACCGGGACTTGTGAGAGGTACAGTTGTCTTGCTGGAAAACTCCATTACCGTGCGGATAACGGAACAGCATAAACGGATGGAGGTGATCACCCAGCAACTCTACGTACCGAATTGCATTGAGGAACGTTGGTACACGCACCAGAGATCCCAAACTGTGCCACGAAAAAACACCCCAGACCATGATTGAGCCACCATGCCCTTGTACAGTTCCAGCCAGGCATGCAGGATCCATGGCTTCATGAGCCTGACGCCATATTCTCAGCCTCCCGTCGGCGTTAAGTAGTCGGAATCGAGACTCATCACTCCATGCTACTCGTTTCCAGTCTCTGTGCTCTCTTGCCTAGGCAAGACGTGCACCCGATGTCGAGTATAGAGCAATGGTACTCTCGTAGGTCGACAGCTCCCGAAACCCATACGGTGAAGCGAGCGTTGCACAGTCCGTTTACTGACTGTACGACTGGCACCGTCATTAAACTGGGTGGTAATTTGAGCTAATGTTTGGCTTCGATGGCTACGTACAATACGCCTGAGCCGTCTCTCACCACGCACTGTCAAGGCTAATTGTCCTTTGCTGTTTACCCGATCGCTAGTTTTTTTTCACCATCCATGTATTCTTCGTATACTCTTGACACTGTCGACCTTGAAAATCCTAGCTGTCTGACGATTTCGGAAATTGAATGGCCCATGCGTGGCGCACGATTTGTCCGCGCTCGAAGGCGTCTAAATCAGGCAGTTTACCCATATTGGCAATTCCAACAACTAATTCAGAACAACCACAGTACGCGCTATATATGCAGTTACCACAGCGCCCTCACTTGCGCATACATGATGCACAGCGCTACACAATTTGCATAGGCTTTGCTATCCCTAATTCAATGGCACTTCAGTGTATATATATATATACAGTATGCCCACTAAAGTCCCTTCCCATCCTCTTAACTTCGGAACGGCTGATGCTATGTTCATAAACGTGGTGTCTAGGTGTAGTAAAGTAGCAATGCGCTACTGAATAAAACCACATATCGCTCCACCTGGTGGGAAAACTGCTGAGTTAGCATTCCTATCTCGAAAACGGAACGAGATAGGGAAAAAGAGTGATTTACAAAGTTGTAGAAAATTATCGATTTACTACGAAAAGACACCTTGTGGACATTAATGCGAAGAATAGAATTGTTAAAAAGCGCATTTGTTTTTTCGTGATTTCCTACACTGTGACGTTACGAAACTTGAACGGAAGGAGAAATGATTATCTTACGGACAAAACACGACACTTCAATGACGGTGAGAAGTTTGAACATCTCAAATAAAGGTATATTGATATAACTAGTTGTTTAGTTCTTTCTCAGATCGTTTTGGTACGTACCTAACTCCGCAGTTTTCCACCAGGTGGCGTAGTAGGTGGTTTCATTCAGTAGCGCATGGCTACTTTACTATACCTAGACACCACTTTTATGAATATAGCAGAAGTCGTTCAGAAGTTAAGAGGGTGGGAAGGGACTTTAGTGGGCATACTGTATATATATTTGTCCACCCCTAAAATAATATAGTAATACGTAAATCTGACACATGTAAGTATGTAATTTAAGTTAAATTTAGTCTGAAAAGTATATTTTTAGTCATAAATTGTCAATAATCCGGAGAAAATAACGCATAATTCATACAGTATTACCGCCGACAGAGATCGCAAGTCTCGTAATGATGTGTAGTGTTCGCAATCTATGTTTTCGAAAAAAAATACTGATTTTATTTCTAATCATTATATCCTTAAACATTATAATTTCTAGACATAAATATAGTAATGCACAGATTTTATCTTGATTCTAACCGATTTCCGTCATCATAGTAATTTTTATCCCTGTCTCATAGATATTATCTTTTAGTCCTAAAAAAATTTACGGATGACTAAACTTCTTTTTATAATGCTTTGCAATTTCGAAAGAATAATGACCCTGAATGTGTTGGAGGAAAAGCTCATGTTGTTAGGAAAGCGACGATTCTAGATAATTATGATTGTGTGATAGTCGAGAGAGAGTCCTGAATTTTTAAAGCAGTATTGAATAGTACTCCTGTAATATAGACTTAGGGCAATATGTCATACTAAGAAGTATGTGCGGTAAAGACATAGTATATCTTGTACATTTTCTAATATTTTTCTCACAAATAAAAATTTTAACTTTTATTTCATTCATAGTTAATGAACTAGTCTCGCTAAATATATATATAACATGTTTAACAACCTCGATAACTTTTAACATACCATAAACATGATAGAATAGTGTAGACTAATCTTTAAATCTGGTAACGGAGTAACATTTCCCTATTGAAGTAATCACAGCTAATGGAATTAAAAGAATTTTGCACCCAAATGGCTTGATAAACGCTTGGCTTTGCAATTTTATAGGCAGATGTGTAAAGGAAATTGTGAGGTCACACGGGGATCGGCCGGAATCCCTGTGGGATTGGTGTTTATTAGGCTCATTATTTCTAGACTGTTGTAAGTTAAAAAAAGAATATGAATTTTTTTAGATCAATTACACCACTTTTTTAATAATTATTTTTATTCACAGAGCTGTGAACTTGAGCTGGGGAATATATTCTCCCTGGTCATATGGGCAAATAGTAACAACTGCTGAAACTTTACAGAATTTTTCAAACATAAAAATACAAAATTTTTCATAGCTTACTGCTTCATATTTGCTTGTTATTTTTAATCAATTTTATAGAGGGCCTAGTTATCGGTCCGTCATTTAAACATATAATATGAACACGAGAAAAATGCCCTCTGTTGAAATCCATTTTTCAGTCTTTCACAGTAGCAGCCATCGTCATATTGTTTAAATGCAAAACGTTTTTTTTATTGTTTAAGATAAAGAATCAAGGTTCACAAAGAAGGAAGGTTCACAAAAATTTCATAAATGCAAATATTGATTAATATGGGAAAACAATAACATGATCACACTTGAAATTGAAACTGTAAATCGTTCTAAAGGATGGCATATGAAAGAGTAACATACGATTATATGAAATGGCATCAGTACTTTAGGTGAGTAAAGGTAAGTATAACAATTTATTCAGATTTTGAGATTTCATAGATGACCTCTCAATTAAATAGGAATTTGGGGGATGGCTGGACCTTTTAATTGAGGTTACGTTTTACGATGGCAGAAAGAAATCAACAAATTGATCGGTGTTTGCTTACCTCAGTACACAAATCCCACAAATACAAATACATATATACATATCAGCCGTAGATATGATTTTTCGCTCTTAAAAAGTTTACAAATTCGAGTAGAATAACTTTTGGAATGAAAGTCAGCATTTTCTCAGCAGTATATATTTAAATCTGAGTGCTGATATTATAAAAACAATAACAATATGAAGTAAGTAAACATATAAAAAAACTTTAATTTCAATGCCTTATTTTAACCATTACAAAGTTATCCTTAGACAAAATTGATGATTTCTTCTAAAAGATATTATCCCGAAATTAAATACACTTTGAATATTTTTTAAAAAAATTTTATGCATTCAAGAGACAAATATGGGGGAAAAATTGCCAAACTCAAACAAAGCAAAATGACCCTCTATGCTACAACTATACCACAACCCATAAATCCACAAATGAGTCTTAAAATATAACGGTGAAATGTAGAAAGAAAAGAAGTATTCAGGGTACCTGTGGTTGCTTAAACTTAAGAACAGTAAAATTTCAATAATGAAAATTTCAATGTATCTTTATAAATCAGATATATTAAACCTGATCGATAAGATAAATTAAGATTTTACATTTTTCACAAAGGAAAAAAAAATTAAAAAGAGATATCTTCTGCTACGGTCAAAGTTATAGACGGAGGTAAAGAAAATATTAACAAAGGAAAGAAGCAAACGCGAATTCTTGAATTCTTACAAAGCACTCATACTCGAAGACAATTGAAGTAAATACCTTCCTTGTGACAATAGTGTTTTAAAACTTTTACTTTCTCTCTATTTTAAAAAGAAAGTAAAGCACTTAAATAAATTAGTTTTAATTTAAATTCAGAAATTTCAGAAATGAGGTCCAAACAATCAACAAATAGGAGTTACCATCCTAATAAATTATCCGAAATCTTCTCTAAGCATGGCAGCATTTAGCATTCTTTGAGCATAAACCGACTACAATTATAGCTCAAATAATGTAATGCAAAATATAAAGTATTACATTGGGTCAAATCTATCACAAAACTGCACTCTCAAAAGCTGCTTTCTAATTTTTTTACCTTAAATGAATTTTAATTTTTATGAATAATTATATTTGAAAATAAGAAACAAAATTTCTTAGTAGTAAAAATAGTAAAAAATGCACTTATGATCTCAACACTGCCTGGATCCTAAAAGGAAGTTGAAGAGTATAAGATATTAATACTGAAACCACACGTGTTGAAAACAAAGAATCAGTATTCATCTGACAATAGTCTACGACAATCAGTTGACATGAATTTCCCTCGAATTCGTACATCCAATCTACATGAATTACAATGTAAGTCGATGTTTTATCGCTAGAAGTACTAACAAGATAATTCCTCTTGTGCAAGAGAGGACGTTACAATACAAGAGTATTAAGAAAATATCAATAAGGAAATATACTTAAATATGCGAGTACAGGGAAGCTTAAAATTCAGTTGAATTTTGTTTGCAGTTTGAATTTATTTCAATCTACAGAAGAGGAAATCAATCGACTGAAAGAGGATTTTTAAACTTTGGGTATTTAATACGTCCCTCTAAAGTTACTTTCTTTGGGGTTCCCTGGAAGTTCTCTCTTACCTAAAGATACCGAATTACCCCCCCCCCCCCCCTCCTTCCGCATAAAGAAGTATCAGCTTTACTAAATATGATATTAAAAGGTTTCATATGACATTCATTATTCAAAATTAGTAATTCGAGGCTGAGTCATCTAAAATCCCGATCTGTAATAAATTTCCAGAAAAATGGCTCATAATAATAGAAATATTATGCAGAGTCTTTGTCTCTTTCGGATTTTTATGTTGAATTTCTTTTGCTGGTTATTTTAAACAAATTGTTTGTTAAACAGGGGAAAATATGATGGCCTGTAAAGGAATTAAAGAGATCGTGTCACTGAACTAATAGCGTTATCTATAACTTTGTTGGAGAGACGTTTGCAGATCATTTTTCACTGTGGCTATCAAACATCTCAGATGATACTCTTCAAACATTTCACCTCTAGGTATCTATAAATAACCAGGAGTTCCCAATCTTTTGTTTTCTTAATACTTTCAGAGACTTTTTAAATTTTTAAGTACATCAGTTTTGTACAAATATTTAGTTTTTAGTATGTGAAATACTACATCAGAAAATAACATATGTGCACGTCTCAATTCTTTTATCCAGGGCATTGAGACTGTGTCGATGATTTTGACATCTTGGGCGATGAATTCAGCTCTGAATTGAGAGCTAAATAAAGACGCCAGTGCATTGGGACATTTTGTAACAATTTACGACCTTTTATGAAGCTCCTGCTAGTTGAGCCATGGTTAGATAAACAAAACCAGCAAAGGCAAAACCCGCACATAGGTTTCTCGACAATTTTAACAAGATGTCTTCTTTTAGGTAGGGAACATACTCTTCCCACCTAAAAGTGGATTGTAAGGATGTTCAAATCAACACATAACATGCACTTGAAAAATTTTTAAACAATTGTTAAAAAAAGAAAGATGTTAAAAATATAAATTAGATGACAGGGTATATGCCACATGCCTACCATGCTGGGGAAGAATTCCGCTGATTACTATTTCCAATTGATTAAGGAAACTGATTTCATTTAAAAAGTGAATATAGAATCGTTAATGATAATCACTAGAATCTAATAAAATATTTATGATTCAGTCGAAATTCTTTTTCTCTTTATATAATGCTTACTGTAGATTGAAATGAAAAAATACTACGTTGCTTTCAGATTAGTGTTGGATGAACCTACAAGCATTTAAGATATCCCTCAGCTAGTTGTATATGTTCGTTATTTTACAAACGATAAAAATGTTTAAAGAATTCATAGACTTGATAAGTTTAAAAGAAACCACAAAAGGTATTGACATCAAAAATGCAATTAATAAAACTGTATTATATGTTCAACTGCAACTGCATAAACTTGTTACTGTTACAACAGACGGAGCACCAGCTTTGGTAAGTCAAAATACTCACCTAGTTGAGCTACTCATACATATTAACTGTCCTGAGTGTCTTTTTATTCATTGGGTCGGCCTCCTTGAGCATTTAAAAAGTAAACATTTCACGTTCATCATAAGTTGCGGTTTGGAAATGGTGAGTTTCATTCGTATAAGTGCAAAAACACACCCTGAATTTTTAATAACTTATTACTTTAAAGGTGTTTACGAATGAAGTTTTCAATCAATTGAAATATTATTTTTGTCAGAAAATTAAATATTTTTACAAGTATTTTACACAAGATAGATAATTTTTTTGTGATTTTAATCTGAATTAATTCTAGTAGTATAATTCTGAATGAAAATAAATGTTGAAAGAATGAAATTGAAAACACTGTAGATTTTATAAAGGATTAGAATAACTCTAATTTATTCCTTTCCATATCCTTGTGAAAAAAATAAAGAATTTGTTAGATTCATTTTATCACATTATATTCTAAATTTATCATTTATAGCACTTAGTCATAAACTTGGATAGCTTATATTCACTGATTCACTAATCCTGGTAACTTGGTTTCCAACATATATTTGAGCATGACATACAGTTTCTTCCGTACGAACAGTTGTTATACCTTCCGGAAATTCAGTATTCCCCCCCCCCCTACTGACATTTGCATGCTGTTAGCGAAGTTGCATTGTTACTTCGTGTTAGTTTTCTACTTTAGTTTGCCTGAACCTGTATTCCCGAACTAGTTTCCTTAATTATTATATTTATTTTGCAGTAGAGAAAACAATGTTGGTTGTGACGTTTGGAATCTTTATCTTTTTTTCTCTCTCTTCGGGGATTTATTTCTGATACCTAAGATTCACGGTGCGTTCACCTTAAAATTTCGATAGATTATTTATTATAAACCCACGTGTAGTTTTTTTAACAAATAAAGGTGTTAACTTATTTAAACAAATATATGTGATATTTTTATTAACGTCTTATTTTACCCTTTTTATTTAAACCTTCTGTTGTACAAAAGACTAGGGTAGTATTGTAAGAAAAATACACCTATATTATTTCCAAGAGTCAGACCCGATAATGATTGTCTAAAAATTTCTTTGAGAGTACTGATTGTTATGTGAAAGATCTATCATATTTCAAGTAACGAATATTGTCCAGTACATTCTGGGTTACGCTATACTGATCTTCTTCAAGTATTCCTCCAAGTTTCTTTGGCAACAGGACAGGATTAACGTACTGATGCAGCTCCTTTAAATCTGAACCGAGAAGAATAACCTGCGGAAACAAATAACTCAAATAATGTAAATAATTCAACAAGAAATAGTACACAAAAAGAAGGCATAGGCAGCCGAACAAATTGACAAAAAACTACCCTAGCGTTGAAAAATTTAAACTTTTCAATAAAAGACTACAAAGTTGAAACAAATCCTCGTACTGAAAACAGATAAATATAATATTGGCTACGCTTACCTCAGTGTCAACCTATGAAGAAAATGTGTCCAAGGATCGCCGGCTTGGATTTAAAGATTTTTTTTTCTTTGCTGTACTCCGTAATGGAGCAAGAAAGTACACCTATGAGCATTTTTCGTTTTAAGATGCAAATAATACTTTTTAAAGTAAATAATTTAATTTTTAAAATACTTACTTTTAATAATTTACTTTTAATAATTTACTTTTAATAATAATAATTTTAATAATTTACTTTTAATAATAATAATTTTAATAATTTACTTTTAATAACTTACTTTTAATAATTTAATTTTTAATAATTTACTTTTTATTTATTTTTCTCTGTTGAATTATTTACTTTTTAAAGTAAATAATTCAACAGAGAAAGGTAATTACTCACAGAGAGAATGCAGACAAAATAAACCGAAATCAAGCACTTAGTAAATGAATGCAAGATTCTGTAGCATTAAAAGAACTAAACCATATAACGAGTCAACCGACTAGTCTCTTCATCATGAGGCCTAACCAAATCAGTTATCTCAAGTTCCCCCTTAAGGTAACTGATTTTGTGTCTTCTGATTTGTTAGGTCTATGATGAAAAGACCAGTCGGTTGCCTGGTTATATAGTTTAGTTCTTTTAATTCTAGAGAATCTTGCATTTATGGTGCGTTTATCTCTAAGTCCGTGATTTCGATTTATTTTGTCTGCATTCTTTCTGTTAGTAATTATCTTTCTCTGTTGAATTATTTACATTTTAGTTATTAGTCTGCAGGAAACAAATATAATTTGCATGAACGTCGATCAAAAAATCCACTTTATAACAGTGTGTGCAAAGATTCTAAACACGTTGCAAATTTTGATAGACTTAACGATTGTTGTAATGTTTATATAAAATAGGGACATACACTGGTGTAAGAAATTAAGAGAATTTGCAGACTTGAATGATTATCTCTAGAACTACTGTACCGATTTTAATGAAATTTGATATGTACATACATTGATACAATCCAAAACAAATAACCATTCAATAATTGTAATACACATGCACGATCGTGCGTAACACTCGTTGGAGTCGGGAGGTATGAAACAGCGGTTGCAGAATAAACAAAAAATGGGTTAATAGATGGGTTAATAGGGGGTATGGTCTCCTCTTACAGATATACAGGTCTCTCAGCGTGATTTCATACTTGAAATAAGGCAGTTTATCATTTCTTGTGGCAATTGGTCCCACTCGTTCAGCAGTTCTGTTTTCATTCCCTGGATGGTTCTCGGAGGGGGGTTGCGAGTTGCAATTGCCCTCCCCAGAGCGTTCCAGACATGCTCTATAGGGTTAAGGTCTGGAGATCCTGGCCAATCCTTCCGGCGAACATCCTCACTCTCTAGAAATTCGTCGACCAGAACAGCTCTATGTGGCCTCGCGTTATCATCCATTAAAATGAACTCAGTGCCAACTGCACCCCTGAAAAGGCAAACATAGGGCTCCAAGACCTCATCCCTATACCTCAAACCAGTCACAGTGCCTCTTTCAAAGACATGGAGAGGAGTGAGGCCATCCAACATGATGCCTGCCCAGACCATTAAACCTCCTCCGCCATAATGGTCGATTTCGCGTACATTGGAGGGTAGGTAGCGGGTCCCTGATTCTCTCCATATGAACGTACGGCGAGAATTGTTGTTTAGGCTGAACCGGGACTCATCAGTGAAGAGAACGGTCGCCCATTGATCCATACTCCAATCTCTATGCTCTCTGCACCACGATAAACGGATTCTCATGTTCGTAGAAGGGAACGGGACGCAAACAGCAGGTCTTCTTGGAAACAACCCTCTCTCATGAAGTCTTTTGGAAACAGTCACCCTTGATACACGGGTTCCTGTGGCTGCATACAAGTCACGAGACAGCTGAGAAGCTGTAGCACTCCTGTTACGCCTCGCTATAATCGACAAATGGTGATCTTCTCTGGCCGTCGTGGCTCTTGGACGACCTTGCCCAGGCTTTCTCTCGATGGATCC
Organism: Dolomedes plantarius; assembly: GCA_907164885.2. Classification (NCBI taxonomy): domain Eukaryota; kingdom Metazoa; phylum Arthropoda; class Arachnida; order Araneae; family Dolomedidae; genus Dolomedes; species Dolomedes plantarius. Next base: position 144,046,597 of record OU015498.1, on the reverse strand, counting down.
GGTATCCTGGACCTGTTTCCATAAGTTACACACGACGCTTTTTGTTAAATTGAACTCTACAAATTTGGACTTCAGATTGGCCTGCTTCTAGCCTCCCCACAATTCTACACCTCCTTCCATCATCTAAACATTGGTGGTTACTAATTTTTACTATTACAATTTGAAATTAACCGATTGCTGCAAAATAACACCAAGAAATTCGCCGAGGTGTGCTAGCGAACGAAATGAGTCTTAACTTACGCGCGCTTATGAACCCTGTTTCTCTACTGGCTCCGCCTACACACACGTGTACGCTTACGTATTTTACGTACAAGTTTTGCATTTTTGTCTAGAAGCAGTGGTTTTACATTCAGTTCAGTTCTTTTCATGAAATTCGATAAAATATGCACTCTTAATTTATTTTCTTAGTGTAAAAAGGTGATAGTGATGTACCTACAAAAATCTTTCATCAATGCAATACATCTTAATTCTAAACCTTATTTCTCAAAAGAAATGTCCGAAATAGGCGTGTGTCATATAAAACAAATATAGTGATAATGTCCTCCTATGGATGTCTCTCTGTGTTCCAAATCATCATACGTATTACTGTAATTCTTAAAAAATATTTACGACTATTAAAAGCTAATAACACTGGAATTGTATTATTTACTGTGTATAGGTAAAAGACTTGTTTAAGGATGCTGTGTACTATTACCTTATTGGATACGCTCAACTCAGTGTCAACCTATGAAGAAAATGTGTCCAAGGATCGCCGGCTTCGATGTAAAGATTTTTTTTCTGTACTCCGTAATTGAGAAAAAAATTGTACACCTTTGAACATTTCTCGTTTTAAAACGATGCAAATAATACTTTTTAATTTAAATTATTCGGGAAAAAATCTGGTATAGTGTGTTTTAAACGTTCCTATATTCCTTTGGTGGACGAAATTTATAAAATGAATCCTGTAGCAAGGTGAAGAAAAGTTTTGGCAATCTGAAAATACCATTTGTATTTGATTATCAACATTCATGTAGTTGTAAATGGTAGTCAAATTTTCTCTACAGTTTAACACTGAATTGAGCGAATCCAATAGTGTTAGTGAATAGTCCAATAAGATTAGAGCTCCAATAGGGTTAGGGGCCCAACAACCTTAACAATGTCCAAATGTATAAATTAGACAGTTATGTCTAAATCTAATGTATAACAAATTGTGGCGTCATAATTACTCACAAATGATTTTGCTTCGCCTTACAGTAAATAGGTGAGGCATTTAGGGAACTATCAAAGTTTTCCCCAAATTTCAAGATATAGTAACGTTTATTTACCCTTTCAGCGATTTTCCTACTCATTAAAGGACGAAACATTTTATACAGCAGACGGGCGATTTTGCTTGTGTTGATGATCAGTACATGTTTCACTCTCCATGGGTAAAAGGTCTAAGAAGAGATACAAGATAAGTCACAAGAATTGCAAGAATACATAAATCATTCATGAATTTCTTAATAAATGTTATAAATTAATGTTTTTAACTCTTATTATAATAACAGCATTAAGAAGAACTACAAAAATAAAAAAGTTAGTTAACATCTCTTTATACTCTATTGGACATGGATGTTAAAAAAAAAGATAAAGAAAAAAAAGAAACTCTTCACATTACTTTGTTTGAGATCGGAAATTTGCCGTTTATTCAAAGAGTTCGGTTAATATAAAATAGATTTTGTCGGCACGTGAGCAAAACCTCGGAGTTTTTAAATTGCCATTTACGCTGATTCTACCCTGATATTGTATTGGTTGTCATCTGCACATCAAGAAATAATAGATTTATCAAGATAAACAGGACAAATAGGGAGATTTATTTGGAAGTGAAGAGTTCAGTTAGATCGCTTCACTAAAACAGGATTATAATATTTTGAATGGACGTTTTAATAAAAGTACCTATCATAGTTACTAATTTGGATTACGTTAATATATCACATATTGCTGACGTTGGACACAAGTATTTTGAATAACATGGATGAGTTGACAGATTCTTTTGCATGTTGCTATTTCTTTGTTATGAACCAAATAATAATAATCGCCTCTGTTTCTGTTCAAATATAGTTCTTTTTGTATTAAATGTGCTTTTGTTATTTAATAAATATCGATATCAACATTAAATTTAACGTCTGAAATATAAAATATTTTTTTCTTTGTTTATTTTGGCTAATTTTAAGCCCTTTGCTACAATTTCTTTTAATTCAAAACATTATTTTCTTACAAATGTCATATATAGTCATAAATATTTTTCTCTATTTCAATACTACTAATATTTTTCACGTCATACGTAATTATATTGATTAAATATTTTCTCAGTAGTTAAGTTTAAGGCAAATAATAGCAGTCAAAAATTATCAATGGAATTAATGAAAGCGCCAAAACATTTTTAAAAGCAATGAAGCTATGAATAAACCGTACCATGTTTTTTAACTGTTAAGCTGAGAGAAGTATAATTCAAACAATATAGATTTATGAAACAGAATTATATACAGATAATAATTTTGTATTCGTTATATCGTTATGCATTTCTTAATTCTTAATAACAATTATCTTGCCAAAGGACATTCCCTCACTAATTTTTCCAATCTATATGTTCACTATGTTCTTTAACTGCATCACAATGAATTATTAGGCCATCATCTTCAATATCATTAATTTAAGTTGTTAAATATACTCAGATATTTGGACAATGGTTAGCATTAACATTCCCTGTGGTACATCCTACAAGAAGTAGGATTATGGTGACAAGAATTATAGTTTTTTTGTACTAACCTGCATTACGAAAACAAATGCCCTAATACCTAGGTTACTCATCGCCATAGCAGCATGATGCTTATCTAGCCCTTTCATGTCCCAGATACCTATAGTTCCGTTGACCTGACATTTAGGGTTCATGGATATTATGTCGCAAACAGCAGCTGATACTTGCATAATTTCTGCAAAAGATGTTTCTCGATGGTCCCATTTTTCTATAAAATAAATGACACATCATTATTTTGAGAATATGAAGAATGGCATTAATTAAAATTTGTTTCAAAATTTGTCAAAACCCCATTGTGAATTATGTACTATAGTTTATAAATAATTATTAGAAATTACCTAAATTGGATTTATATATGTGTGATATACATATATAAATACAATTAAGGATATACATATATAAATAGAAAAGGTGGCTATAGTCTTGCCTCTCTTTTGATTGATTTATTTATAAATATTTATTTACCTGCAATGTTAAGTTGATGGAGATATTTCATTGCGAGGTAGGATTAGTATGTTTCGAATTCAGCTCTTTTACTTGAAGCTATTTCCTTAATCATCTCATATTTTACTCCATTGATAACTACGTTTTAATACTTTTTGAAAAGAAATTTGTCGAAAGCTAGAGATTTACGAAAAAAAAGGCTTTAAATCAGTAGGTGGAAAAAAGCTAGATTTCCTTTTATATATATTTTAACGTTCTCATTAATGATCCCACGAGAAAACATTTGATATTTACAACCTTTATGTACAGTTATTATACAATTTATATACATATGATTTTCAGACCACTTTTCAGTCTTTACCTGGGAGATTAACTCTCGATAATTATTACTGGGGCAGCATGTTCTGCCCACACCGGAGTCACCCCCCCCCCCCGAAACCAAATCACCGAACAGCCTCCCTTGCCGAGTCACATTCTCACTCCCACACAGGAACTCCCCTTGGGATCTAGGAGTTAGGACTAAGGTATGGCCAACGGGTTGCAAGCTATCCTTCTAAAGATCAGTCCCCTTTTCTTAGAAGCTGAGAATCTGTGACGTTACCGTGACGCCGAAAACTTTAGTTATACAGTTTTTTTCAAATACGTAATCAAGACGTTTAAAAGTAAATAATGATTAAATAGAATTCTCATAAAATTAATTTTTGGGTTTTTTTGAGATATGATTTAATTTAACTCTTACATACGTCAGGATTTAATTGAATAACATGAAATGGTTCTCAAAGCACTAAGTTTGAAATATTGAAAAAATACCTGTAAAATTTTGAGTATAATACACACATTTTTTTCACATTATAGTCAGCAAAAATGAGGATGCATATTATCCTCATGTATAAAAAAATGTAGCTTTCAACATTGAATAAACGACAAACAATAGATAAGCTGTATTCTAGTGAAAGTGATTAAGACTGATAATATAACAGTATTGTTTGTTTTGAATTAAAAAAATTAAGTTTTTTTTGCGACCGAATTTGACGATTTCGTTTATTTTTATTGCAAATTGTATTTATGTTAATAAGTATTTGTGCAATTTTTTAAATAAAATATTGAAAAGTTATGGGTGCGTATTATGGTCGAATTTGAATTTTTTCCGAAAATTTCGCGCAAAATCAAGCATGCATATTATACACATGTGCGTTTTATAGTCAATATGTTACAGTAGTCTGGGAACCTGGGTGTAACTTTGATAAATACTATTATCCAATAACCATGATAATACAGAAAAATTTGTAACTAGAATATGAGTTAGTTATAATAACTGAAATATGATTCGCTATGCTTCTGCATGCAGAATATTGAGTGTAACAATTATTCACACATTTATGTACCACTTTAACGCTTTGAAAAAATGCTTACAAGACTCTTAAAATTATGGTGACACCTAGCCAAGATGGACCCTTGTGGTGCTATTAAAGTGTCTGAAGCTGCTTTAGGTATAACATTCGATGGTCATATCCATTTTAATTTGATCGGCATGTTATTATATTTGTCGCTCCTAATGCCCCCCCCCCGGACGGAAGTGTCAGACGAGGTCCATATAGGCCTCGAGCTAAGTAGTGCGACTCCGGTTTATAATAGCACCACAAGGGTCCATCTTGGCTAGGTGTCACCATAATTTTGACCGAGCACCCCTAAGGGTGACCTTTGGTCAACATGAATGTATTAAAGAGGAGAGGTTTCTAATAAAGTTAATATTAATCATCTTTAAATATCTTGAAGCATAGTAATTCATAAATTTGACTTCTAATCAATGAATCATATAAAGAGAAATATATTTTAATATTCTACATTCCGCACAAGTCACAGTAATGAAAAATATTCTACCTAGATCCATATGGAATAAAACGTTCCCCTTTTCATCAATGTAAGGCAAATAAACAAGAAAATTTAGATTCAGCAGAGATTCTAAATTTGATGGGATACATAAACATTCAGAATGTTTTCTCTTCAATGAATGGGCATACTTAAGAGTTTGATAGACTTGGCTGCAATCGAACTTCCTAACCCTCAAATAACGAAGTAAATAGTTTTCATCCGTTCTGTAATTCACATCTTCATCTTCTGCAATATAATTAATGCATTGTAAATCATTTCGTAATTGTGCATCATATACCATTAACAATAAATTTACTTCATCAATATATGTGCAATTTAAATCTATAATTTTTTTACTTTTAGTGATAAGTCCGAGAAAGAAAAAAATATTTAAATTTTCTCTTTAAGGGCACAGTACACCTTTAAAACGGTAAAAATATCATTTCTTTGATTTTATATTAATTAAAACTTGGATTTACTTTGAAAAATTTGGTATCACTCTTTTTGTGATACGACAATTACATCATGAGATATTAAAAATTATTGTGGAAATCCAAACAGTGATTTTTTTTTGAAAAAGTTTAACTTTAAACGCATTTTTCTCAAAATATGATTTTCTGGCAATGCGAGCATCTCAAAAATTTGTCAAGGTAAATGCATGAAATTTTCTACACACGTGAAAGGTAACTTTCTACATAAAATTAAATAAAAACATAGAATTATCTTAGATAATAAAAAAAATCATAAAATTTGTTCTGAGACAATTTTGTAAAAAAATTCTTTTAACTAATTGATAATTATGGATATTAAAAATGAAGGTAATAAAATATTTTTGTTTAATATATTAAGCTAAATATTTCCTTTAAGTTAAAGTGTGTTTCATGTTAATAAATAAAAATAAACATTAGTTATTATGCTCGCAAAGACAAATAGTAATTATGAAAACTGGAAAGAACCATGTAACGTAACTATTTTTTCTAATTAATTTAAATAATTTGCATCAATCTGATATTTTTGTTACAACGAGTTATGTTTCATATAATAATCCAGAAATTTTCATTAAATTTGCTTTATTGGTTAATTTGTTAAAAATTATGAAAACTTAGACAATTGTCTAACATTTTTCACAAGTTAGAGTTGTACTGTCCCCTTAAAGTGATTTCAAAAATAGTCCAAGTCTTCAGAAATTAAAAGCACTGAGTCTTAAATTAACACTACGGAAAATTATGGTAATTCTTTAATGAAGTTACAGTTTTGAAAATAAAATTAAGACATTATTTACAGATACCTAGATTGAGCTTCGGGCAAACGCAAGGATGATAGAAAATAATCAACAACACAGGAAGTATAGTCAAACTGAACGGAAACTAATTAGTATAATATAATACATTATTTCATGAATAACAATTGTTATACTTCCGTGTAAAGGTTTTAGAGTTCACTGTTTATGTATGGCTTAAATGATGGTCTTTCACTGCACTCTAGACAAATAATAATAATAATAATATTTTCCCATCCCCTAAAACACCCCTACAATCATTCCATTAGAAAAACAACTGGAATTAAAACTCAAGGTAGCAAAAATTACGATGATACTTTTTTGTTGGTTTGCAAATCATAATCACATTTTACAGAATGCTTAATTAGTAACTGATACGCAGTGTATTGGAATAGCGAGGTAGTCACTGTTCAGCTTGAAAACTTCTTTAAAGGACGGAAGACCAAATATCACTCAAAATGTACCTTTGTGAACCTCAAAGATACATATTGGGTTTACAAATTGTATCAATGAATCCTACTTTGCAGCTAAAGATAAATTCTGTATAAAATATAAAAATTAACTACAGAATGAAATCGAAACTGTTTTTAAAATTAAGAAAAATAAAATTGTCTGATAAATTCCCATACCTTTAATCGTTTTTTTTTTGTTTGTTTTGTTTGTTTTGTTTGTTTGTTTGTTTGTTGTAATTCGCAGGGAAAAAACATAGGCTAGATGTATATAATTCTTGCCAAGTAAAAATCGTAAACACAATTGTAAGGCATTTAGAAAAATTAGGGATTCACTTTTCTGTGATCCAGCAGGAACTGACCCATTTCAAAGATAAATTGACTCAATACTAAATTCTATTTTGAGACTATTTTCTCTTTCTTAGTTAATATGGAAATCACCAAAATTGCATTTTGAAAAATACCTTTATTTGTTTCAAAATGGTATGTAATATCAATAGAACTCTGTTACCAACTGCGGCCCATGAAAATCACAAGAAATACTTTCAATCATTTAAATTTTTTCCTGCTTTCCAAATATGTGTCGATTTGTTGTTTTTGTTTGCTTGGGGACTGAACATCATATGATGCTCAGTTCCAAAACATGCTGGGCCACGTGAACAAGAAACCCTATATATTAAAGGAACAAACTTTTCGTGAGTTTTTAACTCGTTAATAGAGCTCCCAGCATTTTTATCCGTATTTGATCGGCGTATAATGCGTGAATGTAGGAAAGTTTGACTACATACGAAGTAAAATGAAGAATATCTAATTACCTGCAAGTTTGCTCCTCAGTTCACGAATGGAGGAGTTTTTTCTCTCTTCTGTCTCGCCAAGTTCTTTGTGAGCTTTATTTAATTCCTCTTTTGTCAAATAAAAATTATTTGAAGAAATAAATTTTGCGCTGTTTGTGATTAGTGGTTTCTTCTTTTCGGCACAAAAATTGACCTCAACTATGTCCATGCTAGCCTAAAAAATAATTTAGGAATCTTAAATGGCAATGTTAAGAGAGTTATCAAAAGACTCCATATTAATATATTTTCTTCTTTTATTAACATACGCACACACATATCATTATATAGAAATTCCTAGATATTCATAAGTATGTATATTTATTTGTGAAATTTGTGTATATGTACGTACATCAGCTATATTGCTAATAGTAATCAGATTCACAATTCGTAAAAGGAAAAGCGTATTTCTTTCAGTAATCAATCCATTATTGGACCACCTTTGACTGCAATATTTTTGTTATGTTTCCGAAGGGTTATGTTTTTTACACAGGCTTATGGTGGCCCTGTGGTACAGCGAGCTGGCTTTCGGTTCTAAGGATGCTGTAATCGAATCCCGGCGTCGCACCACTAAAATATCTTTGTTTGTGTCGCCCCTTCTTAGGAGGTAATGCTGGTCCGCCTATATCATACCACCATAATAAAACGGCCAGCAAACTGCGGTGAATTATAGGCAAATGTCTACACAAGTGCTTCCACTTTAAAAAAAAATGTTTTTCTATCCCTATTAAAGCGTCTGCAAGACTGTTTAGCATACGGTCAGGTGATGCTGAAAGAAATAAAAATATGTTTGGGAGTACTGCCACACTGTGAGAAGTGCACAATCATCTAAAGTATTTACGCATCTTTCAGAATCCATATCGGAGGACAAAGCAACCAAAGGACTCAGACATCTCCAGAGGATTTATGCCCAGGTCATCACGAAATCCTCTCTAATATTATAAGAGTCGAGATAATGCAATAGAAAAGAAAAAAAAATCCGTGGACAATTATCATGACCGGACACGTTTATTCTATTGTAAAAGTTTGAAGCGTGATTCATCAATTCTTATAATCGTTTTCTCAGATTCTATTCTCCCCGAAGACCATGCAAAATATCGCTTCATCTTTTTCTGCATTAGGTCTATTAATGTGGGACTAGTAAGTTTCCGATCGCCGTCGTATCCGATATCATGTACATTACGACGATATTATGCAGTTCCTTTGTTTTGAACACCTCTGAAAACTGATGATACATTGGAAAATGATTCTTCTTTACAGTTCACACTGAGCAAATCTTGTCTCGATACTCCAATTTGTAGGGCCATCCTGGTCGGGGTTTCTGTCCTGTAGTTCATCATTCTTCCATCTTCGACTTGCGTGTCTATATATATATATATATATATATATATATATATATATATATATATATATATATATATATATATATATATATATATATATATATATATATATATATATATATATATATATATATATTTACAAGGGCTGTTCAAAAAGTATCGAACCTTATTTTTTCCCGCGAAAATCAATGAAGCGCGGGTGACTGTGTAGATGTAGAGGGGACACTCATGGGCAGTCGTGAATTTTTTCCGCCCGTAGGAAGCATCAGTCGCTGGCAGTCGGCCTTCGAGTGAAGACGTGTAGTGAGAACACTGAAATCCGACGACCGCTCACTACATGCCTTCACTCGTAGGCCGACTGCCAGAGACTTATGCCGTCTGCACACGGAGCAACTCAAACGAAACTGATAACTGACTCCAATCACAAACCAGGCCGTGATGAGTCGTAACCTATGTAATTGAATGGAGCCACGCACACGGCGCAACTGGTTACAAACCCGTCAACGCGTTGCTGACGGGTTTGTAACCAGTTGCGATGGTGACCAGTCACAAACCAGTGCCAGCTGGTTTGTGATTGGAGTCAGTTATCAGTTTCGTTTGAGTTGCTCCGTGTGCAGACGGCCTTACGCTTTCTGCGGGCGGGAAACAATTCACGACTGCCCATGAGTGTCCGCTCTACATCTAAACTGAAGAAAGTCTCCCGCGCTTCATTGGTTTTCGATGGATAAAATAAGGTTCGATACTTTTTGAACACACCTCGTATATATATATACAGTGTTGGAAATTGATTTATGAAAACACGTTTTTTTAACAAAAACTGCTTTCATATTCGTTAAAAATTAATGACATTTCATACATTATGCATGCTATGTATAACAAATAATTTACAAAAATGAAATATCCTACATAATAATAAACAAAAACATAAGATCAAAAATTTGACTTTCATAGTATACAAACATGGAAATTGATTTATGAAAAATCACATTTCATTGGCTAATCTGAAGTAATGTGACAAAAATTTACATAAAACCAAGTAACGTGACATGCGCAGTAGACATAGAAATCGATATTTATCAGAAGCAATACGTTTCAGCGATACTTTTCATGATGCGTAAACGAAAGGTGTTGTCTGAGGACGAAAGAGCCAAAATCGATGCATATCTAGAATGTGAAAAATCTGTTCCGGAAATTAGTAAATTAATTAAAAGACCAGTTTGTGTGATATATAACTATTGAAAAGATTCAGGAAATTATGGCAAAAATTTTAACAAAAAAGGCAATCCACGTTTAACTGAGATAGAGAAAAGGGGGATTCTTCAGCTTCTATCAAAAACCGGCCACAGTTCAAAGCAGATTTGTACAGATATATCCCTTCATGTTACTTCTAAAATGTTTAGGCCAATTTTACATTCTTTATGGAGCTTGAGATGGTCGAAGATGAAGTCTGGAAAGATACTTCTGCGTCACAAGCAGATGCGTTTTCAGTAATGCGAGAAGTATATGGCAATGGGCGACAAATGGCGGAAGGACATTTTCTCCGATGATAAGAAATTTAATTTGGATGGCTTCGATGGTTTGAAGTATTACTGGGGGGGGGGATCTCCGAAAAGAATCAAAATCTACAGTCAGCAGAAATTATGGTGGCAGAAGTTTGATGATTTGCGAAGCGATTGCTTATGATGGCAGAAGTGAAATTGTATTTTTAAATGGTTGCCAGAATTCATTTGATTACAGCTCAGTTTTAGAAAATCCCTTTCTTCCATTTGCATGGTAATATTATAGTTTAGATTACATCTCTATGCAAGAAAATGCAAGTATTCACACTTCAAATGCAATGAAGATTGGTTTGACGAACAGAATATTGATTTTTTAGATCATCCAACTAATAGTCCTGATTTGAACCCCATCGAAAACGTTTGGGAAGAGCTTGTTCGAAAGGTTTATGGAAATTGGATGCATTTCACATCACTTGTAGAATTAACAGCTTCAATCTGTTAAAACTGGAAACTAATTCAACACAAGTAAATTCAAAATCTTGTTTTATCAATGCCATCTAGAATAAAAGCAACTTTGTTGAAGTAAGGCGGCTTTACTGTTTATTAATATGAATAAATTGTGATATTTCATTAATGAATTTCCACGTTTGTATGTTGCAAAAATCTAATTTTTGACCTTATGCTTTTGCTTATTATTATGTATGAAATTTTATTTTTGAAACTCATTTGTTATACATAGCATATATAATGCATGAAATTTCATTCATTTTTAAAGAATATTAAAAATGTTCTTGTTAAAAAACCGTATTTTCATAAATCAATTTCCACCACTGTATATATATATATATATATATATATATATATATATATATATATATATATATATATATATATATATATATATATATATATATATATATATGTGTGTGTGTGTGTGTGTGTGTGTGTACAAACATTATCAAGCTGAAAATCTTAAATGACAACTACAAATGTCTTTTCTTGAGTAACATTGATAATACGAGTAGACTAAAAAGTGTTCAATGAATAATAAAAAAAGCCTGTTAAACTCATGCATAAAACCACTATCATTTGTTTTATCAGAACTTTCACCCTTTTGTAGATGTACATTTTCACGCTTTTTTTTGGCAGTTTTCGAAGAAAAATTTAATATTTTAATTTAATATAAACATTTTAATTAAATATTTAAAACTATTTATAATATTTAATTTTTAAATTAAAATATTAAATTATAATATTATTTTTCAATGAAATATTTTAATTTATATTCACATGTTTCGACATACAATAAAGATGATATAGAAGAGTAGAGAGTTTTGAATATAAATAATTTTTTTTAATTAAAATTAAATGCTCCTATTTGGAACAACCTTCAAATATAACTCCGTATACTTTAAAGTAAAATTTTTATGAAACATTACTTTAATTTACATTTTAATTAAACATTAGATTTACATAAATAATTACTACAATTTCATCTTATATTTTATTTCTCTCATTAATCAAGCTTTAAAAAAATACAAAATTAGTGGACTATTTTCTCTACAGATATGTAAAGCAATATTAATAACTTTATAAACTGTTTTGAATAACCTATCATATTAATATCTATATCAATTAAAAGTGTATATAAATCATCTGACGTTAATATTTAAGCATTTTTTAATTATATAATTGTATTATTCTTTTTACCTCATTTAAATTTATTTCACAAGTTTTTTTTTTTTACTTTATAAACAATTCAAGAAATATCAATAGCTACAAATTTCTCTTCTAGTTAGATCTGGTAATCACTTTATTTTTCTATATCCTTTAACGCTACTGTGTACTAACCGTATAGAATTCCCTCACCTCAACGTTAACCTATAGAGAAAATGTGTGAACAATTTACGGCTACATAAAAGCTGATAATCGAATAAAAATGGCATTTTCAGATAGTCCTAACTTACCTGCACCTTCTAACAGGATTAATTTTATAAATTTCGTCCACCAAAGGAAATGGTGACTGTTTAAAACAAACACACTATACAAGATTTTTTCCACGAATAATTTAAATTTAAAAATATTATTTGCATTTCTTAAAAAAAAAAAGAAAACTGCCCTAAGTTGCAAAATTTCTTTCGCTGTTACGGAGTACAATTCTCCCCCCCCCATCCCCCCCCCAAAAAAAAAAAAAAATTTCAATTCAAGTCGGCAGTCCTTGGACACATTTCTGCATAGGTTAAGATTGAGGTGACTAATAAGGTTAGTACAATAAGGTTAGTTCACAGCAGCCTTAAACTAACAGAAGCAGTCAAATAGTTAAAATTAAATATATAAACTTTGTTCTTACTTTATATATATCTCTTTTTTATCCGGATAGATATAAACGTCATGTACTTTTCTGTAGACCAATGAAAATTAGAAAGTACCTTGAATATTGATAATCGTTACATAGGTAGAGACATTAGTACTAACTGACAATAATATTAAAATTTAAGCTATATTTTAGTTCCATCTCAATATATAGTCTGCTAAAGGAAAATTGAACAATCGTCCTTGCATAACAGTAGTATCTGCAGTTCTGTAATTGATTATCGATATTTTTTTCCTCAAATGTTCTTGAAGAAATGAAAAAGGGAACATTCAGGATCGTGATATAATCTGGGATTACTTGTAACAACATGAAAAAACTTGTAAATTCATAAAATAAGGAAACATTCTATTGTATTTATTACATAAAAAATAAAGATGATAAGGGAAATTAGCATAAAATCTACATATATAAATATAAAGCCAGTCACTGACTAATCATTAAATCTTTGGAACCACAATTCCTGTGAACTTGAAATTTTGTATAGTGGTTCCTCTTAGATTCTAAGTGCTCGCTAAGAAATATTTTTAAAAAATTCAAAAATTAATGAGGTTTAAAGGGGATTAACTCTCCGTCTTCCAAGAAAAAAAAATCTTAAACCTGTATTTAACATTGGATTTCTACCGCATTACTTTAAAGGTAAGGCTGATGAAACAGATACATATCCAGTTTCCTTAAAATCGGCCCAAAAAAGACGGAGCTACAGAATTTTGAAACTCCATTTTCTTTCAAATGTGTTCCAATGTATTATGTTTCTTCGCTTTAAATAAACAAATATATATATATATATATATACAGTGGAATCTCGATCTATCGTTTTTCAAGGGACCCACTGAACTGAACGATAAATGGGGGATAACGATAGATGCGGGAATATAACAAAGCAATATGATCGACGGGACTGGGTGAAATAAACGAAACATACGGGAAAACGATGATTCGGAGAACGATCGATCGAGATTCCACTGTATATATATATATATATATATATATATTAATTCATTTATTATTTGTCCTTTCAACAACGTCATATCTCAAAAAACGGGATTCTTCAGGAGAGTGATTTTAAAGTCTACAAGTAGAATCAAATGTATTAAAAATTAATATTAATTTGCTCTCTAGCGGCTAAATATTAATCGGTGAAATATAACGATCTTGCAGTGGTATACTACTCTTTTAGGGCATTCTGAAAACAGGCATAAAAAAATCGCAGATTTTTCAGATATGACGTTGTTGAAAGGAGTGACATATATATATATATATATATGTAGGAACTCGATCTCCTGCGAGTCCCCACTTTTACTAGAAACTGTGGTCGGTGTCTAGGGGTTGTTGTTTTCAATCTGATAGAAACCTTTCCGCTTACTGCACGGCGGAACTAGACTCTCTTATACTCAATTAAAGACAGAGTCACTGCTTAAAACACAACACTATATATTGACAATTATAAACTATTTACATATCTAGAAATACGTTGCATATAAAATTACACGTCAAGCCGCACCAGGCCTCCACAATCAAAATGGGTTAAAGTATCCGGCCGTCTGCCGATATAGGATTGACTAAGCCGCCGTCTGCTGCTTGTCAGGAGCCAACGTCATGCCCCCTTCGAGACTGTCTCTCCCGTCGCAGCCGTCTGCTGCTTTCAGCACCTCTTACCAGGTCGGGACCCAATCTCAGTCTCTACTCAAATACTTTTCTCCCCGTTCATCTCTCGAATACCTAATAGCGCTGTCGTCGCATAGCGTGCACGGCGACATATAGCTCATAGCTGGAGCCCTGGGATAACACAATTCCCATAACTCGGCTGTCCTGACTATGCTGACGTCCTCGGCAGCGTCATGCCTTACTATCATCAGTTTTAGCACACAGAATAGAACAAACGAAACAAAACAATGAAATAAAAAGAAAGTAATACGTTGTTTACAGTCGGTCATGGCTCTTTTCTGAAAGTCTAGTCGGAGCCATTGGACTACAGTTCACTGTAATACCTCAACAATAAACACAGGTACACCACGTTTAAATTACGATGCACAATTCGTCTTTAACCGTAACACTTAACTTGTTCAAAACACCAATGAAACACTCGGTCACACCAAGTTTGTATTTAAATGCGTATCTTGTCACTTAAGTCATAGCACTATCAAACATGCAGTCACAAACAAAACACTTCGTTTTTCGTATATCGGTGACACTTAGGGCTACCATTAGGGCCAAACACAACCCTTGAATACCATATCTTCCTTTACGACACTTAATTGGCGTACACTTGGACTTGACTATCACTAAACACACTTGACATCCAACACTTGATACCAAACACACTTGACATCCAACACTTGATACCAAACACACTTGACATCCAACACTTGATACCAAACACACTTGACATCCAACACTTGATACCAAACACACTTGATCACCAAACACAACTGATGGCACTTTCTTCTCACACACTTCACGATCACAAGCTGAGCACACTTTTACAGGTGGATTGCCAAAATCTGAAGAAGTTTGAAGTACGATAACTATCCCTATTATGTACTCTTGAGTATATCGGTTCAACACTTTCGAGTCTGGGACGCATTTTGCAGACTCAGAGCAAAATTTCACAACCATTTCCGAAGATCCGTCACTCAAACTTCCTTGCATTTCTAATACTGTAGCTTTTTCACTACGGCGTTCCCATTCTTTACGAATCACTCTTCCACTAAAATTTAGTGGCAATTCAAAATCTGTAGCCTTTGCGCTACGTTCACAGCAATCATGAGGGATCATTTTTCCACTAAAATTTAGCGGCATTTCAAAATCTGTAGCCTTTGCGCTACGTGGCACACATTCCCTTTTTTCTTCCTTCTCATTCTTCAAAACATATGGGCTATCGTTTCCCGCTAAAGGAATCTTTTCCGCTCCCTGGGACACTCGGGGCGGTGTCGCAAGTTCGATGACCTCTTTTATAGCAGGCACTAGAAAATGTACAAGCCTTTTCTGCGTCTCAACGCTCTCTTCTCCCTCAACTTTCGGGGGAGTATCTAAAGAACTTTCTCCCTCGCTCGTAAATTCGGACACGGTTCTCTCGGTGTCACATTTCAGCAGGGCATCGCCGTTTTCGCTGGGAGTGGGTATCGAAAGTTCACTGAACTTTGAAGAAAGCAATTCTTCGTTCTCTCTAAAGTGAGATAAGGCTATGGGATTCACATATTCCAGCTGCTGGCTTGGGCGAATTTTGGGTTTACTTTGTTGAATCACCCTCGTGAAAACAACATCAGATACACGAAAATATCTCTCTTGTCGGCGCAAAAAATTCTCTGCACCTTTGTCCATAATGAAAACAGACACACTATCCGAGTTTGTTTTTGACGCTAACTGTCGTCCTAATCTTAATATTTCCAGTTCGCGTTCAATCTCAGCCATCTTTCGTTGAAACTCCATCTCCTCGGCTGCCATTTTGTCCCGCCGATGTTTTTCAGCTTCTCGCTCTACCCTCTCTTCCACAATCGAAATAAGCAGATTCTCAATGTAAACATCGTCACAATCCGATTTTTTATCCAGGGCGATTGATTGCTCAACCTCTGGTTTATCCGGTACCTCTAGGCACAGCTCGTAGACTAGACTCACCAGGTCTATCATTCTGGCATGCTCCAGATACGCCATCTCAGAAATTTTTTCCACTTACGTCAGATTCTATGTTTTATCCGTTCAATCCGGGGCACAATTTCAACTCGGTTTCACAATCTTAAATTACGCAAATGTCACAATTATCTCACTTCGTACCGTTCGATGGCACTTCACGCTTTCACAAGTTTGTCACTCGCGTTCACAACACTTTAAACTCACACAACGTAGCTTCCATGGGTGTCACTCACCGCACTTGGTCGTCACTTATCCTTCTTCACACTTTTAGTAGAATCTCGGTCCAGGCCGATCTTTCACTTTTTGTAGAATTTAGATCCGATCCCGATCTTTCACTTCTGTAGAATTTTTATCCGATCCCGATCTTTCACTTTTGTAGAATTTTGATCCGATCCCGGCCGAGCCCCCACTATTTGTAGGAACTCGATCTCCTGCGAGTCCCCACTTTTACTAGAAACTGTGGTCGGTGTCTAGGGGTTGTTGTTCTCAGTCTTATAGAAACCTTTCCGCGTACTGCACGGCGAAACTAGACTCTCTTATACTCAGTTAAAGACAGAGTCACTGCTTAAAACACAACACCATATATTGACATTTATAAACTATTTACATATCTAGAAATACATTGCATATAAAATTACACGTCAAGCCGCACCAGGCCTCCACAATCAAAATGGGTTAGAGTATCCGGCCGTCTGCCGAGATAGGATTGACTAAGCCGCCGTCAGGAGCCAACGTCATGCCCCCTTCGAGACTGTCTCTCCCGTCGCAGCCGTCTGCTGCTTTCATCACCTCTTACCAGGTCGGGACCCAATCTGAGTCTCTCCTTAAATACTTTTCTCCCCGTTCATCTCTCGAAAACCTAATAGCGCTGTCTTCGCATAGCGTACACGGCGACATATAGCTGGAGCCCTGGGATAACACATTTCCCATATATATATATATATATATATATATATATATATATATATATATATATATATATATGTGTGTGTGTGTGTGTGTGTGTGTGTGTATATATATATATATATATATATATATATATATATATATATATATATATATATATATATATATATACATATTTATATATATATATCAGTGATGGCCAAACTTTCGATCACTACGGGGGACCTGTTATTTAAATTATAGGCGGTGATCTACCAACATCGCATGTGTTGAGTGATCATAAGATAATTAGTAATTTAAAGCCGAAAATTAGTTTAAATTTTAAATAATCATAGATATTACTAATTATAATCAATATCAAGTTGTTTTAATAACAGAAAAAAATGTTTTCTTTTTACAAACTAATTAGTTTATAAATAAAACATTATGTTCTTTTATTTTCTTATTATTAATGCGAAATATGGCATTGTAAGCTAATTTTTACCATTATTTTTATTTCGTATCAGATGACGCGCTGGAAATTGAGCATTTTCGGTAAGCTTTTCATACTGTGGTTCATGTGTATTTATAGCTAGTCGTAAACGTGCTGCCAAATGGTCGTCTGTTAAAGGGGAGCGATTTTTTTCTTTTGATTGCATTCATGGTAGAAAGTGTTGTTTCGCAGTGGTATGTAGAACCGAAAAATGATGTTAAATATACTGGACATTAGGGTGGAACGAAAAAAACTTTTTTTTGAATTTCAATATGCTCTTATTTTCAAAAGTTGCCTTTTAACAAAATAAAGACGGAAATTAAATATTATCGTAATTGGTGCATGTTTTCAGTTAGCGCACGAAGGGCAAACTTTTGGTTTTTATTAAATTTTTGACAAATTTCGCAATTATTTTGAAATTGAATACACTTGTAGTACAAAAAAGTACCAAAATATGTAACTTAAACATTCCTTTTAGTCAGGAGATCTGCTAAACAGATTATATAATACGTTTTACTTCATAAAAATAGTACACATAAAGGCACTTAAGGACGAGGCACTTAAAAGACACTCGGACATCACGGTGGAACGAAAAATTTTGTTTTCGGAATTTCAATATGCTCTAGTTTTCAAAAGTTGTCTTTTAAAATTAAAATTAAGAATATAAAATATTTTTGCTCTACTCAAATATTTTCAAGTGCCGCAAAGGGCTTCAATATGGATATTTTTATGAAAAAATGATTATATTTGTATTTTATGTTAATTTCTTTTATAGTATATTAAAATAATGTATATTTTCTGTAAATAAAATATTCAAAATATGATATTTTGACAGAAAACTTGAATATTCTAAGTATTTCTAATTTTTAGATGCCATAACAGAACAACTGATTTTGTGGAATTTCGCGATTTTCATCATATTAATTTTACATTAGCATATTCTTATAATACACATTGGAATGAAAGAAAAACAATTTTTAATTGACGGAGCTTAGTTAAAATAAACAAATCACACTTATTTAGAAAAATATTAATGTAATGTCTATTAAGGCAAAACATTATTTTGAAAAAAATATTCATGGTTTTCAACAGTCCGTATTAATCACACATGGTTTCCATTACTTATTTCACTGACACATTGAATTGTTTTTTTTGTTTCAAATTTTGGCATTATTTTTTGAGAATGTATTTTTGTTCTTATCAATGCATCTCTTGGAGAAGTACCACGAACGAACAAGGATGACCAGGTAACTAATTTAACCATCCTTTCTACTACTTGTGTGTGACATGGAATGTTGTTGAAGTCAATAATTTGTTTCTCGTGATCAGATTCTTTTGCTTCCTTTATAAACAGTTTTAGTTTGTCATCAGAAACATCCCTCGTCATAGGAGGTTCTGTTACTTTAACATCATTCCATTCAATCATATCAATATAATCCTTGGCATCAAAGTTTATACTTGGAACTAAATTCTTTCTGATGCCTCCTTCATTTTCCGCCCTTGCTTTTAGAATCCGGCGTAATCCAAGCTCTCTTACATGACTGCGATCGACTAATATCATACAAAGGAGGAGATTTTCCGAAGCGGCAAAGTATGCATTTCTTTGAATGACAGGGTCAATTACATTTTTAAGAGTCTAATTGAGGTAACGTGAATAGCTTACAAGTTTCCACAAGCGCTTCGATCCACGGATACAAGATGGTTTCAGCTTTATGTTAAACTAAATTGGTGCATAAACTTTCAAAATGCATTCAGTCAGTATTCGGAGATTTTTTGCAGGACATTCTGTTCCCACATACAAGCGAAGTATTCGGTTTGCTAATGTAAGCCATCGTGAATGACAAAATTTTCCTGGTTTTCTCATGGAGAAATCAGAAGAGCACTGTCCAACAGAGATTCCATTATACATTTGTAACAAATATTTTGGGTCCACACTTAAATCATCCTTAATTTCTAGTAATGTAATGTTATTTTCAATAGGTGAAAATTCAATCACTGGAAGTTCAGAGCAGTTTTCTAGTTGTTTAAGAATTTCTCCTCCAAATTCATTTGGGCCTTTAGTTTTTCAATCTAGGAAACAAAATAGGTGACATAGGGGTAGTTCATTTAAATTATTGACTTCAACAACATTCCATGTCACACACAAGTAGTAGAAAGGATTGTTAAATTTGTTACCTGGTCATCCTTGTTCGTTCGTGGTACTTCTCCAAGAGATGCATTGAAAAAAATAAAAATACATTCTCAAAAAATAATGCCAAAATTTGAAACAAAAAAACAATTCATTGTGTCAGTGAAATAAGTAATGGAAACCATGTGTGATTAATATGGACTGTTGTAAAACATGAGTATTTTTTTCAAACTAATGTTTTGCCTTAAAGACATTACATTAATATTTTTCGAAATAAGTGTGATTTGTTTATTTTAACTAAGTTCCGTCAATTAAAAATTGTTTTTCTTTCATTCCAATGTGTATTATAAGAATATGCTAATGTAAAATTAATATGATGAAAATCGCAAAATTCCACAAAATCACTTGTTCTGTTATGGCATCTAAAAATTAGAAATACTTAGAATATGCAAGTTTTCTGTCAAATATCATATTTTGAATATTTTATTTACAGAAAATATACATTATTTTAATATACTATAAAATAAATTAACAAACAATACAAATATAATCATTTTTTCATAAAAATATCCATTTTGAAGCCCTTTGCGGCACTTGAAAATATATTAGTAGAACAAACAGATTTTACATTCTTAATTTTAATTTTAAAAGACAACTTTTGAAATCTAGAGCATATTGAAATTCCGAAAACAAAATTTTTCGTTCCACCGTGATGTCCGAGTGTCTTTTAAATGCTTCGTCCTTAAGTGCCTTTATGTGTACTATTTTTATGAAGTAAAACGTATTATATAATCTGTTTAGCAGATCTCCTGACTAAAAGGAATGTTTAAGTTACATATTTTGGTACTTTTTTGTACTACAAGTGTATTCAATTTCAAAATAATTGCGAAATTTGTCAAAAATTTAATAAAAACCAAAAGTTTGCCCTTCGTGCGCTAACTGAAAACATGCACCAATTACGATAATATTTAATTTCCGTCTTTATTTTGTTAAAAGGCAACTTTTGAAAACAAGAGCATATTGAAATTCCAAAAAAAGTTTTTTTCGTTCCAGCCTACTGGACATCTCCATAAACATGGATATTCTTAATCACAAAGTAAATTTCAATAACTATTTTGAGACGAATCTCTTAATTTAAATAATATATCGCATTTTAGGTTAAGGATTTAATTTCTCAACTAGCATTTGATCCATATCCAAAAACTTCTTTTAATTTTATTGATTTCTTCTATTTTTATTTCTTCATTGAATGGGAATGATACGAATAATATTATATCCTCTATTTTAGAAATATCTTTAAATCTATCAAACTCATTTCGTAACAGATACATCTTATTACCATACTGATCGTATTCATTTGAGTTTTATATATAGATTTAGTTGCCATATTTTCAGATTGTTTTAAATCTTCTCTCCTCAATTGTGTTTTTAGGAATGTAAGTTTCCCCTTGAATACATTAACATCGCTAATCCTTTCTGTTAATGTTTTGTTCTTTCCTTGAAGTTGCAAATTTAACTCAGTTAGCTTCCCTGTAATGTCAGAGAGAAAAGCAAGATCATGCACCCTCTTATTATCTTTCAATTGAGGATATGATATATTAACAGTTGTCATAAATTCTTTTATTTCAGGCAAAATCTCTAAGAATCTCTTTAAAGACTTAGCACGGCTCAGCCACCTTACGTCAGTGTGTAATAGTAGTTCCCCGAAGTCGGATTCACATTCCTCTAGTAATGCTCTGAATCTGCGTCTTTGCAAACTTCTTCCACGAATAGAAGTAACTATTTTAAATGTGAAATTCATCACATCATCTAAATTCCATATTTTTGAGCACAATGCTTGATTATGGATAGTGCAATGGTAGTTTGTAAAACTTGGAATATCATCATCACTTTTACAAAGAGTAATAAATCCATAATGATTCCCAACCGTAGAAGCAGCTCCCTCAGTCGTAATCGATAACAGTTTATGTATGGGAAATTCTGTTTTACTAATAAAATACTAACGAATTGTAAATATCTTGACCTCTTGTTTGTCCTTCGATAAAATTGTTAGCAGCTCTTCTCTGAAAGACATATCTTGGAAACACATTCGAATAAATATACAAACACTGGTGTGCAAAACTTAAGAACCGACAGAATTCCGTTGGTTTAAACTCGAAAAATGAAACGCAAAGGCTAGAGGTGATTTACATAAGGATACCTGATCAGTAGAAAGATGATGCATATGTAAATTTCTAGATAGTCACCTTGCACGGCACTTGACAGGTCTGAACTTGATAAAAGGAGTTTTTATGAGAAAAGTTAGGGAATAGAAAGTTAGGATGCTCGTCGCTGTAAGAAGTTAAAGTGATATGTAATTGTTTTACAGATGATGCAAATATCTAGTACGATACAATTAGATGACTTTCCGCTTAGTAGAATAATTAGAAGCTTGGAGAAGGGCGCAGGGTGAATAGTGTTGCCGAAGAGTTTGGTATCGCCCATGGCATTGTGTCACGTGTGCGGAAGACCTTCAAAGCAATAGGGACAGCTGTTTGTAAGACCGTTGGTGATGGAACAAAGAAAACGACGCCAAAAAATGACCAATTTATCATCCTTCCAGCCAAAAAAGACAGACGGCAGATGGCAAGTAATATCGCAAAGCAAATGAAGATGGCCACAGGACGCAAAGTGTCGCAGTTCACTGTGGCCAGACATTTACATAGTGGTGGTCTATTCGCCCAACGGCCAGATCGTTGCATCCCGCTAACGCCTGCACATCAGGACACCATCTAAAATGGTTTTAAGACCATAAAGATTAGACTACCCATCAATGGGACATAGTGCTTTTAACTGAGGAGGATCGCTTCACTCTAACCAGCGATTCTGGACTGCAGCTAATCTGGAGAGTGGTGGGAGCATGTTATAATCCAGAAAACAGCACCAAAAGAGATCGGTATGGAGGTGCAGGTGTCATGGTATGAGGATGCATCATTCTAAATGGTCTTACTGAGCACCTCATTTTCGAAAGTGGTTCAGTAACAGGAAACCACTACTTCATTGAGGTGATGATTTCTTACGCACGTCTTTTCTGAGGTTCCATTGGTTCTTAGTTCCTTTTAATGGACGGTAATGCCAGACCTCATCGTGCGTGAACTGTGAATGAACTGTTGGAAAATGAGGATAGCACTCGTATGGATTGGCCTGCGAAGTCCCCTGACTTGAATCCAATAAAACATGTGTAGGACGCTCTAGGGAAATGTCTTACGGTACGGAGAACTGAAAAAAGCAATTATTTCAGATTTATTGTTAAATTTTTGAAATAATAGTTCTCCTGCTTTAATAAAATTCTCCTTCCATATTTCGCTGTCTTCAAAAGGCCTCTCATGTTTTAATAAAATTTCAGCTACCTTTAACAGCCATGGTGGCTGTTTTCGACTTCTACCGAATTTTTACTTACTACGACAAATGGCCTACGACAGCTAGCCACTGCATGCACTGAATTGTTTCCTGCTGAAGATAAGCATCCACGATGCGAGCCCTGTGCGATCTCACGTTATCGTCCATTAGCACGAAAGCATCACCTATTGTCCCGGCATAAGGGCGCACATAAGCATCAAGGATGTAATCTTTATAGGTGTTAGCATTCACATTTCCACTGTGAAAGACATGGAGGTCTGAGCGTCCACCCAAAGAGATACCACCCCAAATACAGACACTGCCTGATCAGTATGCATCTCTTCCACGGATCTGTGATGGACGAAAACAAGTTCCAGGTTCTCTCCAAATCAAAATACGACTACTATCGCTTTGGAGGCTAAACCTGGACTCATCCGTAAAGAGAACAGCCCTCCATTGATCACGCGTCCAGTGGACATGTTGACGTGCCCACTTCAAACGTTCCCGCGTATGGCGAGGCATGAGCGGGATGCAAATGGCTGGTCGCCTCGCAAAAAGACCACCTTCGTGAAGCCTTCTATGCACGGTTGACATTGATACCAACCTTCCAGAGATTGCAGCAAGGGAGGATCTGCAGACGGAGATTGCAGAAGGAGTTGTGGTTTTATTCCTTTGTGCGCATAATGACAAATATCGGTCATCAACAGTCGCCGTAGCGTATGGCCGTCCTTGGCTGAACCTCCTGGATGCCTAATCCGGGGTCAGAAATTGTTGCCAAAGTCTATGAACCACAGACGGACTCACATTTAGCCATCTGGCTACTTCTGTCTGACTTTGTCCTGCCTCTAGTCTCCTAATAGCGCGCCATCGCAGTTCTCCGGTCAAATGGTGCCTGGAGGTCATTGTTACAATTTGGTTATGCCAGATGTCTACTCTCGGCCTCGCAGAGACAATTGTCGCCTTGTTCTGAGACATGCACTTTTATGCTCCTCGCAAATGACGTATTCCGACTGCAGCGCCACTATTTTGTATAATGTAGTATTGTTCAGCACATTTTACTTAACAACATATTCAAATTTTAAACAGATTGGCCTAGTTTTGAACGTGTTCTCCTTCTTTTGGGGATTTTTCCTTAATTTTTGATAACTAGTGTAGAAATGCTTCCCGAGATAGGGATTCCAACGGGAGGTTACATGACACCTTTTTGCGAGGTCGAGGAGCGAGCTGTGAAGCGAAAACTTGTTAATCTAGAGTGGCATCACAGCGCCCCCCTCGATACAATTTTCTACAACTTCGTACTTAATCTCGCAAAAAATGAATCTTGCATATTTAATTGTGCCATTAATTTTTGTACTTTTGCTTTGCGTAACTCGGTGCCAAGTGGATAATCATTCTCATATTGTTTATGCACTGGTCTAAACTGTCTTTCAACATTTGCACTTTTTTGGAAGTGCTACGTTTGAAAGACAAATAATACAAACACATTAATCCTTTTTTATTGTGAAAAAAGTTCCCATTCATCATTATAATGATACATTTTCGACTTCTTGGAACTTGTAGTCAGGGGACTCATTGTGGGTAAAAAAAATAATAAATAAATAATTGAATTTAAAAATAAAATAAAAGAACATGGTAAAAAAGCAAAAGCTTGCATGAAGTTATGGCTACTATCACTCCTGGAAACTTTCGCTATGATGGACAGAAACTCGTCGAAACTAAGCCTTATTAAATAACCACCGTTAGGTGATAAGACTTCCTGAAGAGCCGAAGATAGTCGGTTACAGTGAAATATGACTTATAAAACACGAAATGCCCACACACACGTCCGCTACGCGCTACGGTCGCCACGTGAGAAATATATAATCTACAAATCAACACTTGTTTTGCCCGTCGGATTTTAGAGAGAGACTAGCACCGATAATCAGCTAACTTCGAGATTGTAGCGCGTCGTCTCTGTCGGTCTGATTGTAGTGCGTCGTCTCGGTTTGTCTCGCATGATATGTGAGGAGAAGAACTGAGATGTTTGTCTATATATATAAAACAGTTCCGTAACTGACTCATTCATTCACTGACTGACTGACTGACTGACATACAACGCACAGACCAAACCGCTGGACCTCAAGGGCTGAAATTTTGCATGGCGATTCTTCTTATAGTGTAGGGGTGCACTAAGAGAGATTTTTGAAAAATTCTTCTTAGATTTTTTTAAATTAAATTTTTAAGCTGTTTTTTTTACTTTTTTTAAGTTTGCATTTAAAATAATAATTTGAGGGTTATAAAATTTATATCACGAGAAAGATCATAAAAATTCCTTTAAAATGAAATCTTTTTCGAATCTTTACCTTATTTCCTGATTTTTGGTGAATTTTTAAAGATTAATTTTTAGAATGTAATTTATTAAATGCTGATCACGTGACTTCTTTTTCTGGTACTTTAAATAAATTTATCGTCACGTGCCTAAAAACTAAATAGACAAAAAATAATTTTTTTTTCTTGCTAATGCGGCAGACGATTGGACATTATCCAAAAAAATATTAAAATACAGTAAAAGAAATGTTCTAGAAACTGTACTATATTAACTGTACTATATTCTTTAGTATTCTTTATATTAGATTTAATTTGAATATCTTCTTCTACATTATTTTGTCTATAAAAATATCCCTTACGATATTTTTATAAATATATATATATTTTACATCAATTATATACATTGATCGTCGTATTTATTATATATATATTGGCATTAATTGCATACATTCACCGATGTTTTTACTTTGAATGTACTCCGTAGCGAAGTGCGGGTTTTCAGCTAGTATATAGATATACAGAGAGAGAGAGGGGGAGAGATTATACCGAAGATGCCTTCATGCATTGTAAAACTTAGCTTGAGAGAATTTATAGTCACGACAAAACAGAAATAAAACCACGAATTTTAATTAGGAAAAGATTTTTCGAATATTATCTTGTTTGTTTTCTCCTCTTTCTTTTCGGAGGTTGTCTAGGCCCCATGCGTCCCTCTGGGTGCACCACTGCCCTCCAACAATATCGCATAAACAAAGTAACTGCAAACTAACAGTTAGTTAACTCCGTGACGTCAGCACATGTTTATCAAAGGAAATGAATCTTGTTCATTTTAATTTTTATTGATATATATTTTTGAAAGCAATATTTTTCGTAAATAATAAAAGTAATGCATCTCATAATGGACCAAATACGGTTTCTTACAGACGTGACGTTAACAGTGATCCCTGGTTCTTGGCAGGACCATGTTCACCACCAGGCTATTCCCAGGCAGCTGAAAAGAGAGACCTGCACACAGGTATTTGGCGTATTTAAGTTTAAAATATACACCAATAGTAATATTTATTGCAACGCCAACGTCTTATTAGGTCGATACTTTGGTCTTAGGGTATAAAGTACGCCCCAGGCGCTGTACATAAATGTACATTGTTTCTACTTAACCGCACATGCGACGTGAGGGGAGGCAAAACAAAATTATTTATTTACATTTCCCAACATCGGAATAATTTTAAGATTGCTTTGGATATAACCATTGAGTCACACCGAAGGGGAGTAATCATTTTTCATACTAAAACTGGTAAAAAATTATCAATTAAGTACTCTGGCGGAACAAAATCTTCCCGCACAAGCAATACCATGCATAGAAACAGATATTCTATAAACACTTTGCTATGAGGATATTAAGTTTACGGATGTCAGAACTAGAAAACAAAAGTTTTATGTTTTTAAATATAATTTAATATTGATTTTTTTTGTTCACTTTATATATATTTTTGTAATCTAAAACTAATACTATTAATTAACTCAACATCGAAAAATTGTGATTTTAAAAAATATATCACCTTCATTCTTATTTATATAAAAAGGCCCGGACTTTCATTTCCATGCCTAGGATCCGAAAAGTTCAAGACGTATCTCTGGTATCTGGGAAATTTTCAGTTTCAGTGACACACTGATTTCGCGTCTGAATTTTCATCCCGAGAGCATATCAAATATTTCTACCGCAGTGGGTCCATATTAAGAATGACTTGGTTTATTATTAAAATTTAGTTTTTGTTTACTTGTTTGTTATAATTTCGAAAATTTTCTTATAAAAAATTGTGTGAAAGCATGCTGTTAATCATACTTAAGAATTTCTGAGTTAAATCTGTCACCATAGATTTTTACGGCGTTTGTTATCAAACCATGAAAAAAAAAAGCTCTAAAAATATAAACGTCACAAATGTATTAATCCACGTGATCCTTACAAACGTTATAAATGTAATCCACGTGATCCTAGTTCACGTGGACTACGTTTACATTTTTCTCTTCCCCGGTTTGCTCATTTTCCCCCAGTCAAGAATCGTGGACTCATTATGATTTTGTGTGACGCCAAGCTTCCTTTTTCTGAATAATTAACTAGCTCGTGGAGTATGGGGCAGTAGGGATTTTAGGTAGTACGCCGACGGAGTCTTTGTTGCCTGGTAGCCCAGACAACAGCTGCGAACTGAGGCCTGTACTTCATAATAGTTAATTAATGACCTGTGAGGAGGTAAGGGAAAATTTATTTATATAAGTTACTAGCTGAATACCCATGCTTCACTACGAAGTACATTCAAATTTAATACAGCGGTCAATGTATGAAATTAATGCCAAAGAAAATTTTTAAAAAGTCGTAACGGATATTTTTATAGACAAAATAATATAGAAGAAAATATTCAAATTAAATACAACGATCAATGTATGCAATAAATTTGTATGTTTAATATCCATAAAACATACTAATTTGAATTAAATTCTTTAAAAACTTCCATCTCAATTAGTCTAGTGGTTAATTTTTATCTTTTACCGTATTTTATTATTTTTTTTGTCAATTTATTTCGTTGTTATGCACGTGACTCAAAAATAATTTAAAGTATCACAAAAAGAAAAGAAACTACGTGATTAGCATTTAAGAAATACAATTTTAAAAATTAATCTTTAAAAATTCACCAAAAATCAGGAAATGGAGTTAAAGATTCGAAAAAGATTTTATTTTAAATAAATTTTTATGATCTTTCTCGTGATGAAAATTTTATAACCCGCAGATTATCATTTTAAATGCAAACTTTAAAAAAGTTACAAAAACAGATTAAATATATAATTTTAAAAAATCTAAGAAGATTTTTTTAAAAACCTTTCTTAGTGCATCCCTACACTATAAGAAGAATCGCCATGCAAAATTTCAGCCCTTTAGGTCCAGCGGTTTCGTCTGTACGTTATCTGTCAGTCAGTCAGTCAAGTATGGAACTGTTTTAAATATTTAGATTAAGTTTTTAATTTTTAGATATTCGGTAAATTGAAACCTAATTTTTGACGTTTAAAATGTAAGTGGAAAAACAAATGTTTTGTTGGGCTAAATTTACAATTGACGTTCACTTCGGTGTTATTATTTGAAACAAAACCTTCAAATTACCCTCAATAAATTTGTGGGATGAAAACACGATATAAGAGTATTCCTCTGAATATTAACGATTAAGTTTTTGCCGTTGGTTCTTCCGTAGGTTTATTAACGTATTGTTTCTTAGTCAAATTAATTTCGTACTTTTATTCAATTTCGAAGGAAAATCTGATTTATTTCCCTGATTATCTCATTTATAGAAAGTGAGTCCAAGAGTTCTACATAACAGACGTTTTAAAATGTATATCCTGTAAAGTTTTTACCTACCTATGGTTACCGAAGCAAACCGAAAAATTGTTAACTAGATAAATATTGTAAAACTTTGAAAACAAACTTTCTGACTGAGAGACGTAATAAGACACACCTTTTTACGTATAAAAAACCGACTAAAAATTGGGGTGCCTCTTTAGTCCTAGGGCAAAATTAAAATGAAAGGAACATTTCATTATATACACACACACACACACACACATATATATATATATATATATTATTTATATTATTTATTATATTTATTATATATATTTTTACAATTCATAGTTTTATCTTTATTAAGTAAGAAATTGAAAATATCTTTATATACATTACAAAATATTATTTTCTAAAAATCCTCCCATAAATTGGAGGTAGGTCTTACCGACCGAGTCTTATGGTCCGAAAAATATGGTAATTTAAATTAATGAATAGGCTAGGCAGATACTTACTATTTTACTAAAGTTTCATTGTTTTGCATCATCTGTTTATATAATTAAATTTACTGTCTGCACGGCGACCATTATTGCGGCTGCCCTTGACACTGCAGCATAGAGACGCGCGGCGACAGTGGTGCACCCAACGACAAAACTGGATACAGGAGTAGCACCACGTCGTCTTGTCATACGAGTCCCGGATCTGTGTGCAGCATCATGATGGATGTATCCGTGTCTAGATACACCGAGGAGAACGCACGTGGCCTGTTTGCATTCTATATCGTTAT
This sequence comes from Dolomedes plantarius, assembly GCA_907164885.2. Taxonomy (NCBI): domain Eukaryota; kingdom Metazoa; phylum Arthropoda; class Arachnida; order Araneae; family Dolomedidae; genus Dolomedes; species Dolomedes plantarius. The sequence goes on along the minus strand of OU015498.1, from coordinate 144,016,801 downwards.
ACGGGCCCTGCACCTGCTGTGATGGTATGGGCAGCCATTGGGTACACGACACGAACACCTCTTGTTCGCGTCGTCGGTAATCGGAACAGCCAGAGTTACATTTCTCAGATCTTGAGGCCGGTGGTTGTGCCTATCTTCGAAGCCTCGGAGACGTCATCTTTCAGCAACATAACGCAACACCGCATGTTGCCCGTCGTAAGTCAGACAGTAGGTCGTGTCTGACCTACCTCGGCACAGACGATGTTCGACTGTTGCCCTGACCAGCATGTTCTCCAGATCTCTCACCTACTGAAAACATCTGGTCGGGGGTTACTGAGACACTGGGCCGCCACCGCTCTCCAGCCACTACGATTGATGAAGTTTGGCATAGACTTGAAGCAGCATGGAGTGACTTACCCGTATCTGTCATCCAAACCAGTTCGATTCGATGCCTAACCAGGCTAAAGCCGTTTTAGCTGCCAACTGTGTGTACTAATTTCGGACCCTGTATACCCCAAATTTCCGTCAATTTTAATCATGTTTTCTTCCTACCATGCTGTATACGTACAATAAGTAAAGTTCTGTTATTTCCTTTCCTTCCTGGTGCTGCAGTTTTAATGATCAGCCGTGTAGATGCGTCCACAGGAACGTCATCCTCAGCACGTTTCGAAATGTTTCAACTTTTTCCCGATTTTGGAATAAAGGCTGTTGAGTTATAGCCTTTTTGCAGGGATTCCAAACCTTTTTACGTCTGTGGCACACTTGGGAATGAGATTAGAAACTCGGGGCACCCTTGTTAGATTATTAGTTTATTTTCAATTTTTTTCAATATTAAATCAAAGGTGGAATTTACAACAGGAACATGTCAAATTTAAGTTCAAATAAATACTGATCCCATGGCTGATTTTATTTATTTATTGAAAAGGAGGAACAAACACCAGAACAGATTATATTAAAACATTTTCAAAAGTAGCCATGGTATTCACTACAGTATTACATTAGACGACTACTATGGGCATCATTATAATAGTTTTGTTTGCGACTGATTCTGGAAGCACAAATGATTAATATCTTATAACTATTTATTTTAATTGGACCCTATTAATATTTTTTGTGTATACTACGAGGGATAGTCCGAAAATAAGTTTCCTCTGGCGACTGTGGATAGAGGTGTGTATGAAAGACAAAAAATATAATGAGACATTAAAGATAAGACGTAACTTTATTTTCCACATAAGTACCAAGTGCGTTGAGACATTCGACATACCGCTTTATAAGCTTCAAAAGGCCAACCAGGAAAAAATCAGGGCTCTGCATACGGAAAAAGCGTTTGACGGTTTATGTGACTTCAGAATTGATTCCAAGCGCCTTTCGCCGAGATTCTCCTTTAAAGCAGTTTTGTTGCTGGAATTTTTTGGAGGTTGGAACCATCAATGCTGCGCGGTACTGTCACACCCTATCAAAATTGAAGGAGGCTATTCGGAAAAAGCGGCATGGACCTCTCAGATCCTGCGTTTTGTTGTTGGATGGCAATGCGATACCCCACTCGGCGACTGCAACGCAAAACCATATTGCAACTCTTGGTTAGGAGCGCCTTGACCACCCACCATACAGTACTGATCTCGCAACCAGTGACTCCCATCTGTTTCCGGCTTTAAAGAAGAATCTCGGCGGAAGGCGCTTGGAATCAATGCTTAAGTCACATAAGCCGTTAAACGCGTTTTCCTGATTTTTTCCTGGAGGGCCTTTTGAAGCTTATAAAGTGGTATGTCAAATGTCTCAACGTACTTGGTACTTACGTGGATAAATAAAGTTACGTCTTATCTTTAATGTCTCATTATATTTTTTGTCTTTCATACACACCTTTATCCCCAGTCGCCAGGGGAAACTTATTTTCGGGCTATCCTCCGTACCAAAAATCTTGCGGCACACCGGTAGGGAATCACTGCTCTATTAGAATCGTTCTTCTCAATGTTAACCTATGGAGAAAATGTTTCCAGTGATTGCCGACTTTAATTAAATTAAGAGGACTGCATTAGCGAGTCATGTATCTTTTTCATTCGTTTAAAGCAGGGGTCCCCAAACTACGGCCCGCAGGCCAACACCGGCCCACGAGTACCACCAATCCGGCCCGCGGTAGAAGGCCGGTAAAGCCCGGTATCTGGCCCGTCATAGTTTATTTTGATTACATTGTAAAATTTGCAGTGTAAGTAAATCATACAAAATAATAATCAAATGTTTTTATTTAACGACCAATTAAGATACACAATAAATGACATACATAATAAAATTAAACATTATAATTATGATTAATGAGCTGGTTAGTCCCGAAGCGAAAATTTGCGCGTAATTCAAAATTACAGTATGTTTGTATGATGAGCTAGCTAGCTAGGTCTTGGCCCTTGGGACCTAGTGGAGAAGTCAGTGTGACCCTTAGGCTAAAAAGTTTCGACACCCCTGGTTTAAAGCAGTGTTGCGTAAACGTGTTTCGACCGCGACTCATTTTCTTTATGGTAATTTTAATGTTTTTTCTTTAATTAGAAAAACATTAACGAAATATAAACAAAGAAATAAGCAAATTTTAACATACTATTTAATAAAAAATCAATGAACCGTAAATTTCAGGTTTATATTTACTCAGTACAGTAAGAATTTTAAAAAAGGACTTGCTTACCTTCTGTGCTTGTTTTTGAAAAATCTCACGTGACTAAAACTCTTATTTAAATATTAATGAGTATTTGTATTTCATTTAAATATAAATTAAGGGCAATCAAAATTTTTTTTTAAAAGTGCATGATTTCAAAATTATTAGTCTCATATTAAAACGCTGAAGATTAAAAAGTTCAATATAAAACTAAAATAGAAAACAAATAATGAGAAAGGTGAGTCTGGACCTTGGATGATATTTGTTCAAAATTTGGTGAAATATTTGAGAGTGCTATTCTCATATCATCTTCCGGGTTCAATCTTGTTTGGTTATTACAGCTTCTAATTTTGAAAACCCAGTCTCACACCTACAGATAGAATCGAACGGAAACAATGAAAGTATAGCTAAAGTAAAACTGCTTGACCCCTTATTTAGCAGTATCATATCATATATATTTTTAACATATAAAAGCATGAATAAAAATATTAAAAATTTGTAATTATTGAAAATTTAAAGCCTGTTTTTTAATTAAATAATTCAATATGATATAAATTTACTTAATATGATATAAATTTACTCCTCGACTTCTCCTCTGTTTTTTCGCTATCCAAGTTTGAGCACCACTGGTTTATATAACCAAAATTAATCTATGTTATTAGTTTACGACCATCAACGTTTATCAGAAATCAAACTGAGAGTTCCACGTGGAAGGGGGGAGGAGATTTGAAAGCATATTATAACGGGAAAAAAGTTTTCTTTATTAAATTTTATTAAATTACTGTAGTAGATTTCAATAATCTTATTTTTAAATTTTACCTGAGATAATTTAGAAAGTCTCAAAAAGTTTTTGTATAATATTAATTGTGACAATAGAAAAATTATTATTGTTTCATGTAATTCATAACACTCATAGAGTGCACTAGAACTTTCTTAGGTATTTTTAAATAATTCACTGCAGGCATGACTCACTTGAGTAAATTTTAATTTAAAATTGCTCAATAAAATATATTAATTTTTAACCACCACTGTAAAATTTATTTTTCACTGAAAAAAAAGTAATTTACAACGTTAGTCGTCTAGCAGTACATATCAAACTGATTAGGTATCCAGTGATTTTTTATATTTTTTTACAATAATTTGACTTTCTCTTCAAGCCTATATATATTTACTCTTCTCTTCTAGGGCATGTCTAAAAACGATGCATTATTTCTCATATATCTGAATAAATTAAAATCCTTTGTTGAAATACATTGTTCCAGAAGATAGTTATAGATTTTTTGCAGTGGAAGAAAACTGCAATGCATAACTATTATTCAAAATAAATATTTGTCCAGAAATTTAAGTGCATGTTCTTTTCTTAAAAACAGTTAAGTTATCAAATATTCAGAGCATATGATCTTCCTCAGATTTTTTATGCATATCTGTATCATAGAATTTTCTTGTGATATTTATGAATTCATTCCAAGAGAATCATCATTAAATTATGTTTAAAATTTATATTCTTTAAAATGTTATTTTGCGTCAGGGTATCTGAAAATATATTATCTGTTTTTTAGTGTTTCTCCTCTTTTTGTTGGACGGAAATTGCCGTACATAAATAATATTTCAAATAGAAAGATACCGAACTGAATAATAATCGTGCCTTTCTATTTCTATAAATCTCTTCAGGTTATTATAATAGCTGAGCGATTTCTCATCCAAGAATTGTATGGAAGTTATTAATGTTGTACTTTAATAATACTTTATTGTGAGTCTGCCAAAGGATCTCCAAACAAATTATGCATGATTTCTTATATATCTCTGTTATTAAACCGATTAGTTAAACTAATTTTTTAAAGATTTTAAAAATTCTTGTGCATTTTTGTAATGGAGACAATCGAAATGCATAGCTATTATTCCAAATTAATATTTGTACAGAGATTTTTGTGCACGTTCCTTTCGTTAAATCAGTTCTAATTATTAAAACTGCAGACCAGTTTATCTTCCTCATATTTAGTACACAAATTTATGTATTACAATTTTGTGTGATTTTAATGTGTTCAACGCAATAGAATCATTATTAAATTAATTTTTAAATTTGTATTGTATAAATTATATTTTGCATCAGGTTATCTGTAAATATATTATTTGATGTTATGTATTTCTTTGTCTTCGTTGGAAAAAAATTGCCATATTAATTTATTGCCATATTAATTGTGATATTAATTTATTCATTGCAAGAGAGTCTTCTTTTAATTATGTTTAAAATTTATAAAATCTATTCTGCGCCAGGATATCTGCAAATATATCATCTGTTTTTAAGTGGTTTTCTTTGTCTTTGTTGGAAGAAAATTGCTATACATAAGTAATATTCCAAACTGAATGATATAGCACTGGATAATATTAGTGCTTTTCTGTTTCCTTAAATCTATTCAGGTTATTATAACAGCTCATCAATGTCTCTTCCAAGCTTTGTAAGACAAAACTTTATGGTATACTTTAATAAAACTTTATTGTCAATCTATCAGAGAAACTTTAAAAAAATTTCACATAATGTATCATATAAATCTATAAATTTGTAGAGTTTTTAGCTCATTCTACCCAGACTTGGGTGTATATAATTTGAAGTGGCACTCTAAATGAATTTGATACAAACACAGTTTATACATGAAACAATGTTTATTGAATTCGTTGCACATATAGAATTTGCTTTTACAGCAATAAGCATACGTACTACTTGTACGGAATATAAATTAACATTCCATAGAAATACTTTTTGCAAATACTCACAAACCAGCAGAGAGTCAAACCAGCAGTACTGCCACGTAAACTTTGGGACCCCTAAGCACTAGCGCCGGCTAACAACTGGAACTGCTTGCCTCGTAGCACCCTCTCGCCTATCTTCAACTTTAATAACACCTCCTCTTTTAATCAAGCTGCTTGGTATTTATACCAAGCGCCGAAATTAGCATATCTCGCAATGCTGAATTAGCAATGCCGAAATTAGCATATCTCAAGCAGCTTCTTTAATTCATTCACTCAAAAGTTCGATTCTTGTGAATCGAATCTTGTGTATACCTTACACTGGCCTCCCTCGAAAAATAAATTATGTAACTGAGGTCTGAACGGCTCCAGTTAACTAATTGAAAACGCGTGCTGGTCTGACTTTTTACATAATGGGTAGCAAAGCCTAAAAAACCTTCCACACGTTGTGTGGGGGAAAAACGCCACTCCCATTTTACAAAACTAACCCCGATGGGTCCAGGTGACACCATCAAACAGTGGATTTGCAGAGTTGCGGATACTGGGCTGGCCAACTGCTCTCTAGAAAGTTTATTTTAGTTAAAAGTGTCAACACAAGTGCACAGCATGACATTTCTTGACTGTTTGTATCTGCTCTTCCCCAATTCATAGTGCACATGTGTTATGTTTTGTGGAGTTAGTACATTATCGAGTTAATTATTATATTATGCAGTATGTATTTTTTTTTCTAGTCACTACATGTCCCCTTCAAAAATTTATAAAACAACATCATGCCGTTTTTTTTCAGTGGCTCACCCCTTCCCCTCAAAATGTTTACACAGTATATACACTGGGGAACTTCAATCCAATTTGGTTCGGTTTTATTAAAGGGTGACAGTTAGAATAAGAGAATTGATACAAGACTTATTCATGAAAGCAGCAACTTCCCTGCACCAGTCTGTCCATTCCGTGGAACCTCTCTTGATGGTCGCAGTCCTAGTAAAGGGATTCGTTGACCGTGTGGTCATCCTTCGTGCAGCAGGTCGTAGGTCCCGAGGCGCTGGTCCGGCTTGACGATGTACAGGAGGTATCTTGGGAGGAGGCCAACCTTGCTGGGCGGCAGAAATCTTCCGCTTCCTGTACTTATGCAAAGGAACTTTAAAATTGTCATCTATCCTTTTCATAACCTTGTGTACCTTATCAGCGACACATTCATCCTTTGATGGAGGTTTTGTAGTGCACACTTTACTTTTCTCCCTACATTTTAGAGTATAGGCATTAGATTTTAATGCAGATTCTATTTTTTCAAACTTATACGCCGCACCAACGTGTTTAGTTACTGGCTTTATCTCGCCACTTATGATACGTTTACAAATTGTTTCGCTGCTTGTTTCATGTTTTTCAACAAACTGACTCTGCTTTTTGTATTTGTGCTTATACGACTTCTTGTTTACCGCCTTAATTACTTCAGTATTAGCAGTTTAAATGCTGGAACCTGAAGGCGTTTTTTCACGTTTTTTATTACTTCTAACCTTAGTTTTATCCTCTTTTGACGAAAAAGTCTCTTTGAAACTTGCGACATCAGAATCGTTATCATTTAAATTCTTTAACACTGCTTCAGTTTTAGGAAGATTAAGCTTTTTGTACTCGTGCGTTTTAATGCAAACTACGTCTATAACTTCTGAAGCATCAGCTAAACTACTTATAGTATAACTCTGTGTCAACTTTTCATCCTGATTCTCAGTCTGGTTTTCATGTACTTTATTTAAAACCATATTATCAACCTGTCCTACAGCATCCTAATTCGGATGGAAACTTGAAACGATAACATCATTACCAAGCGAGTTCCTAATATCGTTTAAAGAATTTTTTTTGTCGTCAACTAATAAGTATTCACTAACTTCCGTAACACATACTTCGTCATCTACTAAATATTCTTCATTATCAGATGTGTGAATATCATCTAAAATATCGGGTATAGCATTAATAGAAGTATCAGATGATTTATTTTCTAAACCACTAGCATTAGTATCGGCACTATTTTCAGGAAATTGCACTGGAATTACCGCATTATTCCAGCTAGGATCATTTTCTTTATAAGCCACAAAAATAACCCGACTTTCACTATTCTCAAAATAATGATTACTGCTCGGACAAGTTTATACATTTGACCACACAGTTTCAACAGGTTGGACCATATCATGTGAAACAACTTGCCAGTGCACGTAAGGTGCTTGCATATTATTTACTTTAAGTGCAGTAATTTCATTTTAACGTCGTGCTCTTCTATTATTTCGTCCGCGATACTGGTTTCGCTCTTGGTTTGAAACGCGCGAAAAATTTTGGTGTGAATAAAATTTCTCGGGGAAATTTCTTGGGGTGAATAAAATTTCTCGTACCTGAGTGAGGGTAATGGGTAGCGAAGGAATGCCTATTGTCATGTTTAGCTAAAGATTGAAGGAGGGTAACCTTGCTTGTAATATTTTGATTGTCTAAAAAATCTTGAACACTTGGCTTCAAACGTTGGATAACTATTTTTAAGATTTCCGCTTCCGTCACCCCTTCTAGATATTCCTCACAGTTGGAAATCTTTTCCATAACAAAATCTAACGCAAACTGACCTTCACGTTGCCTTAGCGAATAAATTTCGCTTCAATTTGACTTTGATTAAAGGTCTTAGGAAAATCGCTAAGAAACTTGCTTGAATGACAAATAGTAAAAAAATCAGATTACTGGTTTGCATGCATGTGTACCACTGAAATGCACTACCTCTTAAAGTGACTAGAGCAATTTTAAGTTTATCCCCTCTGGGGTGCATTGTTGCTGAAAGTAATGCTCAATTTTCTTTAGGAATTGGCTTGAGGGGCCGCCATTGAAGGTGGCTTCGAATGGCGCAATTTGCTGAACAATAATTATCCCAGATAAATTATCAGCAGGGCTTTGTCTTAAATACATTTTCAATAGTAGATAAGTATAATAACAAGATACTTTCACAATTTAATTTTATCAATATCAGAGTATAACAAAGTATAAAGTTCAAACTTCAAATATGTTGTTCGTTATAAATGTACCGAGAACAACCAGGGTATATATATAAACTTTCGGGTGCCACTGTAGAGAAAATACTGGGGCACTCTATTTGAACTTGATACAAACACAGTTTATACATGAAACAATGTTTATTGAATTCGTTGAACATATAGAATTTGCTTTTACAGCAATAAGCATACGTACTACTTGTACGGAATATAAATTAACATTCAATAGAAATGCTTTTTGAAACCAGCAGAGAGTCAAACCAGCAGTACTGCCACGTAAACTTTGGGCCCCCTAAGCACTATCGCAGGCTAACACCTGGAACTGCTTACCTCGTAGCTCCCTCTCGCTTATCTATCAACTTTAATAACACCTCTTCTTTTAATCAAGCTGCTTAGTATTGATACCAAGCGCGTATACCGAAATTAGCATATCTCAAGCAGCTTCTTTAATTCATTCACTCAAAACTTCGATTCTTGTGAATCGAATCTTGTGTATACCTTACAAATTTAACCTATCACTTTACGTAAATTTTTCCATATGTAAAGAATTCTCATATCGTTTTGCAATGGAAGAAAACTGCAATGCATAACTATTATTCAAAATTAAATTTTGCTCAGAGATTTTGGAGTCTGTTCCTTTCCTTAAATCGGTTCCAGTTATTAAAACTGCAAACAGGTTTATCTCCTTCGGATTTATTACACAAAAATATATATTAGAATTTTGTGTGATTTTCCTGTATTAAATGAAGAAGATCATCATTAAATTATTTCAAAAATTTTATATTGTATAAAATATAATCTGCATCAGGTAAACTGTAAATATATTATCGGTTATTATATCTTCCTACTCTCTTTGTTGACAGAAATTTGCCATTCATAACTAATATTCCAAATTGAATGATATAACACCGAATAATATTAGTCTATTTGTATTTCCTTAAACCTCTTCAGGATATCATGACATCTGAACAAATTCTCTTCCAAGACTTGTAAGGCAGAAAATTGTGTTGAATTTAAGTAATGCGTTATTGCGAATCTAGTAGAGGATCTCCAAAAAATGATACATTGTTTATTATATATCTCTATAAATCAAACCTATCAGTCAAAGTAAATTTTTCCAGATGATAAGAAATCTTATACCATTTTCTAATGAAAGAAAATTGCAATGCATAACTATTATTCAAAATTAATATTTTCACAGAGATTTGTGGTGCATGTACCTTTTCTTAAAATAGCTTCAGGTATCAAAATAGCACAGCAGTTTTTTTCCTCAGATTTTTATGTTGATACATATGTTAGAATTTTCTATAATATTAATATGATCATTGCAATATAATCATTATTAAATTCTTTTTAAAATTTATATTATATAAAATATTTTTGGTATCATATTATCATAAATTAAATTATGTGTTATTAAGAGTTTCTCTTCTCTTTATAGGAAGAAAATACCATACATAAGGAAGATTCCAAATTGAATGATATAGCACTGAATAATATTCGTGTCGTTATATTTCCTTAAATCTCTTCAGGTTATAATAAAAGCTGAGCAATATCTCTTCCAAAACTTGTAAGGCAGAAATAAGTGTTGTATTTAAATAATTCTTTATTGTGAATCTTTGATAGAATCTAAAAAAAAATGACGCATATTTTATCATGCTCACTCCTTTCAACAACGTCATATCTCAAAAAACGCGATTCTTCAAGAGAGTGATTTTAAAGTTCAAAAGTAGAATCAAATGTATTAAAATCCATATTAATTCTGCTCTCTAGCTGTGAAATATGATGATCTTGCAGGGATATACTACTCTTTTAGGGCATTCTGAAAACTGGTATAATTAAAAATCACCGATATTTGAGATATGACGTTGTTGAAATGAGTGAGCGATATATATCTTTAAATTAAACCTATCTGTAAAACTAAATATTTCCAGATGTTAAGAAATCTTATACCTTTTTCTAATGGAAGAAAACTGCAATGCATGACTATTATTCAAAATTCATATATTCTCAGAGATTTGTGGTGCATGTTCCTGCCCTTAGAACAGTTTCAGGTATCAAAATAGCAGAGCAGTTTTTCTTCCTCAGATTATTTGCTGATCCATATCTTAGAATTTTCTGTGATATTCATTTGTTCATTGCAAAAGAAGAATTAAATTGTTTTTAAAATTTATATTGTACAAAAAATGTTTGTCATTTTGTTATCAGATAATACATTTTGTGTTCGTAAGCGTTTCTCTTCTCTTTGTTGGAAGAAAATTGCCTTATATAAGTAATATTTCAAATTAAATGATATAGCACTGAATAATGTTAGTGCCTTGGTGTTTCTTTAAATCTCTTCAGGTTCTCATAAAAGCTAAGCAATATCTCTTCCAAGACTTGTGAGGCAGTAATGTGTGTTGTATTTAAATAATGATTTATTATGAATCTACTATAGGATCTTCAAAAAAAATTATGCATATTTTATCACGTAGCTCTATAAATTAAACCTATCTGTCAAACTAAATTTTTCCAGATGTTCAGAAATTGTATACTTTTTTCTAATGGAAGAAAACTGCAATGCATAACTTTTATTCATAATTAATATTTGCCCAGAGATTTTGGTAGGTGTTCCTTTCCATACAACAGTTCCAGGTATCAAAATAGCAGAGCTGTTTTTATTCCTTAGATTTTTATGCTGATCCATATGTTAGAATTTTCTGATATTAATGTGCTAATTGCAATATAATCATAATTAAATTCTTTATAAAATTTATATTACATTAAATATAGTTGGCATCATGTTATCTGTAAAAAAATTATGTGTTGTTAAATGTATCTTTTCCATTTGTTGGAAGAAAATTACCTTATATAAGTAATTTTCAAAATTGAATCATAAAGCACTGAGTAATATTAGTGCCTTTATATTTCCATAAATCTGTTAAGGTAAACATAACAGCTAAGCAGTTTCCTTCCAAGACTTGAAAGGTAGAATTTTATGGTATATTTTAATAAATCTTATTGGGAATTTACCAGAGAATCTCCAAAATAATTATGCATAGTGCATCATGCATGTATAAAAATTAAACCTATCTAATAAAATAAATTTTTCTGGATGTTAAGAAATGTTATACCTTTCTCTAATGGAAGAAAACTGCAATGCATGACTATTATTCAAAATTAATATTTTCCCAGAGATTTGTGAAGCAAAAAAAAACGATGCATCAAGAAGAGGTAATGTAAATTGAACACAAATTAATATGCATTCAGGTTTAGACAGAAAATAGAAAATTTTAAAGTTTGGTGGCCTGTGAATGAACATGTGATCCTGCAGTGCATCTTAACAGCGCAACTGGCAGGATATTAAAGAGCAACAATTTCGATTCCAGGTCATAAATTCTTTGCAAATTTCATTCCGTGTACTCATACAGACAGTTATTATGCCTCACATGCAGGTGTGCGAACAATATGCGCAGTTCTCAGCACTTGATATAGGACATGTAGTTGGCTCAAAGAAGTCGGTTGGTCAAATCGGCGAATCGCTGGATATTTGGATAGGAGCGATGCCACTATTAGACGATGATGGCAGGAATAGGTGAACCATGGCAGAACTTAGCGTCAAGAAGCAAGCAGTCGGCCTAGAGAAACGACAGAACGAGAGGTCCAAGCAATCGTCAGAGCCCCAGATTCATCATCAAGCACTCAAAGCCCCAGATTCATCATCATCGATCGTACGTGCTTCAGTTATCGAAGCAAGCTTCAGTTGATGCTTCAGTTATCGAAAGGATCATTCATAGTCGGCTCAGAGAAAAGGGGCTGTGGTCTCGGTGTCCCTTGCACCGACTACCATTGACCTCTGTTCACCGACAAAAACGTTTGCAGTGGTGTCGGGCACATTCAGACTGAAATGTCACTGTCTGGTGTAGAATTGTATTCAGTGATGAGTCCCGAATTGAGTCCCGATGACTAGTGAATACGTCTCTAGAGACGCCCCGGACAGAGGTGGGAAACCAACCTGACTGTCTTCCACCATACGGGCCGACAATCAGGAGTGATGGTGTGGCGTGCCATTTCATTTCATAGCAGGACCCCTTTGGTTGTCCTCCTCGGTACCCCTACAGCACACCGGTGCGTCGATGATATTTTACACCCCGTTGTGTTGCCTTTCTTATCACACCATCCTGGGCTTACATTTTGAGCAAGATAATACCCGTCCGCACACGGCGTGTGTTTCTACTGCTTGTCTTCGCTCTTGCCCAACGCTACCTTGACCAGCGAAGTTGCCGGATCTCTCCCCCATTGAGCACGTATGGAGGGTTTTGGGAAGGACCCTACAACCAGCTCTTGATTTTGACGATCTAACACGCCAATTGGTCAAAATTTGGCACTATATCCCACAGGAGGACATTCACCTCTATGAATCAATGACAAGCCGAATACCTGCTTGCATAAAGGCCAGAGGTAGACCAACACGTTATTGACTTTTTCTATATGGGAAGCTATTTCTCTTGAATTCATCATTCAATTTTTCTCAAGTTTAAATCATTTGTTTTTCTGTACATGTACATGACATCTACCGATTTTCGTACAATTCGGATAAATCCTTCTTGGTGCGTCATATTTTCTTATTCTCAGAGTGTAAATTAATTCTATGTGTTAAAATTAAATTTTCGAAAAATTCAAGAAACCTTATACCGTTATCTAATGGAAGAAAACTGCAATGCATAACTACTATTCAAAATTAATATTTTCCCACAGATTTTTGTGCATGTTTCTTTCCTTAAAACAGTTTTAGGTTTCAAAATAGCATAGCAGTTTTTCTTCCTCAGATTTTTATGCTGATCCATATGTTAGAACTTGTGTGATATTAATTTGTTCATTGTAATATCATCATCATGAAATTGATTTTAAAATTTATACAGTATAAAATATATTTGGCATCATGGTATTTGTAAATTAATTATGTGTTGTTAAGTGATTCTCTTCTCTTTGTTGGAAGGAAATTGCCATGCATAAATAATATTTCAAATTGAATGATATAGCACTTTATAATATCAGTGCCATTCTATTTCCTTAAAACTCTTTAGGTTGTAATATTAACTGAGGAATTTTTTTCCAAGACTTGTGAGGCAAAAATGTGTGTTTTATTTTATTAATACTTTTTTTGTGAATTTCTTAGAGGATCTGCAAAGAAATTATTTATAGATTATCATATATCACAATAAATTAAACGTATCACTTAAACTAAATTTTTCCAGATGTTAAGAATTTTTATATATTTTTCTAATGGATAAAAACTGCAATGTATAACTATTATTCATAATTAATAATTAGCCAGAGATTTTTTTACGTGTTACATTCCTTAAAACTGTTCCAGGTTTCAAACTGGCAGAGCTTTTTTTAAATCTTTAGATTTCTATGCTGATCAATATGTTTGAATTTTCTGTGTTATTAATATGTTCATTGCAATATAATCGTCATTAAATATATTTTTAAAATTTATAATGTATAATATGTATTTGGCATCATGTTATTCGAAAATAAATTATGTGTTTTTAAGTACTTCTCTTCTCTTTTTGGGAAGAAAATTGCCATACTTAAGTCATTTTCCAAATTGAATGATATAGCACTGAATAATATAAATGTTTATATATTCTTTTTAATCTCTTCAGGTTATTATAAAAGCTGAGCAATGTATCTTCCAAGACTTGTGAGGTAGAAATGTTTGTTGAATTTAAATAATGCTTTATTGTGATTATTTTATAGGATCTTAAAAAAAATTATGCATATTTTATCATATATTTCTATAAATAAATATTATGTGTGAAACTAAATTTTTTAGATGGTCAGAAATATTATACCTTTTTCTAAAGGAAGAAAACTGCAATGCATAACTATTATTCAAAATTAATATTTTCCCAGAGATTTGTGGTGCATGTTCCTTTCCTTAAAACAGTTTCAGGTATCAAAATAGCAGAGCAGATTTTCTTCCTCAGATTTATCTGCTGATCCATATGTTAGAATTTTATGTGATATTAATTTCTTCATTGCAATATAATCATCATTAAATTCTTTTTAATATATATATTACATAAAATATATTTTAGCATCATGTTATCTGTAAATTAATTATGTGTTATTAAGTGTTTCTCTTTTCCTTGTTGGAAAAAAATTGCCATATATGAAGTAATATTCCAAATTGTATAATATAACATTGAAAAATATTCGTGTCTTTATATTTACTTAAATTTGTCCAGCTACAGAAAACAGCTGACTATTTCCTTCCAAGATTTCTGAGGTAGAAATTTCTGGTATATTATAATAAAAAATATTGTGAATTTACGAGCGTATCTCCAAAATAATTGCACATAGTGTATCATATATATGTATAAATTAAACCTATCTATTAAAGGAAAATTTTCTAGATTTTAAGAATTTTCATATCTTTTTATAATGGAAGAAAACGGTAATGCATAACTATTATTCCAACTTAATATTTGCACAGATATTTTTGTTCATGTTCCTTTCTTCAATCAGTTCCAGTTATAAAAACTGCAGTCCAGTTTATCTTACTCAGATTTATTACACAAATATATATCGATTAGAATTTTGTGTGATTTTAATGTGTTCAATGCAAGAGAATCATCATTAAATTATTTTTCAAATTTATATTGTATAAAATACAATCTCCATATGGTGATCTCTAAATATATTATTTGGTGTTAGGTGTTTCTCCTGTCTTTGTTGGAACAAAATTGCCATACATAACTAATATTCCAAATTGAATGATATAGCACTGAATAGTATTAGTGTATTTCTCTTTCCTTAAAGCTCTTAAGGTTATCATAACAACTGAGCAATTTCTCTTCCAAGACGTGTAAGTCAGAAATTTGTGTTGTATTTTAATAATTATTTATTGTGAATCTACTAAATAATCTCCAAAAAATCATACATAGTTTGTCATATATCTATATAAACTCTTAGACAAAAAAAAGGACGCACCAAGAAGTGGTAGTGCAAATTGGACACAAATTTATATGCATACAGGTTTCGAAAGAAAATGTAAAATTTTAAAGTTTGGTGGCCATTGAATGAACATGTGACGCTGCAGCGTATCTTATATGCACACTTGGCAGGATATTAAAGAGGAAAATGTTCGTTTCCAGGTAATAAATTCTTTGCCAATTTCATTCCGTGTACTCAGGTAAACAGTAACTATGCCTCACATACATATGCGCGAACAATATGCGCAGATGCCATCATTTTAGAGAGGAAGTGTAGTTGGGCTCAAAGAAGCCTGATGGTCTAATCGGCGAATCGCTCGACATTTGTAGAGGAGCAATGCAAATATTAGACGATGTTGGTAGGAATAAGTGAACCTCAGCCGAACTCAGCGTCAAGAAGGAAGTGGTTGGCTTGAAAAACGACAGAACGTGAGGACCGAGCAATCGTCAGAGCGACATTCACAGCACCACATAATTATCATCGATCGTACGGGTAACTGGTGCTTCAGTGACCGCAAGGACCATTCATAGGAAGCTCAGGCAAACGGGGATGAGCTCACGGCGCCCCTTGCACCGAGTACCATTGACCTCTGTACACCGACAAGCCCATTTGCAGTGGTTTCGGACATTTTCGACCTGGAATGTCACTGACTGGAGTAGAATTGTCTTCAGTGATCTGTCCCGCTTCGAATTGAACCCCGATGACCAGCGAATACAAATCGGAAGACGCCCCGGACAGCGGTGGGAAACCAACCTAACTGTCTTCTGCCATACTGGCCGACAACCAGGAGTTATGGTCTGGTTTTCCATTTCAATTCATGGCAGGAACCCTTTGGTTGTCATCCTTACAGCACCCTTACAGCACAACGGTATGTCGAGGCTATTTTACGCCCCGTTATGTTGCCCTTCATGTCACACCATCCTGGCTTACATTTCAGCAAGATAATGTCCGCCTGCACACGGCGTGTGTTTCTATTGCTTGTGTTCCTGCTTGTCCAATGCTACCTTGGCCAG
Source organism: Dolomedes plantarius (assembly GCA_907164885.2). Taxonomy (NCBI): domain Eukaryota; kingdom Metazoa; phylum Arthropoda; class Arachnida; order Araneae; family Dolomedidae; genus Dolomedes; species Dolomedes plantarius. The sequence goes on along the minus strand of OU015498.1, from coordinate 144,000,419 downwards.
CAAATTCGCCGAATCTCTCCCCCATTGAGCAGGTTTGGAGGGTTACGGGCAGGGCCCTCCAAACAGCTCGGTATTTTGACAATCTAAAACGCCAATTGGCCAGAATTTGGCATGATATCTCGCAGTAGGACATCCATCTCTATCAATCAATGCCAAATCGAATAACTGTTGCATACGATCCAGAAGTGGACCAATACGTTATTAACTTTTTCTATTTGACAAGCTTTTTCTCTTGAGTAAATCATCCAATTTTTCGAAAATTGAAATCATTTGTTTTTCTGTAGATGTACATTGCATCTACTGATTTTCGTCAAATTCGGATGACGTCTTTTTGGTGTGTCTTTGTTTTTATCTAAGAGAGTAAATTAAAACTATCTGTTAAAATTAAATTTTTTCAGATGTTCGGAAATCTTATAACTTTATCTAATCGAAGAAAACTACAAAGTATATCTATTATTCAAAATTAATATTTGCCCAGAGATTTTGATACGTGTTAGTTCCCTTAAAACTGTTTCAGGTATCAAAATAGCAGAGTTGTTTTTATTCCTTAGATTTTTATGCTGATTCATATGTTAGAATTTTGTGTGATACTCATTTGTTCATTCCAATATAATCATAATTAAATTTTTTTTTAAATTTGTACTGTATAAAATATATTTGTCAACATGTTTACAGAGAATAAATTATGTGTTGTTAAGTGTTTCTCTTCTCTATGTTGGAAGAAAATTGCCTTATGCAAGTAATATTCCAAATTGAATGATATAGCACTGAATAATGTTAGAGACTTGATATTTCTATAAATCTCTTCAGGTTATCATAAAAGCTGAGCAACGTCTCTTCCAACACTTGTGAGGCAGAAATGTGTGTTATATAAATGTGTGTATTTAAATAATTCTTTATTGTAAATATTCTGTACCATCTTCAAAAAAATGATGCATATTTTATCATATATCTCTAAAAATTAAACATATTTGTCAAACTAAATTTTTCCCGATGTTAAGAAAATTGATACTATTTTCTAATCGAAGAAAACTGCCATGCAAAACTAATATTTTAAATTAATAATTTCCCAGAGATTTCTGGGACATGTTCCTTTCCTTAAAACCGTTTCAGGTATCAAAATAGCAGAGCAGTGTTTCTTCCTCAGATTTTTATGCTTATCTATATGTTAGAATTTTCTGAGATATTAATTTGTTCATTGCAAGACAATCAATATTTTTTTAAATTATATGGTATAAAATATATTCTGCATCATGTATTCTGTCAATATATTATCTGTTTTTAAGTGATCCTCCTCTCTTTATTGGAAGAAAATTGTCATATATACATAATATTCCAAATTGAATGTAATTGCACTGTATAATATTAATGCATTTCTATTTCCTTAAATCTCTTCAGGTTATCATATTAGCTCTGTAGTTTTTCTTCCAAGACTTGTATGGAAGAATTTTTTTTTTATTTTATTCATGCATTTTTGTGAATCTATTAGAAGATCTCCAAAAAAATTATGTATAGTTTATCATATATCGCTATAAATTAAACCTGTCTCTTAAAATAAATTTTTCTAGATGTTAAGAAAGTGTACGTATACCTTTTTCTAAGGGAAGAAAACTGCATAACTATTATTCAAAAATAATATTTGCCCAGAGATTTTGGTACGTGTTGCTTTCCTTAAAACTGTTCGAGGTATCACACTAGCATAGCAGTTTTTATTCCTTAGATTTTATACTTATCCATATGGTAGAATTTTCTGTGATATAAATGAGTTCATTACAATATAATAATTATTAAATATATTTTAAATTCATATTGTATAAAATATTTTTTTCATCGGGTTATCCGAAAATAAATTATGTATTGTTAAGTTTTTCTCTTCACTTTGTTGACAGAAAATTGCCATAGAAATGTAATATTCCAAATTGAATGCTATAGCACTGAATAATATTAGTGTCTTTATATTTACTTATATCTCTTCAGGTCAATATAACGGCTGAGAAATTTTCTTCCAAGATTTGTAAGGTAGAACTTTATGGTATACTTTAAAATTTTTATTGAGAATTTGCCAAAGGATCTCCAAAATAATTATACATAATGTATCATATATATTTATAAATTAAACCTATCTATTCAAGTAATTTTTCTAAATGTTAATAATTCTTATATCTAAGAATTTAATAAAACTGCAGTGTATAACTATAATTTGAAATTAATATTTGCACAGAGATTTTGGGGCATGTTACTTCCCTTCAGTGAGCGGTGGACGTTAATTTTTTTTTCCTTTTTATCATGTGGATATAAAATTTTCATATATATATATATATATATATATATATATATATCATACTATTGTATAGAATACTGAAAGAGATAGTTCTAATCTTATTATAATTATTTGATTTTTTTATAAATTAAAATTTATAAACAAAATTTTTAAATGCTCCTTGGGAATTAATTTTTGAGATATTTGCTCCATTTTGGATTTTGAACTTATTAAAATCGAATTATAAAATGTATATCCAGTTCCTTTGTAAACAATATCAGGATTCTTCTTTACGAATTTCATGAATTTTAAACAAAAAGTATATCCCATGGAGAATTCACAATATCTAAAAACCTTAAAAAATCGCTTTTGAGAAAAACATATTAAAAGTTTATTATTGCACTTGTCTTTAGTAATTACTGTGTAGAAGCTTCATAAGTTATTTTTTACTCGAAAAAATTATTTTGATACCATTTTTCTACAGAAATATATTTTTATTCCAGTTACAAAATCAATTTTACAATAAAAAATATTTGCTTAAATAAAGATCCAGTGTCCCGTTAGTGTTGTTCCAGGTGTTAAAATTGCAGAGCAGTTTTTCTTCCTCAGATTTTTTATACAGAACTGTATGTTTGAAATTTCCATGATATTAATTTGTTCATTGCAAGAGGATATTCATTATATTATTTTTATGTATTATACGTTATAAAATCTATTCTGCGTCAGGATATCTGTAAATATATTATCTGTTGTTAAGTGTTTCTCTCTTCTTTGTTGGAAGAAAATTGCCATACATAATTAGTATTCTAAATTGAAAGATATAGCACTGGATAATATTAGTGCCATTCTCTTTCCCTAAATATGTTCAGGTTATCATAAAAGATGAGCAAATGCTCTTCCAAGACTTGTAAGGCAGAAATTTATGATATACCGGGTGGCCATAATTAAATTGACAGTGCTCACATTGTTCTGTAGCACGATCTATTTGCGAAAATGACGCCACATTTTGTAGGAAAATTAAACAAGACGGGGGACGAAGGATTCCGCGAAAAAATAAATTTGTTCCAAAAGTCACCGCTAGGGGAATATTTGGCGCTGTGTAATAGAAAATAGAGTGTTAGAAAATGCAAATCAATACGGAAATTACCTTTTATTTTGCATTCAAATGAGGTTCAATGTGGCTGCCGTTGTTGTGGACAACATATTGCATTCTGTGCACAGTATGCACAACAACAGAAAGTAACATGTCTGCAGGAATCTCCCGTACAGTCCGTGATATGTTATCCTTAAACGCAGCCAGGTCCTGGACCACTCCTTGATAGACCTTGGACTTAAGGTAACCCCATAGCCAGAAGTCGCATGGGGTAAGATCAGGCGACCGAGGTGGCCATGCAGTTGGAAAGTAGCGGCTAAAGACTCTTTTCGTTGTGAATTTGTGTCGTAGCAGCTGTTGCACCCGTACAGCAACGTGTGGAGGGGCTCCATCTTGCATGAAAATGATTTCCCCCAGGCATTGTCTTTGCTGAAGTGCCGGAATGACAAAGCTGTTCAACATCTGGCGATATTTCTCTCCGGTAACAGAACAGGTTTCCGGTCCTGTCAGGGTAATATTCTCATAGAAGAATGGACCTACAATAAATTTCGCTGTGAACCCACACCAAACAGTTACCTTTGGCGAATGTAAGGGAATTTCTGTGACTGCATGTGGTGATTTGTCATCCCAAATTCGGCAGTTCTGGGTATTCACAGTTCCATGCAGGTAAAAGTGGGCCTCGTCTCCCCATAAGATTTTACACGGCCAAGCATCATCCACCTCCATTCTGGCAAGAAAGGTGACAGCAAAAGTCAATCGCTTATCATGGTCGGGGTACAGTAACTCCTGTACACGGCTGATCTTGTACGGATAGAAGTTGATAATCTTTCGTAAGATTTTCCATACCGTGCTGTAAGGCATATCCATATTCCGAGCTAATCCACGAGCGCTAGCGGTGGCAGCAATATTGTCTGGTCCTCTGTCGACAATCGCCGTGGCAACTGCTTCGATTGTATCCTGTGGTACAGGTTTTCGTCCTCTGCTTGACTGAACCTTCAGAGAATCTGTTTTCTCAAACGTCGCAACCATTGCTTTTAGCCCATTAACTGACACAGGACCGTTACCTTTACGCATTTTTTTGTGCGTTCTAAAAGCACGAAGAGCGGCTGACGCGTTGCACTGGTTGAGGTAAAAGAATTTGACCAGTAACTCAGGCTCGACTAAAGAAGGAGACATTGCACATAAATTTTCAATCCGATTGATTCGAAACGTAACACATTGCCTTTTAAAACCCAAGCAGCTGGCACTGTGCCAATGGATGTAAAGTGAAATTTGAATAAAGGACTTCTTCTTCTGCTCAGCGTACGTGATATTGCAGATCACGAGACTTTATCGATGTTTATGTAGATTTTACGCTTTTTTAAAAGTGTTGCCATATTGCACTTGAACTAAATAAGAAAATGTGCATAATAAAAGGCAATTTTATTCCGTATTAATTTGCATTTGTTAACACTCTATTTTCTATTACACAGCGCCAAATATTCCCCTAGCGGTGACTTTTGGAACTAATTTATTTTTTCGCGGAATCCTTCGTCCCCCGTCCTGTTTAATCTTCCTACAAAATGTGGCGTCATTCTCGCAAATAGATCGCGCTACAGAACACTGTGAGCACTGTCATTTTAATTATGGCCACCCGGTACTTTAAAAAAACTTTATTGTGAATCTGCCAGATGATCTCCAAAAAAATTATGCATAATGTATCATATATATATATTTATATAAATTGTTGTTGTTATTTCTAATGCCCCTTGACTGATAGTATCTATCAGTGCAAGTCTAATTAAGGCTGTTTGGTAGAGTGGTATGGCTCCGGTTTTTAATACTACCGCAAGGGTCGGAATCAGACTTGATTAAAGGGCCGGTTCCGTAATTAAAACCCAAGGCAAGTGACGAGTCGATGCATTTCACCCAGTACCTCCAGTGGTAATTTGAGAACTTGGATGATATTGCAGCCACGAAAGATTCTTACGTGCACCGGCCGCCATTAGTGTACACGGCGGTGGATTTGCAGCGACGAGCAACGAACCAGATACGTCATATCACTGGCCCGCTGCTCTTGCCGTCACATTTTTATGGTATACTTTATGAGCAATTTCTCTCACAAGACTTATAAGTATTTAGAAATTACAGCGACCCCAGCTTTCGCCTAAACGCCCAGTTCAAACTGACGACCGGTCGCTACGTAGCAATACCTGTATACGCAGCCGAGGGTTAATTTCCCAGGCTCGGTGACATTTTTCATTATTGTTGGGCCCACGAGCGCCGGATGGACAGTACAGATCTGCCATCCAAATAGGCAACCCCGGGCCCTTCCAAGACTTATAAATGATAATAGAAATTTAGGTTGTTCTTTTATAATACTTTATTGTGAATCTGCCAGAAGATATGCATAAAAATGTTACATAATTTCTCATATGTATCTACAAAATAAACTTATATATTAAGCTAAATTTTTTCCAGAATTTAAAAACTTAACCTTTTGTAATAGAAGAAAACTGCAATACATAACTATTTTTCGAAATTAATATTTTCACAGAGATTTTATTGCATGCTTCTTTCCTTAAAGCATTTCCAGTAATCAAAACTGTAGAGCAGTTTATCTTCCTCAGATTTGTTACACAAATCTATAAATTAAAATTTTCTGTGATATTAATTTGTTTATTTTAACAGAATCTTCTTTTAATTATTTTTAAAATTTATGTGCTATAAAACGTATGCTGCATCAGGATATCTGTAAATATAATATCTTTTTCTGCATGTTTTTCCTTTTATTTTTGAAAGAAAATTGCCAATCATAATTAATATTCCGAATTGAAAGATAAAGCACTGAATAATAGTGCCTTTCTATTTCATTAAATCGCTTTAGTGTATCGTAACACCTGAGAAAATTTCTCTTCCAAGACTTGCAATGCAGAAACTAATGGTGTACTTTAACAATACTTTATTCTGAATCTGCCAGAAGATCTCCAAAAAATTGATGCATAATTTATCAGTTATCTCTAAGTCAAACCTGTGTGAAACTAAATTTTTTCAATAAATTAGAATTCTCATATATTTTTGTAATGGAATAAATCTGCTATGTACAACTATTATTCTATATTAATATTTGCACAGTCTACATGTTTTTTTCCTTAAAGGAATTCCAGGTATCAAAATTGCAGAGCAGATTTATTTCCTCAAATTTTTTATGCAGAACTGTAAGTTAGAATTTTTTGTGATTTTAACTTGTTCATTGTAAGATAATATTCATTTAATTATTTTTTAATTTTATATGTTTGAAAATCTAATCTGCGTCAGGGTATCTAAAAATGTATTTTCTGTTGTAAGTGTTCTCCTCTCTTTGTTAGAAAAAAATTGCCATGCGTAACTAATATTCGAAATAGAATGATAAGCACTGAATAAATATTAATGCTTTTCTATTTCCTTAAATATCTTCTTTATATCATCAGAGGTGAGCAATTTATCTTCCAAGACTTGTAAGGCAGAATTTGTTTTATATTTTGATAATACTTTATTGATAATCTATTAGAGGATCTCCCAATAAATGATTCGTAGTTAATGGTATCGCTATAAATTAAACCTATCTGTTAAACTAAATTTTTCCAGCACTTAAGAAATCTTAAACTTTTTTTGTAATGGAGGAAAACTGCAATACATAAATATTATTCCAAATTAATATTTGTACAGATATTTTTGTGCATGTTCCTCTCCTTAAATCTTTTCCAGTTATCAAAACTGCAGAGCCTGTTATTTTCCTCATATTTACTACACAAATTTATATAATAGAGTTTTGTGTGATATTAATATGTTTATTGCAAGAGAATCGCCATTACATTATAAAATTTGTATGCCATAAAATCTATTAAGCGTCAGGATATCTGTAAATATATTATCTGTTAAGTGATTTCCTCTTTTTGTTGGATGAAAATTGCTATACATAACTAATGTTCCAAATTGAATGATAAAGCAGTGAATAATATTAGTGCCTATCTATTTAATTAAATCTATTCAGGCTATTATAACAGCTCAGCAATTACTCTTCCAAGACTTGGAAGGCAGATATTTATGTTGTATTTTAGTAATGAATTATTATGAATCTACTATTGGATCTACCAGAAAAATGTGTTATTGTTTATCATATATCTCTATAAATTAAACCAGTCTGTTAAACTAAATTTTTATTGTACTTAAGAAGTCGTATACCTCTTTGTTATGGAAGAAAACTGCAATACATAACTTTCATTCAAAGTTAATTTTTGCCCAGAAATCCGTGGTGCATGTTCCTTTCCTTAAAACTGTTCCAGGTTTCAAAATACCAGAGCAGTCTTTCTTACTGAAATTTTTATGCTGATCCATATGTTAGACATTTCAGTGATATAATTTTGTTAATTGCAAAATAATCATCATTAAAATGATTTTTGAATTTATATTATTTAAAATATATTTTGCATCTGGTTACCTGTAAATACACTCATGGACAAAAAAATTAGCGCACCAAGAAGGAGTCATCAAAATGAAACGAAATTTTACATACGTAATGACTACTTTGATATAAATAAATGATAAGAAAATAAAAGAAAAAGGATAATTTATTTCAGAGGAAAAGGCAAAATAACGGAGGAGTTAATACTCCGTTGATCCCCCTTAGCGCGAATGCACGATGCGATACAATCGGGCATTGAGTCGTACAAGTTCTGTATGATGTCTTGAGACATTTCGTTCCATATTTGCTGTAACCTTGCCTCTAGTTCGTTCAAACTCGTGGGATGCCCAACTGTCCCAAATGTCCCAGATATGCTCGATTGGAGACAAATCTGGGGATCGGGCAGGCCAAGGAAGGGTAGTAACAGTGCGGAGACAGTCTTGTGACACCCTTGCCGTATGAGGCCGAGCATTGTCCTGTTGAAAAATGGCTCCTGGGAGCCGTTGCATGAGTGGCAACACATGTGGTTGCAGGATTTCATGAACATACAGCTGGGCTGTCACGGTGCCACGGAACAATACTAGGGGTGACCATGCATTGTAGGCATTGGCACCCCATACCATCACACCAGCTGTGGGAGCGATGTGTCGCTGTACAGCAAAGGCAGGATTGAAGCGTTCACCACGGGCTCTCCACACACGAACACGATTGTCATCACTGACGAGATTGAATCTGGATTCGTCGCTAAAGACGACCTGGTTCCATTCCGCTGCAGTCCAGTTTCCTCGTGCGCGGCAAAACTCCAAACGGAGGCTTCGATGGATGGACGTCAAGGGCAGCACACGTAATGGGCGTCGCGATACCAACTGTCCTTCAGCCAGGCGCCTTCGTATGGTTCGAGAACACACAGAGGCCCCTAGTGAAGGTGCTACCTGTGCCTGGATGGCGGCCGATGAAGCAGTTGGCTGTACGCGTGCATTTCTTACGATGTGGCGGTCTTCTCGACGACTGGTCTGTCGAGGGCTTCCTGAGCCTGGTCTTCGTGTACATGACATCTCTCGGGTCCACTGGTCCCAACACCTCCTCACAACAGAATTAGAGCGGCCTAATTGACGAGCTACTCGCCTAGCTGACCACCCAGCTTCCATCATCCCGACGATTCTCCCCCTCTCAAACTGCGACAACTGCTTATATTGTCTTCGAACACGGCGTAATGGCATGTCTATCTCAGCTCTTCCTTTGTAAATGATTCAGCACACTCAAACAAGCTTTGGTTACCTGTTTTATTCTCCACAGAGTACGATGTTCAACACCCTCTACCGGCTATACGTAATGCGCAATCACGCTGCATTTCTAATCATTTGCATATCTCCCCGACATGTATCTTCATTGCAAGTTTCGTTACTATCCCGCAATTATTTCTTGGTGCGCTAATTTTTTTGTCCATGAGTGTATATTATCTGTTGTTAAGTGTTTCTGTTCTCTTTGTTGGAAGAAAATTGCCATACATAAGTAATTTGCCAAATTGAATGATACAGCATTAATAATATTAGTGCCTTTATATTTCTTTAAATCTGTTCAGGTTAACATAGCATCTGAGCAGTTTCCTTCCAAGACTTGTAAAGTAGAAATTTATGGTATACTGTAGTGAAATTGTTCATGAATTTGCCAGAGGATAAACAAAATAATTATGCACCTTGTGTCATATATATTTATAAATGAACCCTATCTATTAAAGTAAAATTTTCCAGCTGTTAAGAATTCTCATATCTTTTTGTAATGCAAGAAATATGCAAAGTATAAGTATTATTCCAAATTAATATTTGCACAGAGATTTCGGTGCATGTTCCTTTCCTTAAACCAGTTCCAGATATCAAAATTGCAGAGCAGTTTTTCTTCCTCAGATTTTTTATGCAGAACTGTATGTTAGCATTTTCTGTGATATTTATTTGTTCATTGCAAGAAAATCTTTATTTAATTATTTTAAAATTTTTATGGTATAAAAATATATTATGCATCAGATTATCTGTAAATATGCCATTTGTTGTCAAGTGTTTATTCTCTGATTTTTGAAAGAAAATTTTATATATAATTAGTATTCCAAATTGAATTATATAGCACTGAATAATATTACTACCTTTCTATTTCTTAAAATCTTCTCAGTTTATCGTAACATCTGAGCAATTTCTCTTCCAAGACTTATAAGTCAGAAATTTGTGTTGTTCTTTAATGATTTGTTATTGTGAATCTGCCAGATGATCTGTATAAAAATGATGCATGATTTATCATACATACTTATAAAATAAACTTATATATTAAGCTAATTTTTTTCCAGATTTAATTTTTTTTTCCTTTTGGAATGGAAGAAAACTGTAATGCATAACTACTATTCGATATTCATATTTGCACATAGTGTTTTGTGTATGTTTCTTTCCTTAAATCAGTTCCAGTATGCAAAACACCAGAACAGTTATTTTTCCTAGATTTTTCTGTGATATGAATTTGTTTATTGCAACAGAATTTTCTTTTCATTATTTTTAAAATTTATATGCTATAAAATGTATGCTGCGTCAAGATATCTGTAAATATATTAACTGTTTTTAAGTTTTTTTCTTCTCTTTGTTGGAATAAAATTGTCATAAATCATTAATATTCCATATTGAAAGATAAATCATTGAATAATATTACTGCCTTTCTATTTTCATAAATCTATTCAGTGTATCGTAACATCTGAGCAATTTCACTTCCAAGACTTGTAAGGCAGAAACTTATTATGTTCTTTAATAATACTTCATTGGGAATCTGTCAGAGAATTCCAATAAGATTATGCATAATTTATCATTTATCTCTATAAAATAAACCTATCTGTAAAACTAAATTTTCCAGATGTTAAGAATTCTCATACCTTTTTGTAATGGAAGAAATCTGCTATGCATAACTATTCTTCTAAATTCATATTTGCAATGAGATTTTTGTACATGTTCCTTTCCTTAAAGGAGTCCCAGGTATCACAGCAGGTATCCAATTATCGAGGTAAATTGCAGAGCAGCATATTATTCTCAGATATTTTATGCAGAACTGTATGTTAGAATGTTGTGAGATATTAATTTATTCATTGCAAGAGAATCATCGTTTAATTATTTTTAAAATTTATACGTTATAAAATCTATTCTTCCGCAGTGTATCTGCAATTATATTATATGTTTTTAAATGTTTTTCCTCTGTTTGTTGGAAGAAAATTGCCAGACATAATTAATATTCCAAATTGAAAAATATAGCACTGAGTAATATTAGTGCCTTATTATTTCCTAAAATCTGCCCAGGTTATCATAACAGCGGAGCAATTGTTCTTCCAAGAATTTTAAGGTAGAAATTTATGTTGTTTTTTAATATTACTTTATTCTGAATCTGCCAGATGCTTTTCATAAAAATTATGCATAATTTATGATATATATCTGTAAACTAAACTTAGCTATTCAGCTAAATTTTCCGAGATTTTAAATTTTTTTCCTTTTTGTAATGGAAGAAAACTGCAATACTTAACTATTATTCGTAATTAATATTTTCTCAGAGATTTTCATGCATGTTCCTTTCCTTAAAGTATTTCCAGTAATCAAAAATGTAGAGCAGTTTATGTTTATCAAATTTGTTACAAAAATTTATAAATTAGAAATTTCTGTGTCATTAATTTGTTTATTGCAACATAATCTTCTTGTAATTGGTTTTAAAATTTATATGCTACAAAATGTATGCTGCATCAGGATATCTGCAAATATATTATCTTTTTTTAAGTGTTTTTTATCTCTTTTTTGGAAGAAAATTGGCAATTATAATTTATATTCGAAATTGAAAGATAAAGCACTAAATAAGAGTGCTTTTCTTTTTCCTTTAACCTCTTAAGTCTATCGTAACACTTGAGCAATTTCTCATCCAAGAATTGAATCTGCCAGTAGATCTCCAAAAAAGTGATACATAATTTATCATTTATCTCTATAAATTAAGCCTATCTGTAAAACTAAATCTTTCAAATGTTAAAAATTCTCATATCTTTTTCTAATGATAGAAATATGCTATGCCTAACTATTATTCTAAATTCATTTTTGCACAGAGATTTTGGTACATGTTCCTTTCCTTAAAGGAGTTCCAGGTATCAAAATTGCAGAGCGTCCTCTGATTTTTTATGCAAAACTCTTTGTTAGAATTTTATGTGATATTAATTTCTTCATTGCAAGAGAATCATCATTTAATTATGTATAAAATATTTTTATAAAATCTATTCTGCGTCAGGATATCTGCAAATTTGTTATCTGTTTTTAAGTGTTTTTCCTCTCTTTGTTGGAAGAAAATTGTCATACATAATTAAAATTCCAAATTGAAAGATGATGCACTGAATAATATAAATGTTATTTCTATTTCCTTAAATCCCTTCAGTTTATCATAACATCTGAGCAGTTTCTCTTCCAAGACATGTAAGGCAGACGTTTATGTTGTATTTTAATAATACTTTATTGTCAATCTACTACTGGATGTACAAAAAAAATTTTATGCATAATGTATCATGTATCTCATTAAATTTAAACTATGTGTTAAACTAAATTTTTCCAGATGTTAAGAATTCTTATACCTTTTTGTAATGGATGAAAAATGCAATGCATAACTATTATTCCAAATTAATATTTGCACAGAGATTTCTGTGTATATTCCTTTCTTTAAATCAGTTTCAAGGTATCAAAATTTCAGATCAGTGTTTTCACATATTTGTAAGGCAAACATTTCTAAACAATTTTCTGTGATATTTTTGGATTTGACAGAAAATTGTCTTTATAGGATAATATCTTTAGATCAACTTTTTTTATTAAAATCTGGCTTTTATTTTCATAACTTTGTATATTGTACGTATATTACCTATATATATATATATTTTTTCGAAGTATTTTTGTTCATCTTGGAAGGAGACTGTATTTCTTATTTTTTCTGAATTTTTTTTAAAAATACCACTGAGAGATTTTTTTTCAAGTTCCTTTTCCTAAAGCAGTTTTAATTAGGTATGCGGAGTAGTTTTTCTTCCACAGATTTGTAGATGATTGGTTTCCACCCAGTTAAAATCTGGTTTCCACCCAGTTTATCCCTATATATGTTTTAAGTTTTTATTTCATTATATTGTTTGATTTGCGGCAAGAAAACTGCAATGCATAAAATTTTTTAAATATTTTAAAAAATAGCAGTTAAGTATTTCAGTTTATTTTCTTTTCTTTGAATCTGTGCCCGTTGTCATATATGCAGTGCAAGTTTTCTTCCATATATTTTTTGTTGAAATCTGTTTATTTGAATTTGGTTTTGAAATTTCCAGAAATACTTCCTATGCCATACCAATGTTATTACGTTTCAGTATTGTTTCATAACCACTGTCCTTATATACTTTTTTAATCTTTGTATTAGGAGTAATGTGTAAGGAAAATATTTATGTCATACTGGTTCATTTAAAGAAAGAGGAACTTTTTATCCTCATAACTTCTTGGAAAGTAATTTCTCACCATGGTGATACATTTGCTGTTTTGAAAATGGTTTTATTTTGGTAAATACCACCTGTTATCAAATTTTGTGTAACTTTCGTGTCAAGTTTTGCATGAAAGAGAATAAATTGACCATTGTGTACATCAGTGTTCATTATGTGTAAAAATAATATTTCCAGCTGCTGCATGACCAGAAAATAATTTAGATCTTTTGCGTAAAAATCAATGTAACCCATAAAGACAAATACCTCATGAGCATTGAATGAACATTTACATTTCTCCGTATACATCATATTGATTATTTTGTATGTTTTGCAAATTAATTTTATGTCTCTGCTTTCTTACAACGATTTTTTAAAATAATTTTCTGTTTTTTGAAGAAAGAATTTGGAAAATAAAATACTTAAAATACAGATATTTTTTTTCTTCAAATGTCCATATGTATGTATTTTTGCATGTTCAATTAAAAAAAAATGTATGATGTCGCATATTCAAATAACATTTTTACTTAAAATGCCTATATATAAAAACTGCTTGATTCTCAGTTTAAGTAATATGTAAATTAGTTTCTATAGAAGTTTTATGAAAGTGTAAATCGCATACAATAGCAGATCATGCCTTCAATGAGATGTTATTGAAGGCTATTGGGTGTGTATAGAGTCCATTACTTTTCTTTTACTTTCCAGAACAAGAAAAGACATGGAGAAACGGACAAAGAAAACGTGAGAATTGTTTTCTTTTATTTTTCAGAATAATTTTTTTCCTTGGTGATATTGTTGAATAATATTCACTGTAGACTGTGAGACTTTACAGATCGTATGTAATTTTATGAAAGCGATATAAAATTAAGGAAAAGTTGAAATCAGAAAAAACATTTTAAATTAATTTTTGTGTCCGTAGTTTAGGCTTATGCCTTATTACATTCTTCACAATTTTTACGTGCATTTTGTAGATGCATTGAGAAATACAAGCACTGGCCAATTAATTAGAAACCTAGGATTATTATTTTAATGGACCTCCTTTTGCACGGATAACAGCCCGTATTCGAGAAGGCATCGATTCTACAAGCTTCAGGGGTGCATTTACGTCCAGAGAATGCCATGTATTGGCTACAAAGACCTAAAGATCCTGAAAATTGGATGGAAGAGGAGATTGCTATCGGATGCGCTTTTCCAATATATCCCAAACATTTTATATTGGATTAAGATCCGGGCTTTGATCCGGGGGACCAAAATTTTTACACATTATGGTACTTTTCTGTTTAACTGTTTACTAATTGCCCAAGCGATACAGACTGGTTTGGAGCTCTACCAAAATTATAACTCGCGGCGCAGAACATCTGAAATTTTGCTTTCCGGAGGACCGTTATGGAAGAACGTAATCCTACGTTAAAAACACTCGGTGAATATTTATCGCCTGTAAATGTGGTGTCACAATTCAGTGCCCTCCATTAATTTAACCGAAATGGAACTGAATTTTAAAAACGCCTAATGGCTTTAAGTAATTTACATTCAATGAATGTTATTCATACTGCACCTCTTCATCAAAGTTATATTCGGTAAATATGTTACTATATAAATGCTTACTTGTTTTTCTATGCAAATTCTGCCGTTATAAACTTGCATTGAACTTGTATTGAAAAATTCTTTTTCATACGTCACCGAGCCAGTTCTCAAGTAGTAGTTGCCCTATATCTGGCTGACGAGGTCATTTTTGTAACAATCTATTAAAGGTAAGTACATTGCAGAGTTTCAAAATGAAACAAGGTTTTCTTGCTTTTTGTTTCTTTGTTTGAATTTTGTATTTCTTTTAAAGAAACATGAATATAGTTTAATTGACAGAGAAATTGAGACTGAACTCGGGAGTGGACATCTAAATTTCTTAAAATCTGCAGATTAGAGTAGGAAATGTTAATCAGAAAGTGACAATTTTCGCTTCAGCTCGGGGACTCTATTTAAATAAGGTATTATTTTAAATTATAAAACTATTATTCTACAGAGCTACCTTCTTTCTGAAAATGTGATTTTTGTATCTTATAACATAACAGATAGTATTTAGTAAGTTTATTCTTTTTACCGTATTTCTTTTAGTAATAATTCTTTAGTAATAATTCTTTAGTAATAAGTCATGGTTTCAATGCATATATATTAACCGAAGTAAAAT
This sequence comes from Dolomedes plantarius, assembly GCA_907164885.2. Taxonomy (NCBI): domain Eukaryota; kingdom Metazoa; phylum Arthropoda; class Arachnida; order Araneae; family Dolomedidae; genus Dolomedes; species Dolomedes plantarius. The sequence continues at coordinate 143,984,967 of OU015498.1, read as the reverse complement.
GACAGCTATTTTTTTATCCGAGAAATGAATTTTGCATCTGAAGATACTTATTATGCTGATCAGTTTTAATTGTGCAACTTGAAATTCTTTAGAATGGGGAATTTCAGTATATTCTTGCTCGTGAATGAAAACTAAAACTAATCATCGTGTATATCAGTGTTTCCCAACAGTTTTCGAGTGCTGACCCCCTTTCAATAGTTTCCACGCATCCTACGAACCCTCACCTTTCCCTCCTGTATATTTGTATTAAAAAGGCCTTTTAAGTTATAATGAAGAACTCTAAAATGTTTTTCCATAATTTAATTCTGATTTATTGTATTTTTCAGACCATAAGACGCACCTTTTTACATAAAAAAATCAACTTAATAATTAGCGATATATTATTGTCCGAATAAAATAAATATTTTGTTATACTATATGGGAATTGTATTAAGCCATGGAGCCGGCTATGATCTATATGTTGCCATGCACTGTATGCGACGACAGCGCTACTAGGAGTCCGAGAGATGAAGTGGGCAGAAGGAGTTTTGAGGGAGACTGAGATACGATCCTGACCAGGCATGAGGTGCCTAGCAGCAGACGGGCTGCGACGGGAGAGATATAGAGTGTCGACGGGGCATGAAGTTGGCTCCAATAGCTGCAGACGGCTGCGTAGTGATACCCATTTACAATCTGTGGAGGCATGGCGTGGCCTAACGTGCGATGATATACATATTGTAATTCATTATATGTAAATAGTCCTTAATGTTAATATATTGTGTTCGGGGAAGTGATGACACTTTGTCCTTTATGGAGGACTGATTTATTCTGAGTGTAAGAGAGTCTAAGTTTTCAAGTGAATAAGCTGCCCAGATTGTACAAAAGTGGGGGCTGTGACCGAGATTGGATTGAGAAAAGGACTGTATACGACTTGAAGTTGTGACGTTGACGAGGTTACGTGTCGAAACGTGAACTGTGAGGTCGATCTGTGGTTCGTGATATGAAACGAGATATGTATATGTGATGGAAGTTAAATGTGAAAGTGTTGAATCGAACTGTATGAACTGTTCTGAGTGATACTGTGGGACATTTGCCAAATTAAAGTGTGAAATGGTGAGCTAGAACTTTGCGCTCCTGGATAAGACACAGAAATTGACGTAAGTGAAAAAACAAGTTCTGAGATGACGTATTTTGAGCAAGCCAGAATGATAGACCTGATGACTCTAGTTGACGAACTGTGCCTAGATGTCCCAAATAACCCATATATTAGAAAATTAACCACCCTCGTTAGAGCATCGGGTTGTGACTTAGATATTTGACTTAGAATCTCCTTATTTCGATTGGGGAAGAGCGGGAAGAACGCGAGTTCAAAAAGCATTGCGAGTTTGAAGGCACTGAAGTCGGAAAGCAGAGACTAGAAAAAATAGAAGTCGAGAAAGCTGAGTTTGAACGCGAACTAGAAATACTAAAATTAGAACGGCATTTAGCGGCTAAACGAGTGTGTTTCAGATGCAGTGCCCCTGGTCATGAAGTTTATTCTTGTCCTCAAAATAAACTTTATGATGCTATCATAAATGAGAAGGAAAAACCTTGCTGATAAAATTCGGAAATAGACAGAAGTGCATGAGGAAAAATCAAATCTGTTAATTCATAGCGACAGCGAACCGGTAGAAATGCAAGCAAAAAATGCAAATATGTTGAGTGACAGTGACAGCGAGGGTAGCCTGTCTAAAATTGACGTTCCAGGGAAAACAGCGTCACCTAAAACGTACTCGGATAATGTGTCTCTACTTAGTATAGAGAAAGGTGCAGAAAATCCTTTCTGCCACCAAAAGAAATACTTTCGAGTCTCTGATGTGGTTTTCACGATTGTGAATCAACAAAGTGAACAAGATAATCTCCCGAGCCGACAGCGAGAATATTTTCAAGCTGAAAAGATCAGCCGTGGCTAAACGCACCGTCGGTGCGTTTAGCCTAGAAGCTATCCGTACCTCCTCTTATGTTCACGCATGCGCAATGGGTGCAAACTGGTATGACATCGGTTTCAAAAATCAAAATTGGTTGTAGCTGCTGCTGCATTCTATACTTTAAGATTTGAACTATTTGTATAAGAAAAACTTAGCAAATGGTGTTTTGATTTTTTTTGTGAATCTTTTCATTTACACGCATTTGCATTTAAAATTAAAAAAAGAGAATATGAATTTTATTTTTCATAAAACTGTCAGCCAGTTTCGTCGACCGCGAGACGGAGAAAGGGTTTGCGCATTTTCTTCCGCCTGCTATGACAGAGGTGAACGAACTGAAGCCACTACCCACTGAGTCTTCGCGCCGAGTTTCTCCGATATTCGAAACCGAACTTGACCGAAATGATACGAAGATAAGGAAAAGGTGTGTTTCCGAGGTAATGAAAGGAATAAATTTGGAAGAAAAAATTATTCTTGTGAACGAATGTAATCCACATAGAATAAAGACTACATATTTCGAAATACCACTAAATTTTAGTGAAAAGATTCTTCTTGTGAGTGAAAATGAGCCATTTACCGTAAAGGCTATAGATTTGGAAATGCCCGTAAATTTGAGTGACGATAGATGTTTTCTGGAATCAAAAGTAGTGAAACAATAGATTCAAGAGTGCAAAAAATGTAGTTGTGATACGATAAAGTTCGGGAGATTTTGGTGATCCACATGTGATATTGTATTGCAGTTGTATGAAAAGAATCAGTCAACGAGATTATGCGTGTGATTGAATAGAGCTGAGAGTTCACATCAATTAATTTTCATGAAGGGCAATATGGTTTTGTTTGGTTTGAAGGGTCTTGTTTGGTCCTTATGGTAGCCCTAAGTGTCAACGATACATGAGTGAAGGGTTTTATTGTGTTTTTGATCACGTTAAGTGCTGTAGTTAAAGACAAATTGTGCATCTCAACTCAAACTTAGTGCAACTGAGTGTTTTTTAAAGTACTACAGTGAACACGGTGAACCGTAGTCCACTGGCTCTGACTCAACTTTCAGAAATGAGCCATGACCAACTATGAGCAGCGTATAACTTTTTCGTTTACTTTATTGTTCTTGTTTTAATCTGTATTATTGTGTTAAAACTGATGAAGGTAATGACAGGACATATCGTTGCCGAGGGCGTCAGCCGTGGCAGGCCGGCCGAGTTATGGGAATTGTATTAACCCATGGCGCCCGCTCGAGCTCAGTCAGTGAGATACTCGCGCTGCATTACCTGGTAAATTTCGACTTAGCGCTTTCTACATACGCGAAATGTTCTGGAACGAATTAACCGTTTACGTAGAGGACTTACTCTACAAAAAAAAATCCTCTCAAAAATTTGAGGTGCGTCGTATCGTCCGGTGCGTCTTATGGTCCAAAAACTTTTGTATTTATAATTCGATAGCAAAAAATATATTTTGTTATTTCGTGGCGTTAAGCATTATTATTAACGAAATTTATTATTAATTTGAAAAGTTAGGAGTCAATCAAGTACTTTGACACTAAAATTTCAAAAAGGTGACATAATCGATTTGGTATGTAGAATGGCTCAAATATAAAGTAGGGAGTAGGGATTGCTGAACTGGATTAAAATTTCAGATATGGGTTTCGGTTCTCAAATTTTTACAGAACTGGGTACTCGGGTAACATCCGGTTTGAATAAAATATGAACCACAATATATTTGCCCTAAATATTAAGGAAAAACTGTATTTATATATAAGGCAAAGAATGTTAGTTTATTGCGTATGTAAAAAATAAATTTCTTTTAAATTTAAGGATTTCGGTTCTAAAACAATTGCCGAAATCTCTGTGAAGATTTTAAGTTTTTAATTTCAATTTTAGATAAAACTAGACTAGAAATTCCTCGAAGACTAGATTGCATAAATTTGAATAATTTAAAAAGCAATCTACTCCTTCTGTTTATAACTGCAATAGATAAAGTTTCTTTTGAGAATTTTATGCAAGATAATCAATAAAAGAAAATGATACCCTGGGGCATATCTTTTGACAGCAGGAAGGAATTGACTTCTGAGGGTGGTCTGAGGATGATCTAGTATTTAGCACTGTATTTACGCTTAAGGCTGCTGTGTACTCTATTGGATTCGCTCAACTCAATATCAACCTATAGATAAAATGTGTCTACTATTGACAGCTCCATAAATGCTGGTATTCCAATTAAAATGGTATTTTCAGATGGCCTCAACTTTTTATCACCTTGCAACAGGATTCATTTTATAAATTGCGTCTAGCAAAGGAATTTATGAGCTTTTAAAACACCCTCCACCAGAATTTTCCACCGAATAATTTAAATTTTAATATAGCTTTTGCATTTTTTTAAAGAGAAAAATTCCCCAAGGTGTAAATTTTCTTTTACTTTTACGGAGTACAATTTTTAAAAAAAATTTTGTTTAAATCCAAGTCGGCAATCCTTGGACATATTTTCTCCATGCGATAGCATTGAGTTGAACTAATCCAATTGGGTTAGTAACCATCATCCTTAATAAAAACATAATAATCAAGCTTATAACCCGTTTATGTTTCTGTGAAAGTTTCCGAGTTATTAGATAACGTTTTGGGGCATTTAAGGAAAGGAGTTTGTCTTTGAAATGAATCTAAACCGCTACAGAATATCTTTTCATAAAACCTTTATAAATTGTTGGGAAAATGATAGTGGATCCCCGATATTTATTGAAATAACTAAAGGAATTATAAATATTTTTGCGCAACACTGATACACCTAAATAATTTCTTTTTTTTTTACTTTTTTTAGGGATTTACTGTATGATAAGTGATTTTAGACTTTTTGTTGCTTACAGACAGAGGAAATTTTGGTAAAAGCATAAGTTGTTTTTAACTCTAAAATACAAAAGTCACTATATTTTCCTTTATATCTTTCAAATTGAGGATGGAATCCACTTTTAACGAGGAAAGATAACAAATCATCGCCAGATTAAAAAAAATGTTCTGAGAGACAATACGCAATAAAATTAATTGGATTCGTACTCTTGCAATGGTAGTATTTCATATATTTTTCCTTTTGCAATTAAAGATTTGACAGTAAGTAGTACGTTTTTCTACCAGCTATCCGCATTATAGAACATCATTGTTTCTGAACTCTCTAAACCGAAAAAATTGAGATACTTGTATTATCGTCTGTTTCGAAATGTATGATGGTGATCTTATCGCATGTTTTATGTATGTATACATTCCCTACATGAAAAGTCACCAAATCTTTAAAGTGCCAAAAAGAGTCAAAGTTGAGTTTAAAGTGTCAAAGAATCAAAAAAGTGTCAAGTAAAGCCAAAATTAATTCACTCTATTATCAGCAGAATATTTTAAAACCAATTTTTGAAGAAGAAATTCTAACCTTATATGGAAAGGAGATTAATATAGTTGAGCTTCATATGGACATAGCCTCTAGTCACACGTCTAAAGCAACTGCGGCTTATTTAGCAAAGAAAGAAAAAGAAACAGGAATAAAGTGTATCCCATTTAAAACAAATACCTGTAAAATTACCTGACGCTTCTCCAATGGACTTTTGAGCTTTTGGTTTATTAAAACGAGGCTTAGGAATGGCATCCTAGAACACTAAAAGGGCTTTCGAAAACGGTCCAAGTGGAATGGGGTGAAATTGGCATGACAGTACTAAGAAAAAGTTTACTTTCATGGAAAACTCGAGCTATAGATATTGTCAGGAAACATGGCTATCAGATAGAAGCAAATCGCCGCAAAATTACGGCATTTATACATAAAACTTAGCTATCAAAATCGTATCCATTAAGTGCAAACGACCTTCTCTACATGTAGAGGAATGCCGGACGACTAAAAAATTGTCTTACCTCATGCTCTAAAAAACCAATTTGTGTTTATGTGCGGGCGCAAAAAGTGAAATTGACATTCCCGACAATGTGGCATAAAACCGAAATTTTTACAAAAGATTTGCGCAAATTAAATAGAAATTACACGTAGAGGAATGCAGGATGACTATAAAAAAAGTCTTACCCGAGGCACTAGACAGATTTGCGGTCATAAGCGGACAGAAAAAAAAAATTGAATTCGACATTCCCGATAATATGGCAGAAATCGAAATTTTTACAAAATGCTGCAGCATAAAATTTATATTAAATATATGTAAGAGAATTTCTACGATCGAACGATTTTCTCACGATCTTTCTCGATCGAAGTCTCACCTGACGCGTTAGACTAAATTACGTCAATGTGAGTGCACAAAAATTCAAAATCAACATACCAGACAATGTGACAAAAACCGAAATTTTTACTAAAAACTCTAGCGTAAAATAAATCTAAAATATATTTTGAGGAATGACGTCCGGTTAAAAAGAGTATCACCTGAGGAGTTAGACCGATTTTCGACGACGTGGTGTCAAAACAAGTGAAATCGTCTTTCTGACAATGCGGAATACGAGGGTCGTTCGATGATTCGTACAAAATTAATGAAAATGAATTCTGTTTCAAATCTTTTTTATTAATTTTTCTACATAAACTTCTTAAGTCGTATCTACTTAAGTCGTAAATGTAAGATTGATACATTTGGTTAAACGATCTTGAAGCTCCTTTATCCCCTCTATAAATAAGACTTCGCAAACAACTTGTCTCGTATATAAATATGTATTTCTACGAGTGTAAAAAAAATGACTATGGAAATCTGATGGTTTTCCTGTTGATTTAACACGTGGCCCTATCATGTTTCACGACCATTTGCAAAGCTCGATTCCGAAACATCGATGTTGAACTAGCTCCTTAACTGATGTAAGCGATGGGCGGATCTTAATTTACATAATATTCAGTATCGGTATCTATTTCTTTCTAAGGTAACCAACTCCGAACCTTGACCTGTGTATATTTACTTAAGAATATTTAAGGATATTATTTCAGCATAAACTTTTCTCATTTGCAGATTCTCATTTTGACACTGGATGGCAGAAGTGAAGGAAACATCTAGAACTCTTCATACAAGCACAATACACAGGAAAACCTACACAGAACGAAATACATGACAATTGGATTGTATTACAAGGCATCCATAGCGACACACTTTGTTGAACACCCATCCTGAACTAGGTGGCTCTAATAGTCACTAAGAATTACAATTAACAGCATCTGTCACAAACGTTATTAAAAATTCGGAAAACATTGTATTTATTTCTAATTATTCTGTTATACACTGTCCCATCGGAAAAATACTCAGTTATCCTCGGTAGAAAATTCAAAATCCGAATGCAATACCTGTCTCCTTTTTATTAACTTTAGACGTCAGAAAGGTCTGAAGAAGAGACAACACTGGAACAAAAACAGACAACGATTTGCTGATTTAGAATTTAAAGATCTGGAGAATTCATTCATGAATAGATTTGATGATAAGTCACAAATTGCGTACATGAGGGGGAAATGATTTTCGTTTCTGTGTTTGCGATCAATGGTTGACGTTGAGTTTAAAATACTTAACACTATGGAGAAGAAACAAATTAAAACAATTCGCGTAGCAATGAAATTTAAAATTCCAAAGGAAGAAGACAAAAATGTCTCATGCTATGATTTAATTAGACTAACTCTTAATCTTCTAATAAGAAAATACTTCTTCATCAGCTTCGAAAATTTAACCACAAATTTAAGGTTAGATGTCCTGTTTCAAAAATTAATCTTTTTTGGGGTTGGCAACCCAAATTATCTTCTCCTTCGAAAATGTAAATTGTTCAAAAATTAGAGGTATTAAAAATTAGACTTATAATTAATTTTTTGTGGGCCACAGTTCACTTCAGTTCGAAAGCTGTAGATATATTTAGAAAAGCTTGATCTGAACACTAGAACTATGAACGAACAATTCTGAGTGTTTTGAATTTATTATAATTGTATCCGGTTAATAGTTTCCTCCAACTGAAAACACTTGACCTATTCAACATTAAAATAAAATCCTCTTTGGATTTCAATTATTAAATCATATATATATACAGTACTTTCAGTGTGGTTGTTCAATGGAATTATTATTTATTTATGACTCGCCAGCAGCATTGCCCAATATTGCTCGTGCATATCTTCTTCAAATACCTGGTAACAAGCGTATATCAGATTTTGAAATATTTACTTAAATCTAGTGAACTAGTTTGGAAATCACACGCAAGTCTAAACGAATAATCCCAAGTAACACAAGAACGTTGGTAAGTCGTTGGCCAACTGTTTTTGGCCAACGACATAGTTTTGGTATGGGCAAAATATGGGCATAGTTGGCCAAAGATGGGATTTGGCCGTTGGGGCGAGGTTGATACAACGGTTGGCTTTCAGTTGGTCCAGTCGTTGGTTTTTCAAGTCTGCTAACAGTAGGCTTTTAGTTGGCCAAACCGTTAGTTTTGCAGATCTACCAAAGTAGGCTTTTAGTTGACCCAACCGTTGGTTTTGCAGGTCTGCCAACGATTGGCTTTCAGTTGGTTTTGCAAATCTGCCAACGGCCGGCTTTTAGTTGGCTCAAAAGTCTGTATAGCAGTCCAAACAGTTGGCTGGAAGTTGGGTCAACACTAAACTTTGCAGATAAGCCTACAATAAATTTAGTTGGGGCTATTATGCATTTTTCAACCCAGCCAACAACTCTGTTCATTGGGCCAATGGTTAAACTATCCCAGAGTCAACAGTTTGAAATTTTGCTATTTTTCAGCTTACCATTTACAAAGAGGATATCCCCTTTTTAAATAGTTAATTATATTCTAGTATTTAGCCACCAATAATTTATATAAGAACAGTATATTCAAAGATGCTTTTTTTCGAAGTTGTTTGAAAACTGCAAAATCTGCTCCATTTTATGAAATCGAAAAGTTTCCATAGCTAAATATTAAAATATACAAAAATCAACAATAAATTTAAATGTTATAAAATTTAGCAGTTTACATTTCGCTTAACATTGCTTACATAAAGTATTTCAGTTAAAAAACTTTATATCTTTTTAAAAAGAATAAATCTTATAGTTTATATTCTTAGTGATATTATAAGTCTTATATCACTATATATATAAAAGAATTTAATATCAATGTAACAACCCACTCTGGGGCTATTGGGCTATGACCGTTAGGCTAGTAATGTCGTGTTGCGACCAACTCTCTTTCTATCCACAAGTAAGTCAAGGGTTACAACTCTCAGTAAAGACACTCCGATTACATATATACAATTTATTTACACACTTATACAGAGGCTGTTCGAACATTTTTTAGACGATTTTGGTAAGCGGCAATAAAAATTCGTTTGCTGCAAAAGAAATAATTGTAATTGTACTATGTTTTTAAAAGTTAAAATTATATTCTGCGGCTTGAAAGGTTTTGTTTTTATTCAAAATGGCGTTTTTAACAAAGCAGTGGTTCGAAGGCTACATTTATGCTCTCTCCGAAGAGAAATATGCATACTCCGTTATCCAAAAACGATGTGAGAGTCATGGTTTTGAGATATCTAAAGCGTCGATAGGTAATATCGTCAACAAGAAAGGAAAAAATCGTCAAATTGGAGCCTCAAGTGGGACAAAAATTCCAAGCAAGTATCCAAGGAAAAAACGGACATCTTCGACTATTGCAAAGGAACGTTGTTTAATGTTAAAAGAAAATCCCCCTAGTGAAAGGACAGTTGCAAAATCATTAAAATGCTCGGTGTCCACTGTAAACAAAATGATAAACGTTGATTTAAATCTTAAGAAAGCGAAAAAACGCAATGTGCATCGTCTTCTTCCAAATCGTATCGCTGAACGCAGAACACGCTGCAGAATTAATTCTATATGAGAAACACTTATCCAAAGAAAAATGGAAAACAATTGTCACAATAGATGAATCATGGGTGTATTTAAATGATTGCAACAAAAAAAGAGCCATTTATTATCATAAAAGGGGAGAAAAAAATTTAAGTACATGGTTCAAAGAATTGAAAGAAAGTTTTTCTAAGCGATTCATGATTGTTGCTGGTTTTTCTTCTAATGGCAAGTTAAAAATAAAGAGAGTGGAAAAAAGTGTGAAGATTAACTCCAAATACTATCAAGAACATATTTTATCGTCAATTTTTCTGAATGAAATACCATCTCTTTACCCACAGTGCCATCAATCTGTGAGACTCCATCAGGACAAAGCTAGCAATCACACATCAAAATCCACTGTAAATTTCCTAAAAGAAATGGAACAAGAAACTGGTATCAAGGCCATATCCTTCACTGATATCCCTACTAAATCTCCCGATGTATCACCTATGGATTTTTGTACTTTCGGACTTTAAAAATCTGCATTTTCCAAACGTCGTCCCAAAACCCTTACAGGACTCTGGAAAGCTGTTCAGGAGGAATGGGATAGAATACCTCTTCTGACACTTCAAAAGGCATTATTATCCTGGAAATTGCGGTGTCGAAAGATAGTTCAGAATAAGGGATGTCAAATAGAACATTTAAAACACAAGAATTTTATGTAATTTAGTTTTGTGAATACAATATACATCGTCTAAAAAATGTGTGAACAGCCTCTGTATATACATCTTCACACATAGCATCATGCTAAATTTTCACCGCAATAGTACACAGAATTAATCAAGAATATATGTATTTAAATAATTTATAAAATAGTATCCCTACACGTGAACAATGCGTATTATTAACATATGCTCAGCACTGCCGACTCTAGGTCAAGAGGCAAATATGTAATAAGTAGAGATGTGAAATAAATTATATCAGCAAATATGCTCACTAGGGCGGAGCGTAAAAAAAAAGTTTTCGATTTTGTTTTTGCCCTAGTGCGGAAAAGTTGTGTACTGGTGGGTAGGTCACGTATGCAAAGTTTTGGGAAAAACAAAAATTATCTTCCGTCTCCATTTCGGCCGTGATTTTTAGCAGAATTTTACTATACAGTTAAAAATGTGTATTTCCATTGTTTTGCATGCAGCTTTTCGTTTTTTCTGAAATAAAATTCAGAAAAAAACCCAGAACTGACCACGGGGAGGTGGCTGTATTGCAAGTTCCACCCGGGCCCACCTATCCATCCAACCATACCTTTGCCCTTGCAGTTAATCCGGTTTTACTCGGTACTCGTATTTGGTTTCAAATGGTGGCATAGCTTTCCTTGACTCTGTTCGGGTTCTATCTAAACCGTCACGCTTATTTTCTTCACACACAGACGCAGAAACCTCTGTTACTAGTTTCACGATACGTTCAACACTTTGGGTGTGGCAGGGAGATTTTAGGCTTCCCAGGTGTTGAGCTACAGACTCTCCACTGGAAATCCAATTTCTCAAATCATCTTCTGTCAATTGGGGGTTCCGTCAAATTACATTTCTGCCAATCAATGAGGTCTATATATGAAACTGCCTCGAAATTGAGTGACGGAATGTTGTAGTGTCTGATTCTTTCCTTTTTTTCCTTTCTTGCTTGTAAAATCCTACGCAGTCCAAGTTCTGCAATGGACTGTCTGTCGTCTGTGTCATTGACAAGATTATTGCTTCCGGGTGGCCGAAATAGCCATTTCTCTAGATAATGGGATCGACCACAGTCTTTAAATCGTTTTTAAGATAGCGTGAGACTTTATTGTCTGCCACAAATTTCGTGGACCATACGTGCAACATGGATTTAATTTGACTGTAAACCACATAGGTGGGCACACTTTCATTGATGAACTCAGAGTTTGAAGTTGGTTTGAAGGCTCTGAATAGCTAATGTATAAAAACTTTATTCGATTTGCAGATGTTACCCAACGTGCATGAGTCATTTTCCCAGGGTGCTTTTGTGACAAACTTGATGAGCAGTTTCTATTTGTGACAGCTTGACAAATATCCCAAAGCTATCCCTTGTGTGTGCTAAGATCATTTATGTCGATTTTCGGAAATTCGCTCGAAATTTCTACAAATTTCACAACTGGGAGGTTTTTACAATTTGCCAGTGCTTTCCCAGTAGGACCAGAAAATGCATTAGGGTCACTCGTTCCACCATCCAAATGCTGCACTAAATGTCGGAGTGGCAACTCATTTGCGTGTAACTGGCAGATAAACCAGTGCAAGGGTTTCCCAATGTCTTCCCTAGAAAGGCGAATCACGCCGATTTTATAGCCAGTGTTGGCGCCACCTGTCTTCTCTCATGGCGCGTCCTGACCACCCCCCGCAATAAGGGCTCCCTCTGTCGCCCTACCCCATGTACTATTCAGTTGTCGATACGCCTCCAAGGCACTCACAGCGCGTCTTAGCGCAAGTTTATTATTGTTGTTCAGCCGTCAAGGCACTTGCAGCGCGTCATAGCGCATTTATATAATTGTTTACCTGCCGCCAAGGCATTTGCAGCGCGTCATAGCGCATTCTATTTTTTCAATAAACTGTTGTTTTTGTTTTTAATATACAGTCCACGCTCAATTTATTCAGGCACCATGCATGCCATTTACATTCTGGTCCGATCTTCACGGAGCCTATTCAGTGAATGTATGAGTTTGGAATACCAACTCTACTATTAAGTTTGTGTTGAAAGTCCCACAACAAGTTTGGATTAACTTTGTATCTCAGTTCGTGTGAAATCTTCCTATTGAATAACACCTATCAGCGCCAACCACGCCCAAGAGCAAGGTAGGACATTCTTTGAATTTTGTATTTAGTGTAATCATTACATAAAAAAAATGGATGAACTTGAAAAATGTAAGAAAAAACGAGCTTCTATAAGAACAAGTGTAACCAAAATAATTACTAAAATTGAAAATTTAATTGTTTCTGAAAATAAAGAAGTTGATGAATTTAAAGAAATATTAGAGCAGTTAAATAATAAGGAAGAATCTTTAAAATCACTCAATGCGAGTATAGAAGATTTAATATCGGTTCCAAATGATTATGAATTCGAAATTAATGCAAGTGAGGAGTACAACGATAACATAATTAGAATTAAGTTCAAGTTACAATCACAAATTAAAAAATTAAGTAGCGTTTCAGCAATTCCTCGTTCGAGTTCTACTGTTCAGAATATAACAACTAACATAAAACTCCCGGAGATTCCACTTCCGAAATTCTCCGGAAAGTATGAAGAATGGAGTTCATTCAAAACACAGTTTAACAATATTATTGCGTCAAATGAACATCTTTTACCAGCACAGAAATTACACTATTTAAATGCTGCTTTAACAGGCGAAGCAAAGAACTTACAAACGCCAGATGATACATTTTCATCGTTATTTCATGCTTTAGATGAGAGATATGAGAATACCCGAGCTATAGTAGAAATTCACATTAATGCAATTTTGGAAGCAGAAAACATTACGCACGATTCTGCTAAACATTTGCGAAGCCTTATAGATAATGTAAAGAAAAACATTCGCGCATTAAAAGTATTAGAATTCGACAGAAATAATCTGTCCGATGCTTTAATCTTAAATATTGTTTTGAAAAAACTGGATAAGGAGACTCGCAAACAATATGAATTAAGCATAAGTTCAAACGAGGTGCCTAAACTTGACGATTTACTTCTGTACTTAGAAAAGCGGTCTCAAATGTTAGAAAACATTAAGAAAAACACTTCTGTGAAGCCTAAGATTTATCAAGATCGCAACAGTCAATCTAGAAACTTTTTCATCAAATCTAATGGTTCCAACAATTTATGTATTTCATGCAAGGCAAATCATCCAATTTACAAGTGTGAGTCTTTTTTGAAATTAACCGCTTTACAAAGATTTGACCTTGTTAAAAAGCATTCGCTATGCATTAATTGCTTCGGAAAACATTCAGTCGCATCTTGCAGATCCCAGCAAACATGCAGATTCTGCTCGAAACGTCACAATTCTTTGCTGTGTCGGGGTGGGGAGGGATTTTCGAAACCCTCTCAGTCTCTCGCCCCAGTTGAACTCTTGACCTCAGTCCCCTCGCCAGGCGAGAGGAATGTTCTGAATCCCAGTGTGGGGGAGGAAGCTATGTCTCTCCACTCAACGCACGGATCAATTCAGCGTTCTACGATTTTGCTCGCAACTGCTGAAGTGTTTGTTAAAAATAAGTTCGGGGAAAGAAATAAAATCAAGGCAATTCTGGATTGCGGTAGCCAAGCAAATTTGATAACCTTTGAATGCGCATCTGCACTTGGTTTAAAAAAGGAGAGAGCTCACTCTTCGATTATAGGAATTAATGATAATTCACAATCCATTAAGCACCAAATTCATGGTGTTATATCAAATAAAAATGAAGAATTTGAGCATGATGCCCATTTTATGCTTGTTCCGAAAATCACATCTTTGATTCCATCCACAGTTTTAGATGTATCAAAACTTCAATTTCCAGATAACATTGAACTCGCAGATATTAACTTCTACAAACCTTCTAAAATACAAATGTTAATTGGTGCGGAACTGTTCTTTAGAATTTTAAAGGGAGATCAAATTCAAATTAGTGACTCCATACTATTGCAAAACTCCGCATTTGGGTATATAGTTTCAGGAAACATACCTTGTTCTCGACCTACACCACACTGTTTGTTACTAACAGAACAAGAAAACCTTGATCAATTAATGATTAAATTTTGGGAACTAGATTCGGTCGAAGGAAAATATATTAAATCAAATGAAGAATTGTTTTGCGAAGACCACTTTCAAAAGACGCATAAGAGGCATGAAACAGGAAAATACATTGTCCAAATGCCACTGAAAGATGATCCTGGGATATTGGGTGAATCCAAAGACGCAGCTATCAAAAAACTGTATGCACTTTGGAATAGATTATCAAGACAACCTCAACTAAGAGATTTATATGTGCAATTTATGCAGGAATATATTGCTTTAGGGCACATGGAAATTGTCGAGGAAACTTATGAACCTCCAATTACATACTATATTCCTCATCACAGTGTTTTCCGTCCAGAAAAAACTACTACCAAATTAAGAGTTGTTTACAACGCCTCGGCCCCTTCTTCGAATGGCAGTTCACTAAATTCACTCCAAATGAACGGTGGTGTAATTCAAGAAGATCTCTTCTCTATACTATTGAGGTTTCGGAAACACCGCATCGCATTTGTTGCAGATATAGAGAAAATGTACAGGATGATTTTTATCGATCCATCCCAGAGAGACCTCCAACGCATCGTTTGGAAGGACTGCCCTAATGGGCCTGTAAAAATTTATAAGTTATGTACTGTTACCTATGTCACAACAAGTGCTCCGTATCTCGCAACTAGAACACTCAAGCAATTAGCGCTGGATGAAGCTGAAAGATTTCCTATTGCTGCCCCAGTTGTACACGCCGATTTTTATGTTGATGACATCCTCTCCGGCGCAACTGATATAGCGTCTGCCTCAGCTTTACAGAGAGAGTTAGTTGAATTGTTACTCTCAGGTGGTATGAAGCTTCATAAGTGGGCTTCTAATGAACAGTCTCTGATCAACTCTGTAGCACATGAAACCAAGGAATATGTATTTCATGACTCTTCAGAAGTAAAGGTGAGGACTTTAGGACTTTCCTGGGATCCCAAATGTGACATATTTACATTTTCTGTGTCTCCTGCAAGTAGCCCGTCCACTACTTGCACTAAACGTACTGTTCTATCTCATATAGCCAAATTGTTCGATCCACTAGGATTCTTAGGACCTTTTGTTACTAAGGCAAAAATGTTCATGCAGCAACTTTGGCTGTTGAAACTGAATTCAGATGACCCCTTACCTGAAAGTGAAGCTTTAAAATGGAAATGTTTGTTATCTGAGTTGAACACAGTTAAAACCATAAGAGTTGACAGATATCTTTCCTGTGATGATGTAAAGGTACTGGAGTTACATGGCTTTGCTGATGCTTCAAACATGGCTTATGGAGCTGTTGTGTATGTAAGATCAGTTTCATATTCAAATCAAGTGAATGTCAAGATATTGTGCAGTAAATCAAGAGTAGCTCCACTGAAATCAATCAGCATTCCCAGACTCGAATTGTGTGCAGCATTGCTTCTGTCGAAATTAGTTCGCAAATTGATTCACTCCATAAAGATGACATTTCAAAGAGTTGTTCTGTGGTCAGATTCAACAATTACTTTAGCCTGGATTAGAACATCTCCTCATCTCCTGAAGACCTTCATCAGCAATCGCGTATCGCAGATCCAACAAGCTACCGAAGGATATCAGTGGTGTCACGTTCGCTCTACGGACAACCCGGCTGACCTGATTTCGAGAGGCATCAACCCTAACTCTTATTACAATGACATATGGTGGATTGGACCCACTTTTCTACATCATGAGAACTTTTCCCCTTGTGAACAGAACAGTGACTCTGCTAAAGTATCCTCATTAGAGGAATTTATTTCAGAACTAAAGTCAACTTCAAACCAGACTCTATTGCTTACATCTGATAACAACTTAACTCATTCTATTATAAACTTAAGCAATAATTTTAATACTAATCTACGTGTTTTAAGTTTTGTTTTCAGATTTTGCTTCAATGCCCAACACCCTAGAGAGAAACATTCTGGTCCCCTCTCTGCTGCTGAAAAGGATGTTGCCCAGCAGTTTCTTATAAAGTCTGTCCAAGAGATAGAATTTCATGATGAAGTTGGAAACTTAAAGAAAGGGAAACCTATTCCCCCAAATAGTAAACTTAAAAGCCTCAATCCATTTCTTGATGAAAATCAAATTCTTCGTGTAGGTGGACGTCTTCATCATGCAGATTTAACCTATGATGAAAAATTCCCTATTGTTTTGCCTGCTAAGCAGAAATTAACAAAATTAATAATTAGTCATTTTCACAGAAAACATCTTCACTTAGGCCCGCAATCTTTGCTTTATACCATAAGAAAAATGTTTTGGCCGTTAAATGGCAGAAATCTGTGCAGACAAATTGTGCACGAATGTGTCGTTTGTTTCAAAGTGAAACCAACTACTGCTCAACAAATTATGGGAAGTTTACCCCAAGAACGCGTAACCCAAACGCATCCTTTCAATGTTACTGGTATAGATTTTTGTGGTCCGTTTTCAATCAAGTATAAGTATCAAAGGAAGGGCCTTTTTAGCAAAATTTATGTATGTATTTTTGTATGCTTTATTACGCGTGCTGTCCATCTAGAAATTGTATCTGACTTAACGTCTGAATCGTTTCTAGCTACTTTGAAACGCTTCTTTGCCAGACGGGGAAAAAGCTCTAAGATATTTACCGATAATGGTACAAACTTTGTGGGAGCAAGGGCAGAATTAAAGCGACTTCATGAACTTGTTGCCAATCCTAATGAACTAATTGCAGATTATCTTGCTTCAGAACGCATTGATTGGAAGTTCATTCCTCCAAGAGCACCTCATTTTGGTGGCCTTTGGGAGGCTGGCGTCAAGTCCCTTAAATTCCACTTCAAAAGAGTCGTTGGCTATTCAAAACTTTTGTATGAGGAATTTTTAACTGTTATTAACCAGATTGAAGGTATCCTTAACTCTAGACCCATCTCTCCTCTGTCGTCTGATTCCTCAGACTTAGAGCCCCTCACCCCTGGGCATTTCCTCATTGGGCGCCCAGTAACATCCATTGTTGAGCCCCAATATTTAGATCTAAACGAAACCAGACTCTCGCGTTGGCAACGTGTTACAAAATTTGTCCAAAGACTTTGGAGTCGTTGGTCTTTAGATTATCTAAATCAATTGCAGCAAAGACACAAATGGTATTTTACTAAGGATAATATAAGGGTTAATACAATGGTTTTAATCAAAGAAGATAATCTTCCCCCTCTGAAATGGTTGTTAGGAAGAATTCAAGATGTAATATTGGGTAAAGATGGAAAGGTAAGAGTTGTCGTAGTTAAAACTAAAACAGGAATATTCAAAAGACCAGTGTCAAAAATCGCAATCTTACCATTCGAAGATAACAAAATTTAAAATATTTCATTTTGTGTATTTTAGTATAAGTTTATTTTGTGTATTTTAGTGTAAGTTCATTTTGTGTATTTTTGTATAAGAATTGTTCTTTATTATTTTTTTCAAATTATATTTGTATTATGTTTTGAAATGTTATTTCAACGTGGGGCGGGATGTTGGCGCCACCTGTCTTCTCTCATGGCGCGTCCTGACCACCCCCGCAATAAGGGCTCCCTCTGTCGCCCTACCCCATGTACTATTCAGTTGTCGATACGCCTCCAAGGCACTCACAGCGCGTCTTAGCGCAAGTTTATTATTGTTGTTCAGCCGTCAAGGCACTTGCAGCGCGTCATAGCGCATTTATATAATTGTTTACCTGCCGCCAAGGCATTTGCAGCGCGTCATAGCGCAT
Organism: Dolomedes plantarius; assembly: GCA_907164885.2. Taxonomy (NCBI): domain Eukaryota; kingdom Metazoa; phylum Arthropoda; class Arachnida; order Araneae; family Dolomedidae; genus Dolomedes; species Dolomedes plantarius. The sequence continues at coordinate 143,966,791 of OU015498.1, read as the reverse complement.
TCTCTTTTTTCAATAAACTGTTGTTTTTGTTTTTAATATACAGTCCACGCTCAATTTATTCAGGCACCATGCATGCCATTTACAGCCAGTATTAACGATTGTTCCATCGCATCCTATTGCTACTAGTTGATGAATGTCAATATTCTTATTCTCCATGAATTGCAGCATCATTTGACAAATACTCAAAGCTGATGATAAAGTTAGTGCTATGTCTCCAAGGTACTTGCTTCCAGGTTCCCCTACGCTCTCTTGCATTAGAGTTTTGTCCTTCCTTCCGTCAAAATAAAGTCCCTTGAGTGGTTCCAGCTGTCTTTCATTTCCTTGCTGATATTCTTTCCGAATTTTTTTCCTCTCTCTTCTTATTTTATGTCTATCAATTACATTTAAAGTGTCTTTTTTTGTAATCATCCCCAAATCTTCCAAAACAGAGCTTGCAATGATGTCTCCAGCCCGATCTAAAACTCCGGTTCTGTCACAAGCTGTAGCTACCGCTGAGTATCAGCTTGATCTTAACGCCTTTTTCCTTTCAGATTGAGTCATCCTGGATGTGGATGGGGAAGGCTTCAAGTGATCTGTGTCACTATCGAAGTTATGTGGATCCACGTTAGAATCTGGATCAAGAAATGTGAGCCTAGATGGCGTAACAGAGGGCGAAACGGTTATTTTAAGACTTACTGCTTCTGTATCTTTCTGCTTCCTATCAACTCGTTTCCCGAGCTTTCAGTTTCTTTTAAGTCAACTGCGCCTATGGACATTTGCCTAAGTGCCTTTTTATGCTTTGGGAAAGAACATTTGTTAAAAGAAACAAACTTACATGAAAAAATGTCGAACAATTTCCGTAAGTCTTTCACGAAGGTTTTAAGCTTCGTTTCTAAAGTTGTTGTAGACAATGTTTACATGGAAAATATTTCTTTACCTTTCTGCACGCTGTGTGTCCACTGCTGCCTTTCTGTATTAAGTTTCGAATTACCTCTGTATTTTATTTAAGAACATAATGACGAATTGCATACAAAACAATGGAAATACACATTTTTAACTATATGGTAAAAATCTGCTAAAAATCACGGCCGAAATGGAGACGGAAGATATTTTTTGTTTTTCCCAAAACTTTGCATACCTGACCTACCCACCAGTACCCAACTTTTCCGCACTAGGGCAAAAACGAAATCGAAAACTTTTTTTTTACGCTCCGCCCTAATGCTCACCCATAGGCTGCCGGCACTGTCGCTTACACTCGTTTCACCACTTGTACTCACAAAGTTCGTCTAATGTTCGATAATCCCTGAGCACTAAGTTCGATTGAAAAGAGTTCTACCTTGGCACTGAAAGTTCATGGCTCGATGATAACTCAGGATTGATTTAGTTCATAGGGTGGCGATGGTGCTCTTAGATTACTCCGTGTGTCAGTCAGCACTGTCTGTCGGTCATCGACATCTCCATCATCTCCTCGTCGCAAAGCTCGCTCCGGTAGCCGCAGTTCGTAGGTCACCTTATTCAACATGCATTATCGTCGTATATCTTTGGCGTTATTCTTCTCCACGTTTAATTGTAGGTTGATTACTTGGTGTTATATCTGGATGCTCCTTGTTTTCGCAGCAGCGTAATTCGTTTGTTTCCTTACTTCTTACGTCGGGAGCTCATTCTAACATTCACTAGGATAATATTGGAGCTATCTTCGGTCCGGTTGCCTCTTATTTATCAGTCGCCTTTTTCCTTTAGTAAAGGGGCTCTCTTGTCGGCCCTGTGGCAGCTTAGTTTCTAGGCATCTTTTTTTTTAATAACGGGCTCCCCCCAAAATGCTTCACGCCCTGTATATATATATGTCGTTTATTTTTTTTTTTGATTGGATCTTGTCTTCTGGCTTGTGATTCGCTCGCTCCGCCTCTTGATTGTGCTGGGGGATGAACCACCATGTTCATAGGTTGGCTCCTGTTTTTATTTTTGCATTTTAATTATACTGGACGCCTCTCCTCGTCTGGGAAATTTCTCAACTCCCATGCACCTTTTTCCTACTCTTTTCTTCGGTTTATAGCTGCTGTCTTCTTAACTTTTATGGTTTTATCGCCCGCGTTGTTTGCGCGCTTCCTTACGCCCCTGTTCCCCGGCGCCTGGCCGCTTGAGAGTCATAAATCCTTCTCACAATTCAGGCTTTGTGGTCCTACTCATTTAGATTGACGCGTATTCACATCTCGCTTATTACAATCAATACTACCTGTTATTTTTTCTCAGTTACTTTACTACATATATCAATTATTTTAAATAAATACCTTTCTATTATAATCAACTGGTGTCAAATTGCACACTCATTCTGAATTAATGTGACAAATAATATTTGTATGATTTACATTAATTCAGCAGGAATATGATCTTTAGGTAATTATTTTTTTCATTATGTATATTTTTAATAAACATCTTATCTTCCAATTTTTATTCGGATCTGATAGAACATATTCATCTGAGGTATGATTTTTTTTAACTTTCCATAAAACTGTTACGTCAATTTTTGAACTTAACTTGTTTAATTTTTAACAGCATCATCAATAAATCATGTTATGGTAATTGTAATAAAAAACAACTTTTCATCAATTTTTTTTATTTTAACAGAAAATTGAATGAAATTTAATTTTATATTATGTCAAAAACACACAAAATTATTTTGCTCTTAATTCATCTTGTCCTCCTTCTCTATCTTTACGAAAACGGATAAATCCCCTAATTATGTCTTCTATGAGTTTTTCCGTGATAATTTCTCTATGGTAAGCCAGTTTGACAGAAGCTGTCAATAGAAAAATACAGTAAATTAGTACATTAAATTAGTCAAAAGAAAAATAGCTATATATAACCCAAACAGTCAAACAAAAATACCTGATTAAGTTAGTTCTTTAAATTTTTTAAAAGCAAGTTAACTTATTATGAAATCTAACCCTAGCATGTCCTTCATAATCAGAAATTTCTTCACGTTGCATTAACCTGCCTTAAATATTACTTCAAGTATGTATCAATAAAGGTTTATCTCTTTGCTAAATTATCAAAGCACAAAATAAAAGAACCTTTTCAAATATGTAAACTAAATTAACGTTATAGAAAAATTATATACTAGACAGATAACTTAATAATTTTAGTATACGTTTACATGGAAATATCAACTCTGAAGACTTACTTAAAATTTAGCAAAAAATTGAAATTTCAAGTACTATTGGCAGAATCATTAAGTAAGAACATACCTATTACAACCTTAACAGTTGTAATAGGTAGGTATTACAACAACGGGAACCTACCTATTATTCCCGTTTTCATTACGGGAAATTTTTTATTCCTTCCGGTCGGGATGTTGATAACTTTTTGAAAATATGCACAAGAGAATTCTCCGCGTTGTATCTTTTACACATGTCCTTCCAATGATTCAAAAATTATTTGTCTAATGAATAATATAGAAAGCACATGAGAACCATTACTTTAATTAGAATTACTGTAGTTAAGATTAATACACAGGGTTCGCACCTATATCCGTTACACCCCTCTTAACATCCAAACGGTGACAGCTTAGGCCATAAAGTTAGTGACTAGGTATAGTAAAAAGGCTATGTGTTACTCGATGCGACAACTTACAACGCCGTCTATTGGCACATTTTGGAATTAACGTTTTTATCTGAAAAACAATACGAGATAACGGAAAAACCTTGCGCACGGAACCTTGATAACGGAAGACACCTTGCGCACATTAATACTCAAAACAGAATGTAAAAAATCAACGTTTGTTTGGTCGGTATTTTCAGCACTATGGGGTCGTGAAACGCGAGAGAAGCTCGAAAAGACCACTTCATGGACTATATACCAGCCTGTGTTGTGGCGCAGAGTAAACGTAAGCGATTCGTATTCATGAGGACCATGGTTCTGTCCCAACCCGTTGCGAGTTGTACTGAATGTCTACAATCTATGAGAACTTTCTGGACTATGAAAACTATGAACACTTTAAAGAACCATGTCTGGTATAAAAATCCCATGGATTTCATGTATTATGCAAATGAGGATGGAATGTCACACCTGTTCACCAGAGACTAGTGAGGTATAAAAAGGATGCTTTTGATGGGTTGTAATTTAAAGCTGAGGGTTATGGAAAAATTTGGTATTACAGAGTATTTCGAGATGTTGTTAATTTACGGTGAGTATGGGCGTAAGGCAAAAGCAACTGCAAGGCTGTATCGTGAACGTTTTCCTGCAGACCCGCATCCGGGAGACCATCGTAAAAGTTGTAAAAGTTTAAAGGAGACAGGCTGCGTGTCCAGTCGACCTCGAGTTCGTAGACCTCGTAATGTAGGACGCAAAGTGCAACCGGAATATATGCTAGCATACGCTCTCGCCCATCCTCAGAGCAGCACAAAATTGATCAGTGACAATGGTGGCCTCTCAAAAAACCGAATTTGGAAAATCCTCAATGATTTAAGTGCTCAGCCATACCGATCCACACCTGTGCAGGGATTGCTGCTAAGAGATGCTGAGAGACATTACACGGAGTTCAACAATGTGATGAATAACTTAGAGGTCCACCCAACATTCCTGGCAGACAATGTGAACAGATGATGCATGTTTTTCGAGTAGCGAAATGTGAAATAGACTGAACGTTCATACCTGGTCGATGGAAAATCCGAGATGTGCTGTCGAAGTTCGACATCAAATACGCTGGTTTGGTAAATATTTGGTGCGGCATTTTCCATGACAGTCTCATTGAACCAATTTATTACGATGGAACGTTAACGGGACAATGATACTTGGAGCTTCTGCAGGATGTAATAGCCGACTTTGTTGATAATCTAACGTTGCACCCACTAAGAAATGCATGGTTCCAACATGACGGTGCCCTCCGCATAACACCCCAAACGTTAAGCAGTACCTAATGGAGGCATTCGAGAGTCAAATCATCGGGTATGGTGGTTCCGTAGAGAGGCCCCACGCTCACCCGACTTGACCCCAGATGACTTCTTCTTATGGGGTGTACCGTAGTCAATAATACGACAAGCCTTTCGCTTCAATTAATTTACTATGGTACGTTAAACATACAACAACTACAACAGTTAAAGCAAGTATGTATACTGAATTGGAATTTATACAGTTAGATAGTCAGGATGGCTTCGGGTTCAACGACAACGCGGCCTATAAGGCCGGTGACCAGGAGAGCTGCCTCTCTCTCTAGCACTTTTCAGAAGGTCATAATGTTAAAATTGTTAATATTTTAAGAAACAATTATGGCTTTGTACTTAAATGCAATAACTCTGAATTTAAATGGAGTGACTCTAGAATGGAATTTTTCCGAGGAAAAATTCTTTTAAAGAGGGGAGGAGTTGTGACACTGTCTCAATTACTACACGAAATTAGTATTTCTATAAGTATGTGATGCTCCGTTCCTACCCCTCAACATGTCATCTATCGGCGAACTGTTGATCTGCGCAGTCTCATAAACTCTAGGATAAGAGGCCATAAAGTTCTTGTAATGAGCGGTTCTGACGTTATAGAACGCATAAATCCCAGAGTGGTTCGAGGGCTCTCCAGAATGTTGACACTATTCTGACGGTTAGAATCCCATAAAATTTGAACACTTACCATCACTTCAAACGCCGGAGAAAGCCCTTTGAATTCGCTGACAGTATAAAAGAAGACCCCAATAGCCCACGAGAAGAGATCTGTTTTTTGAGTGCCAGAGAGAGACGTAGCTCTCCTGGTCACCGGCCTTATAGGCCGCGCTGTCGTTGAACCCGAAGCCATCCTAACTATCTAACTGCATAAATTCTAACTCGCTGTACATACTTGATTTAACTGTTGTAGTTGTAGTATGTTTAACGCATCGTAGTAAAGTAATTGAAGATAAAGGCTTGTCGTATTATTGACTACGGTACAGGGGACACATAAAAGGGCAGGTATATGCGACTCCTCCGCCAACATTGCAGTATCTTCGAGGAAGCATTACTGACGCTTGCGCCTCCCTAACACCTACCATGTTGCACAATATGCAGTGAGAAATCCAGTCGAGAGCAAATGTGTATAGTGGCTAATGGAGAGAATTTTCAGCAACATAAATAAATGATCCTGAAGATAGGGAAGTGTCTCCATTTATTTCTTCCACTCTTTATGACATGACAATTTTCGAAATCGGGACCAAACCTTTTCTACATTCTTTTTCTAAGTATTAATGTGCTCAAGGTGTTTTTCATTACTAAATCGATGATGTTGAATAACTTTGTAATTGTTTTTTTCCCTTATCTCGTACCGCTTTTGAGATGAAAAAGCTAATTCCAAAATTTGCCGATAGATGGCATTGTAAGTTGTCCCATCGAGTAGCGCATAGCCTTTTTACTATACCTAGACACCATCTTTATGGCCTAAGTTGTCACCTTTTAGAAGTTAAGGGGGGGGGTAACGGATATAGGTGGGAATCCTGTATATTGAAGTTTACCAAGATTTGGCCATTTTCTGTCGATGACAGCCAGTCCTCCGCCGATTTCAAATTTTCAACAGTATCTAGGGGAAATTGACAGGGCCGCCCACAAGGGGGGGGGGCAACTGGGGCACTTTTCCCCAGGTCCCCAACTGCCGGAGGGGCCCCAAAAATTTTTAAAAATTTATTTATTAGATTTCCTCCGAAAGAAAATTCTGAAATTTGTACCGTACTTCAGAATTCAAAATAATCTCCTGAAAAAAGCCCCCCCCCCCCAAAAAAAAAAGAAAAAAATTATTCGATTAATCATATTTCTTGGGGCCCCTAACAGAAGTTTGCCCCAGGTCCCCAAAAGTCTCTGGGCGGCCCTGGAAACTTACTAATGTTGCCCTCTTCAACAGCTGTTGGCGGCAGCGTTCTATCGCTTTGAGATCATGGATTATTTTTTTCAATTTTTATTAATTGACTCATTACAGCGTTCTGGAATCCTAATAATATTTAAACAGATTTCAAAAATTAGAAAATTATCCTTTCTAACTCTTGAAAAATAGTAATATCTGCAAGGTTTACATAAGATTCGATTCACAATAATCGAACTTTTATGTGAATAAAGTTAAAGAAGCCGCTTGAGGTATTCTAATTTCAAGGCATACGCGGTTGGTATAAATACCAAGCAGCTAGATTAAAGTAAAAGGAAGTGAGAGGAGATGAAAGAAAGTGAAAGGAGTTTTGCGAGCAGCCGCTAGTGGTGTTTTAGCTAGGTTGATGCTGACTTACGAGAGCTAACTTATGCAGAGTTCGTGTTAGATGACAGTTATTTAACGTTCTGTGGCCTAAGGTTTACGTAGCAGCATTGCTGGTTGAATTTCAAGTATTGTGAGTACAGTAACCACCGCTTATAGTGATCACTGGTTATAAGAATCAACCGTTTATAAGAATCAATATCGCGAAAACAAAAACAAATGAATTATTTCCATGTTAAAATTTTCGCTTTAAAGAATCAATCCACCGGTTTTAAGAATCAGTTTACACTCTTCGCTTTACTTCCATTTTTCCAAAAAACCTACTTAAACCCTCAAAAGGCACGAAGTTCGTTCTATTTTTTAAAGAAAGATTGATAAGATGGGATGGAATATAGTCGTAAAATTCACCCCTTTCTTTATTAGACATAACATAATCGTTTCCCCTTAAACGCTTTACCACAACACTGTCCTATTAGCTTGACCCGGGGGCAACTTTACCCGTCCGAGTAAATCTTCGTCTGAGACTATAAGTATTGAAAGAGGTATAAACAGCCTTCTGAAAACTTCATTACGTCAAACTACAGTAGAAAACTTTTTCTTGCTCCCTTCCTGTAGTTGAAATGTTAAAACTGTTAAGCAGGTATGTTGTAACTTGTAACAAATATTGTATTTTTTTCTTCTCTTACTATAATCATGTGTATCTACTTATAGGTCTAAAAATTAAGTTTTATTTTTAATACTATAAAAAAAATTTTAATAAAAGATAGTTAATGTAAATTAAAGAGTATTTTATGGTAAATTATCTAATATATGTATATATAGGTGTGTGTGTTCCAGTCCAAAAACCTAAATTTCGGTTATAAGAATCAACCGCTTATAAGAATCAAAAACAGTAATAACAAACGTGATTCTTATAAGCGGAAATCACTGTATTTCAAACTGTATTTCTTTGCAACGTGTCTATACCGAAAGAGTATGCCTTGCATGAATGTTATATATATCTCGTACTAGTAGTACGTATGCTTATGTTGAAAAGAAAAGTAATATGTGTCACTTTGAAATAAATGTTTATTAATTTAGAACTGTGTTTGAATCTAATTCATTAGAGTGTCACTTCAAATTATATACACCCTAGTCAGGGTAGAAGGGCAAAAACTCTATACATCTTTAAGATTATACTAATATACGAAAAATGACACATTATAACCGAATATCATAAATCACAATCATATTACAAAAAAAAATTAAAGCATACTAAATGAAGCATTAGAAATATTTTTATTAAAACATTTTAAACATACGGTGAAATTGATCTCGTAAAGTGGCAAATACATCGAGGATCGTCTTATTTCCAATGTTATTTACATCATTTTGTTCTAAACATAATAACAATAAAATGTTAAAATTGTATACATTTCAGTATTTAGCAACTTGCTTTACATTTAAAAACACTGCAATATATTTTTTAACAAACAAAACATTACGAAAAGGAAATTTCATATTACCGGAAGGCCTATTTTGATTGGAAGCAGGGGTGACATCTTGTGGCTGTCCATTTGATGTATTAACAGTTGATTCAACAGAATTTAGTGTTGGTATAGCAAATAGAGAAACACTATCCATGCTATCATCATCATCAGAGAAGATAAACAGTGGTGTCTCTTTCCTCTTATAGAAATCTCTAATTCTCTTTGTTTTTCCATCTTCTCTAGATTTCCTTTTTTATGATTTTGAAAGAGTCTCAAGAGAAGATGTATCTTCTGCCTCTGGCAGCTTCTCTCTCGGGCTTTAGAATAGCTTCCTAAATTGAAGTCAAGAAAAATATATGAACATATTAATCTCTAGGACTGAAGAATTGTATACCCTGAGCAACTACGAATCAGCAATTTAGCTTGGTACTGTTGAGTTCCCTTGTAGGAATACTCTACAACAGTGGTTCCCAACCTGTCGATCGCGAAGTGTTTTCTGGGGGGGGGGGGTCGCCATGGCTTTAGTCAATTAAAATAACTTTTTAGCAGATTTCACTAAAAAAATTGTCAATATTTATTTGTCAAGAAAATGCAAGGCAGTGATATGTTTTAAAGAAGAAAAAAAATTCATTCAAATCGTAAACACAATTCGTTAGACATCTACTGCCCTCATTGGGTGGTAAAGGAAAATTACCATTACTTAATACAAAAAGTACACAAATTCTAAACTTCAGTTTCTCTTTCTTCAGACTGTGCTGTTACGTATAGCATTACTATTGTAGTTCTCCAACGGAATAATTAAATTTCATTTAGGTAAATGTTTATTTTTATTTTTATACTAGCTGAATACCCGTGCTTCGCTACGGAGTACATTCAAATTAAATACAACGGTCGATGTATGCAATTAATGCCAAAAAAAAATATATATATATAATTGTAACGGATATTTTTATAGACAAAATAATGAAGAAGAAAATATTCAAATTAAATACAAGGTTGAATGTATGCAATTAAATTGTATGTTTCATAACCATAAAACTAATTTGAATTAAATATTTGAATTAAATACTAATTTGAATTAAATTCTTAAAAAAACTTCCATCTCAATTAGTCTCAGTTAGTCTAGCGGTTAAATTTTATCTTTTATCGTATTTCAATATTTTTTTTGTCAATTTATTTCGTTGGTAGGTATGTGACGCAAAATTAATTTAAAGTATTTCAAAAAGAAAAGAAACCACGTGATCAACATTCAATAAATTAAATTCAAAAATTAATATTTAAAAATTCACGAAATATCAGAAAATGTAGGTAAAGATTCAAAAAAGATTTCATTTTAATGCAATTTTTATGATCTTTCTCGTGATATAAATTTTATAACCCTCAGATTATTATTTTAAATGCAAAGTTAAAAAAAAAGTTTTAAAATTAAATTTTAAAAAATGTAAGAATTTTTCAAAAATCTTTCTTAGTGCACCCCTACACTATACGAAGAATCGCCATGCAAAATTTCAGCACTTTAGGTCCAGCGGATTGGTCTGTACGTTATCTATTAGTCAGTCAGTCACGGAAATGTTTTATATATATAGATAATTCTGAATCAATAGAGTTGATGCATTATTTTTCTTGAGAAAATAATGCATTAACTTCTGTTCTTTCTGTTCTGTCCCTTCTTTTACACTCTCTAGACAGTTGGAATTAAACTAGGTGTTAATCGTAATCATATATTGTTAGTCCATTAGTATTTTTGAATCATAAATTTAATTTCCAATGTATATACCTATAATAATTTATATCAAAAACATAATGAAATTTATCAAGGATGTCTGATTTCGTTTGTAGTATTGCAAAGCATGCAATCATCTCATTAAATTTATAACATTTTTGCAACTAATTTGTTGGAAAACATCAATAAAAGAATTATGTAAATTTAAATTTAACGGTGTATATAAAATTGATTTATTGCATATAAAATATTAAATATAATATACCAAAACTTTTTACCACTTTTACATCAAAGGTCATGCCATTCTCAACTTCCGGTTCTGAGTCTTTATTTAATATTTTTTGTAGCTTGGGGCCTTTGATTTAAGGCCACCAGCACTTATTACCCTGAATCCACCTTGGTGGCACAATTTCTACTGTTTGTTCTGTTGTAAACTCATCAATTGAGAAATTTGCAGCCATGTCTATTAAAACAATGGATTTATTGTGGAAGTAAATTTATATTACTGATTTGTTAAGTTAAAAATATGCGTTATATTTTCTATAATTACATATATTTAGTATTTTTTTCGTAAGTTAAAAATTATATAATATAATATTATATAGGCCGTGAAACATTCTTGCAAGGCTATACTCATATTACTCCTATTTGCTTCTACCTATTTGTTTGAATCTCTAAATTCTAAAGATACTTCACAATTTGTTGATATAAAACTATACAATGATTAAGATTTAACACGGTTGATGATATGAGAGTGGCACTCTCCTATATATATCAACAAATATTATTAAACGTCTAGGCTCATACTTCTTATTCATTTGTTTTCTATTTTAGTTTTATATAAATAAATAAAGTTTATAATATTCAATGTTTTAATTTGTAGGTTATAATTTTGATATTAGTTTGTTATTAGTTTTAATTAATTTTTACCTAAATGAAATACAAATACATATCAATATTTCAATGTGAAAGTTTTGGTCACATGAAACTTTCCCATTGAAACAAGTGTAGAAGTTAAGCAAGAATTTTTTTTATTGTTATTAGTACTTTTTATTGTTATGAGACATTTTTAATTGTTATTAGTACTTTTTATTGTCATTGGACATTTTTAATTGTTATTAGTAGACTTTTTTATTGTTATAGTTTTAATTAATTTTTTCCTAAATGAAATACAAATACATATCAATATTTCGATGTGAACGTTTTGATCACATGGGATTTAGGAAAAACAAGTGTAGAAAGTAAGCAGCACTTTTTTTATTGTTATTAGACAAACATAATTTATACTCCCAATCTACAGTTCACTGATTTTAAAAATGGTATAAAAAGAAGCAAATTTTGATTATTTTTGAGAACATTTTCCCAATTTTTAAAATAATTTTGCTATTACCAAAAAATGTTTATTAGGGGGTCGAGTGATTTGTTATTTTTTTTTTAATTTTAAACAAATGAGTCACAGTTGAAATAAGTTTGGGCACCATTGAAATAGATGAAAAGTTAAACACATTTTTTAACGTAGTATTTCGTTCCTCCATAACGATCTGCGGTAAAGCAAAATTTCAGACGTCAAAACTGTCGTCGGAAATTATAGATCATGAGTGGCAGAATATTATTTCTATTGACTTCTTCTGGTTTGTTGGTTGGTTTGGGTTTATTGGCGCATGGTCCGCAGCAGTTCAAGCTGCGCCAAACACATGGCAGGATCAGTAAAATACATAAAAAGAAAGCATTTTGTCACTTCACGGATGTCAAAAGGAGATAAAAACCAAGATAAATCGGGGTCAATACACAAACATGAAGAAATTCATCAAAAATGTGATAAAAATATGACTGATTCAAATATATTTATAAAGATGACACAATCTATAAAATGCAAAAGTCAATGACATAAAAAGGTGATTAGAACGATGATATAAAAAACTGATAAAAAAGTTCAATGACATGAAATGATGATATAAATAAGATTCGTTAGATTTTTCTGGCGAAGAGTACGGAAATGACAAAGCTCGCCGAATCAAGGACAAGGATTGTCAAGAGTAGACTAAATGCTCAGAAGATAAGACATATATATGCTAAGCAGGTGTGGTAAAAGGGGTGATAAGAAAAAAGAAGTTAAAAGCAGTGAAATGTAGACGTGATAAAATCAGTCAAAATATATAGCTGGTGATAAAAAAACTATCATAAAATTGTTAACAAGAACAGTCATATAATATAGAAGGTCGTTCGCACTTTATGGAAATGACTTTGATAGTTAAGTTTTATGTATAAATGCCGTAATTTTGCGGCGATTTGCTTCTATCTTATAGCCAAGGTTCCTGACAATATCTCTAGCTCGAGTTTTCCAGGAAAGTAAACTTTTTCTTAGTACTGTCATGCCAATTTCACCCCATTCCTCCTGGACAGCTTTCGAAAGTCCGTTCAGTGTTCTTGGATGGCGTTTTCCTAAGGCTCGTTTTAATAAACCGAAAGCGCAAAAGTCCATTGGAGAAGCGTCAGGTAATTTTACAGGTATTTGTTTAAAATGGGATACACTTTATTCCTGTTTCTTTTTCTTTCTTTGCTAAATAAGCCGCAGTTGCTTTAGAGTGTGACTAGAGGCTATGTCCATATGAAGCTCAACTATATTAATGTCCTTTCCATATAAGGTTAGAATTTCTTTTTCAAAAATTGGTTTTAAAATATTCTGCTGATAATAGAGTGAATTAACTTTGGCTTTACTTGACACTTTTTTTATTTTTAATTTGCCGATGTAACAAAATTCTGCAACTATCATGAATCCATTTGAGAACTTTTCTCTACGCTGACGAAGTCATTTCGTACGGTCATTCCCGTCAGTTGAGCAATAGAAAATTCATCTTTTTTTATTACAGTCACTTAAATACACCCATGCCTCATCGAGTGTTATCACAAATTTCCATTTTTCAGCAGCTAGGTGCTTTTCATATAATTTTCTACAATTTGTTTTTCTTTCAGCAATATGCTGTTACAAAAGCAGATGAACTTTAGGTTTGAACATCTTTTTTAACTTTAAATCTTTATGAATGATTTTACTTACAGTGCCAGAAGACATTCGTAGTTTCGATGCAATAGATCTTTGAGTCGCGAATTTTCTTTTAGGATCAGAGACTTCACCTTCTTGATATTTACCTGCGTTCGAACAGTCTTAGGATGAGGTTTCGCGGTCATGTTTTCATTTTTACATTCAGTTAGGCGTTTTCTTCATTTCAAATTTAATATATTATAAATACCTTGTTTTGAAATGCCATAACAGCGATTTTTACACCGCTTTATTATTTGTTGATACGAATATTTCATCTCGGAAAGCGCAGTTACGTATCCTTCGAGCCATCTATCAATTTTAGAATTCATTTTCAAAATAAATCTTTTATTTTGCATTCTAATCAAAACAAAACATTAGCAGAAGATTATTCCTAAGTTGCCAAATTTTTATCTCAAATTCAAACGACAAAAGTAAATTGCAAAATCGTTTCCCTAAAGTGCGAAAAATCTTCTGTACAGGCAATTCTGGCTGCAGACAATGTTCGCTTAATCAAATTTTGAGACGAGCATGTCTATAAATCGACTCTAGTTTTTTTTAATTGGAGAGAAATTTATCCTGTGATACAGTGGGAACAATTGTGGCAGTGAATATCATTCCTGTGGAAAGCTTTTTGTTTGTCCTTCTCATGCGCTCCACGGATTTCGTGCTTTTCTCGCAGTCTGAGTAACCATAAAAAACTATTTGGATACTTGTCTTGTATTTGGACAAAACATATGAAACATATCTGCCACAAAGACCTGAAATTGCTCACGCCAAATGCTCACGCCAGTTATCCACACTACGTGGGGCAATAAAAACCCACCATCGATGACAAATGTGCACTTTTCCAGAATTGTGTTTGCTATAGGTTTGAAGGCTTTGTAGAGAGATGACTTAGTTCCCTTCCTCATGACACTCTCATCAAACAAAGATGATGGGTAAGGACTCAGCTCGGACTTCAGGAATTCTTCCAGTTTCTTCTTCTGACTCTTTGGCAATGGTCATTCTTTGAAACAAAGTGGTTGGGTTGATGGGAACTGTCTGACCATGAATATTTACTGCGCATTTCATCATAGTGAGGGGGTTCACTTGATCACTTAGTCAAGTGAAAAATAACAGATCTGAAATCATCTCCAACAATGCGATCCATGCCCTGAGTATCCACTTCCCTGACCACGTGACAGTCGATCCTTTCATCTCCAACATTCACTGTACTGTTGGATATGAGTTCTGGAGTTTCTGGGAAAGGCGGCTGCTGGTCAAACCAATCCAACAGTTTCTTCATATCCTGACTGTCTCTTTTAATCCTTGAGTCCCGTCTATAAACATGTTGTTCTGGGGTATTGAAATTAACTCCACAGTAGCCTTCGATTTCTTCACACACTTGTCATAGTGAAGACATCCCCTGCGTCCATCTAACCAAAATACTTGGAGTTACACCTCGTTGTCGAGTTTATCCACCCTCACTTTTCATGTATTTCGTAAGATTCTATTCAATAGTCATGTCACTCGACAACTTATCAGTTCGGCGGACAGTAACAGCTCCGTGTGAAGTGAGTATCCATATGGCGTTTAATAGGGAATGACCGTAGGGGACTTACCCGGTCCAGAGATAAGTCTTTACTACCTATCAAATTCAAAGGAGGACATTCCCCCTTGAAAACCAGAAACCAAGCTCTACAACACCGATTCAACGGATATATAATTAATTATTAGTACTTAATTAAATTTATATGTAATTAATTAGTAATTAGATTTATTATTAATTATAAAAACCAAATAAATAGTTTTTAATAAGTAAATAGGGATAATATAGGTCTCTACTGAATTTTGGATGAAGGGCTTTTGACTTAGCTGTTTCGCGTAATATGACATAAAATTTCAACGAGCTCTAGCGGCTACACGGTTTGGCCAAAATAAGTGATTAAAGTGTGCAATTTGCAGAGAATTTAATGTAGTTTTAGCAGAATCCAAGCTCTTTTGTAATTACAAGCATATTTTTTGAGTTACAAGCGAAAAACTAACGAGAAAACTGGGTTTCCCAAAAAGTAGGAAATTTTGGCCTTTTATTAGCGCGCTCTATTGGTCAAACCGTTCAACCAAAATATACATTTGAGGGTTGCTTTATGTAGGAAATTTAATGTACTTTATTTTTGTATAGAGTTTTTGGCAAAAAACTGAAAAAAGTTCGAAAATTTTGATGTTTTTTGTAATTTTTATTGTGAAGCCATATCCGTTGAAAGTAGCAAAGTTGAAATTCAGATTCAGCAACTTTAAAACATATGGAACGAGTGAGAAAAAACTTCTATATTTTTTACCTGGCCAAAACACCGTTTGACTGGACTAATATTAGAAATTGTCTACTTAATAGAATAACCGACATTTGGAGAAAATATGTATGAAATAAAAAGAAAATTTTATATTTGACTCTGTCGAAAATTGTCGTTAATTTCGCCCTACAATGCGGATCCTCAATTTTTCTAGAAATATTCTGACAATTGTACAGCAATACCCCGAACTTACGCAAGAGGTCGGAACAACGAAAGATCACGTAAATCGGGGTACAACTTTGCATAAATAAAATATATAGAAGATTTGTCTAATTGGGACCAAGAACTTAGATAAACACCAATTTAAAGGAAAAAAAATTGTATTAAAATATTGTATTACATATTAATATATCTTAATATGTAATACAATGTCATAATTACAAGATATTAAAAAAATATGTTGATGGTTTAAGAACTCCAATAAAATAGTCTACCGTATTAAAGCCTTTTTTTTTTCGCGAAGAATTTCTTCATAGCAAACTAAATTTTATTAATTACCTCCTTTTTCGTGGTCACGTGATCCCCATTAGAGTCTATATTGTCTAAAATCAGTAACCCTTTCTCAATTGCACTGAGACCTACTGTCAAGTTTAAAGTCGTCATTAGGTTTTCTTGTGGAATTAAGTTTGAAGTGTTTGATTCTTCAGTGATGCTTTGGTCGCACATCTCTATGAGATCATCGACTGCCAGCTCATCGAGATGAGAATTCAACAGCATGTTGATATCATCTCTATCGATTTCCATATGTAATTGCCTGGCAAGATCGTCAACCTCTACTATCACACAACCAATAGTATCAGTTTCAGGCGTTGTTTCAGTCTGGTTTTTAAAAATATTGGGCAAAGTTTCTTCCAGACACCATTCATAAAGTTTTTTTTTTGAAATTTCATCCAAGTTTTAAAAAAGGGTAAAATCAAAAACCGCGTTAGCCAGGGGCATTAGAAACAACAACAACAACAAAAATTCTGATGATATATATTTACAGAAAAGTTTTTTTCAACAAGTATTGAAAACATATGAAGCATCTAACTTTGAAAATAGAAAGTGGAAACTAATTTAAAAGATGCATCTTATTAGTACAATAATTGAAGACAACAAAATATAGAGATATTCATTGATCATAATTTTTCCTCTGAAAATTCTGAAATAAAGTTATTAGTAGATCAAATTTTAATAACTTTCAGTTCTTTTGAAACTGTGGCTGCCACCGCAGAAGCATCTACAGTTTATCGGGCCCTAGGCGTACAAATGAAAGTCGAGGCCCTTCTCATATAGATAAAAAAAGGGTGATATTTGTTTGAATAAAATTCCCAATATTTGAAGTTGTGTTAATTCATATTATTAGTTCTAGATTACAAAAAATGCGGATTGAAAATAAAAAAGTAATATTAAATTATTTTTAGATATTAGATATGTTTGTTTTCTAATTCTGAAATCTCTATATCTATCAATAATTTGTAATAAAAAAACTGTTGCGTGACTGACTGACAGATAACGCACAGACCAAACCGCTGGACCTAAAGGGCTGAAATTGTGCATGGCGATTCTTTTTATAGTGTAGGGGTGCAATAAGAAAGATTTTTTAAAAATTCTTCTTAGAATTTTTTAAATTAAATTTTTAAGCTGTTTTTGAAACATTCTTTTAAGTTTGCATTTAAAATAATAATTAGAGGTTTATAAAATTTATATAACGCCAAATATCATAAAAATTACTTTAAAATGAAATCTTTTTCGAATCTTTACCTCCATTTTCTGATTTTTGGGGAATTTTTAAAGATTCATTTTTTTAATTTAATTTATTAAATGGTGATCAAGTGGATTTTTTATTTTTGTGATACTTTAAACTAATTTTGCGTCACGTGCATAACAACGAAATAAATTAACAAAATTTTTTTTCTTTCTAATGCGATAGATGATTGGACATTATCCAAAAATATATTAAAACACAGTAAAAGAAACGTTCCTCAAACTGTAGTACATTAACTGTAATATATTCTTTAGTATGTTCTATTAGAATGAATTTCAATATTTTCTTCTACATTATTCTGTCTATAAAAATATCCGTTACGATTTTTTATAAATATATATATTTTTTTTTTGCATTAATTGCATACATTGACCGTTGTATTTAATTTGAATGTACTCCGTAGCGAAGCACGGATATACAGCTAGTATTTTCATAATGAAGAGTTTTTTGAATAGCCCTTTGTAAGTATAGTATCACCAGTGCGTTTATCTTTTGTTCCAAAAGAGTACTATGTCAATAATTTTTTACGAGTTTCAGTACGGAAAATGAACGCTCTCTTTCGGAATTGCACAATGGCAATGTTAAAAGCAATCTTAAAATTATTATCGGAATTTAGGAATGTCGATATAAAATTGTTTTCAAGTATAAAATTCAATTTTTCAGAAGCAGTAAATCCGTTCCGAGCCATAATAAATACATCAAACTGTTCCATTTCTTCTTTCAATTCAACAACATTTGCATCGTTACTATAAATTCCCTCCATATGAGTTTCACAATGCATGAATTCCTCTTTTCTATAACGATATATAACTTTTAATTTAAATCTTCATATACATCACCTCTTCTACACAAATAGGTAATTAATCTATCACAAAGGTTTAAATATATGTCCACTTTAACTGATTCACCTGCACTGTTTCGTCTTTCAGTCTCCTGTTTTCAACGGACCCTATGCATGTGCTTATTTTGCGTAGAAGAAAACGCGGCCCTTGTTGCCATAACGCATTTCTTTTACGTCGTTAAAGCCATTATAAATTCAGCCAAGGGCACTTGAATATAATATATCACTAAATACTTCTCCCAGTCAATTTATTTAGCAACTTAATCTATCAAAACAAAGCATCTATCCTTTTGCGTTTTTAAAATCAAATGTGGTTATCAGATTATCCTAAACATGCTCTTTGTACCCAAGTTTTCCTTTCTCCATTGAAAAAGTGATGATGCAACAAGGATTTTTTTTTATTCAAAACATTATAAAAAGGTATCAGCATTACCAGATATCGCCGTGGCATTATGCAACAATTGATAGCACTTTGCGCATATTTTACCTTTCGTTGTTTTTTATATATCTGTGTTCTAAGTGACGAACCCAAAAGAAAGACGGTAAGTCACAAAATGCAATGTTATTGCTATTAGCTTTATTCCTATTAGCGTTGCAATTTTGCGTGAATGGTAGCCTTTTAAAATAAGTAATATTTTGAAAATTATAGATTTTAATTTCAATCCTTGATTTTTCCTTTTCGTGAATTGAATTCAGCTGAAGTTTATAACCAAAATGTCAGACAAAAAGCTGATTTTTTGAAATTGCAATTTCATTTTATGAACATACTAAGTAGAAATATTAACAGATCTTTACATAAATATATTTTATATACCTTATTTTTCGGACCATAAAACGTCGACTTGGGGATGGTCTTATGGTCCGAAGATAACATAAAAATAAAATGAATAATATATTATATAATTATTATATATATTTATTATATATATACATTATATATATTTTATATGTATTATTTATTATTTTAATTATACACATTTTTAATCTTTATTAAGTAAGAAATTGAAAATATCTTTATATACCTAAGAAAATACAAAATATGCTTTTCTAAAATTTTCCCATAAAATTGAAGTGCGAATAATCGTCCGGTGGGTCTTACGGTTCGAAACATTTGGTATTTAATGATATTTATTCTGATCTATCTATATATATAAAACAGTTCCGTAACTGACTCATTCATTCACTGACTGACTGACTGACTGACTGACATACAACGCACAGACCAAACCGCTGGACCTAAAGGGCTGAAATTTTGCATGGTGATTCTTCTAATAGTGTAGGGGTGCACTATGAAAGATTTAAAAAAAATTCTTCTTAGATTTTTTTAAATTAAATTTTTAAGCTGTTTTTTAAACTTTTTTTACGGCATTTAAAATAATACATTGAGGGTTATAAAATTTATATCACGAGAAAGATCATAAAAATTCCTTCAAAATGAAATTTTTTTCGAATTTTTACCTCCATTTCCTGATTTTTGGTGAATTTTTAAAGATTAATTTAAAATTTAATTTATTAAATGCTAATCACGTGATTTCTTTTTCTGGTACTTTAAATAAATTTATCGTCACGTGCGTAACAACTAAATAAACAAAAAATATTTTTTTTCCTTGCTAATGCGGCAGACGATTGGACATTATCCAAAAAAATGTTAAAATACAGTAAAAGAAATGTTCTACAAACTGTACTACATTAGCTGTACTATATTCTTTAGTATTCTTTATATTAGATTTAATTTGAATATTTTCTTCTACATTATTTTGTCTATGAAATTATCCTTTACGATTTTCTTATAAATATATATTTATATATATATATATATTACATCAATTGTATACATTGATCGTCGTATTTATCATATAATATATATATATATATATATATATTTGGCATGAATTGCATACATTGACTGTTGTATTTAATTTGAATGTACTCCGTAGCGAAGTACGGGTTTTCAGCTAGTCTATATATATAAAACAGTTCCGTAACTGAGTCATTCATTCACTGACTGACTGACGGACTGACATACAACGCACCAAACCGCTGGACCTAAAGGGCTGAAATTTTGCATGGCGATTCTTCTAATAGTGTAGGGGTGCACTAAGAAAGATTTTTCAAAAATTCTTAGATTTTTTTAAATTAAATTTTTAAGCTGTTTTTTAAACTTTTTTTACGTTTGCATTTAAAATAATACATTGAGGGTTATAAAATTTATATCACGAGAAAGAACAGAAAAATTCCTTCAAAATGAAATTTTTTTCGAATTTTTACCTCCATTTCCTGATTTTTGGTGAATTTTTAAAGATTAATTTTTAGAATTTAATTTATTAAATGCTGATCACGGGATTTCTTTTTCTGGTACTTTCAATAAATTTATCGTCACGTGCTTAACAACTAAATAGACAAAAAAATATTTTTTTCTCTTTCTAATGCAGCAGACGATTGGATATTATCAAAAAAAAAATGCATATCCCTTACGATTTTTTATAAATATATATATATATATATATATATATAAATATATATATTTTACATCAATTGCATACATAGATCATCGCATTTATTATAAATATATATATATATTTTTTGGCATAAATTGCATACGTTGACCGTTGTATTTAATTTGAATGTACTCCGTAGCGAAGCGCGGGTTTTCAGCTAGTTTATCTGTATACATAATACAGTTCCGTAACTGACTGACTGACTGACATACAACGTACAAACCAAACCGCTGGACCTAAAGGGCTAAAATTTTGCATGGCGATTCTTCTTATAGTGTAGGGGTGCACTAAGAAAGATTTTTGAAAAATTCTTCTTAGATTTTTTAAAATTAGATTTTTAAGCTGCTTTTGTAACTTTTTTTAAGTTTGCATTTAAAATAATAATTTGAGGGTTATAAAATTTATATCACGAGAAAGATCATAAAAATCACTTTAAAATGAAATATATTTCGAATCTTTACGTCCTTTTTCTGATTTTGGGGGAATTTTTAAATATTAATTTTTAGAATTTAATTTATTTAATTCTGATCGCGTGGTTTCTGTTTCTGGTACTTTAAATAAATTTATTGTCACTTGCATAAAAACTAAATAGACAAAAAAAAATTTTTTTCTCGCTAATGCGGCAGAAGATTGGACATTAATAAAAAAAATATTAAAATTCAGTAAAAGAAATGTTCCTCAAACTTTACTATATTAACAGAATTATATTCTTTAGTATGTTCTATTAGATTTAATTTGAATATTTTCTTCTACATTATTTTGTCTACAAAAATATCCGATACGATTTTTTTATAAATATATTTTTTCGTTTTTTTAACATCAATTGCACACATTGATCTTTGTATTTATTATAAATATATTTAAAGATATTTTTGGCATTAATTGCAGACATTGACCGTTGTATTTAATTTGAATGTACTCCGTAGCGAAGTACGTGTTTTCAGCTAGTATATTATATGAGATAAATTCAAATGAATCATACTACCGTTTTCAATAACAAAAACTACAGTATTAATTCCGTGAGAAGATATTTTAAAAGAAAATAGTGTTTTGCAGAAAGACGTAACTCATTGAAGTTTTGTAATGTGAAAGAAAACCTGCACGCCGGGATAATGATGTATGGATTTACACGCAATTGTAAAATTCCCGATGAAAACCGAACGTTGAGTAGCAGGCTATTCAGTTTTAGAAACATAATTGGCTATGGGGCAAATTAAATTTGTAGACTTAAAGAAGTAAAAATGTTTTAACATTATGTTGAACATTACGTGATGGAGGTATGATAATTCTGTGTTTGCTGTGCAAAGGTTGTTAAGTCCAAATAGAGCAAAAATGAGTTTTCAAATCAGGCATGTTTGAAAAATCAAGGGCTACTGCAGGGTACAGAAAGCCAAGTCCAATTCCACTTCTAAATATTATTATTCATCAGGGAAAAATTTGGGGTATGTGAAACAGAACACATACATGTTAGTGTTAAAGGAGTTATGTCCCTATCAAGTAATTGACACTCTTTACTCAACAAAAATAAAATTGGAAACATTTACTTTAAAAAAAAATTAAAAATTAAACTTAAAAAACTGATTTTACAAAAGACTTTTTTTTTTCAATCTCGTTTTTCTCAAATCTGCGGTTTTGGACTTGACACTCTTTTCATTGTAATACAGAATTAGCATTACGTAAGGTATGCAACCGATATCATATTACACTTACCCATTTATTTCGTCAAACCTTACATTCAGGCTGCTGTGTACTGACCCTATTGGATTCGCTCACCCCAATGTTAAGCTATGGAGAAAATGTGTCTACTATTTACATGTACATAAATGCTGATAAACCAATAAAAATGGTATTTTCTGACAGCTTGAATTTTTCTGCGCCTTGGAAAAAGGATTCCTTTTATAAATTTCGCCCACCAAAAGAATGGATAAGCTTTTAAAAACACACTCTACCAGTTTTTTACCCCCGAATAATTTAAATTTAAAAATATTATTTGCTTTTTTATTAGAAAATGAAAAAATCCCCAAGCTGTACAATTTCTTTCTCTATTAAGGAGTACAATTTTAAGAAAAACCCTTCAATCCAAGTCGGCAATCCTTGGACACCTTTTCGACATAGGTTAATACTGAGGTGAGCGAATCCAATAGGGTTAGCACACAGCAGCTCTAAGAGATAGAATTTTCAAATTTTATCAAAATTTTATTTGCATCCTCATATTTTGACTAGGTTATGCTACCTAAAGATATGAAAACCATGAAGTTGGGAAACTAATGCGGGTAAAATTGTTTTCAGATGCGTGGACAAAATCTTTTAAACACTAGTCTGCAATACTAACCGCTAGCTATTAATGGGTATGTATATATACGACTAGCTGAAAACCCGTACTTCGCTACGGAGTACATTTAAATTAAATACAACGACCAATGTGTGCAATTAATGCCAATATATATATATATATATATATATATATATATATATATATATATATATATATATATATATATATATATATATATATATATAAATATAAATATATATGTGCCAAAAACCCGGGTAAAAGCAGGGTCGTTTCTTACTTTTTCCCTACGATAGGGAAAAATGCAGGGTGGATTTTCGACCCTGCTTCGACCCAGGATAAAACCCGCTAATTACCCATGATGCATTTCGAAAATGGGAGTAAATAACATGGCGGGTTTGAACTTGTGTGAATCCATGAAAATGCAGCTAAATGATCGATGGAAGGATCTGGAACACCTTAACGATCGCATAATTTTCAAGAAAACAGTAGAATAGTGCCTATTTTTTTCCGGGGGATTTCATTTATTTCTTGATCTGCCCATCTAGTTTTAAAAAAAAAAACCTTCCCCAATTACATTATAAATAGAATGGTACTGCCATCTGGTATGTAAAATAAGAAATAAAATTTCATTTCAATAACATTTCAATAACATTTTCATTTAAAGTGTTATGGTAAAATTAATAAATTTAATAAGTATAATCAATAATTAAACGTAACATTAAAATTTATTTATAAATTAATTATTTTAGAATTCACAGATAAAAATTTATTTATATCTATTTATGGTTTTTTCATTTATACATGACTAAAAATTACTGAAACAAAATTGAAATCAAAATTACATTTTGATTTTACAAAAGGATTTATTAAAACAATAAGTATCTTACAATTAATCTTATAATTTAAAAAAATGCACCTATCGATTGGAAAATTTTCTTTCCAGTCTTTATTACTTCAGGAATTTAAAACAATTTCTTCCCACCAAACAGAGCTTCGTAATTTTGCCCACATTCTTTGTTGTGGAAACACTAAATTTAGCGATGAAGCCATAGATCATACAATTATATCTAATATCCGCATCAATCTTCTAGTTCTTATATTCCTTTTATCCTATCTATTTTCTAAATTTATTTTTAAAAACAACAGAAAACAATCGTAAACGTTATGACACCGGCTGGGATCGAACCCATAACGTGCTTTACAAGGAATGATGGTGTATGAGGATCACTTCCGCCGAATCATGTGACGGCCTTTACTTCCGGTAAGACGGGTAAAAGCAGGGTGAAAATGTGGTCCCATGTAAACGGACTTCGAAGGTTTTCCCTATTAGCGGGTAAATTCCGGGTATTATTGTTGTCCATGTAAACGCAGCTTATAAGAAGAATCGCCATGCAAAATTTCAGCCCTTTAAGTCCAGCGGTTTGGTCTGTACGTTAATTGTATGTCAGTGAGTCAGTCAGTCAGTGAGTCAGTCAGTTACGGAACTGTTTTATATACTTTATAGATTAACGGGTTACGTATGTTCACGTCCTCAGGGATAAAAGCTTGTTCACATTTGACGCTAAGCGTAAAGAAAGGACACAATTTTTTTACCAACCACAGAACTTATAAACCATAATTTTTATCTCAGTGACTTGTTGAGAAATGTTTATTGTCGCTTACGTAAGGACATTAGTTAGATGCATCATACCTAGAATCTTCAATTTCTTAGTTACCAGTAAATTTTTCGCTCGGTATTTATCAAATTAAATTCTTTTTTTTTCAATTCTTTATTTTTGTGGACGAGGGGGGAGTTGGAAAAGAAGACGATTTCAATTAGGACCGCATCGTTTATAAAATTAAAAAAATTTCAGTAGTTAATACTTTATAGGACATTGAATTATTGATGCCTGTAATTCCAAAATTAAATTGTTTTTAAGAAAATGCTAAAACAAAAATATTTTTGAAAATCACAGACACTCTGTTTAAATATTTATTTTCAAATGCAGTTAACAGAATCCAAAAATATACATTTTCCAACATGTGATCAGAAAAATGTTATGAGGAATATTAGTTTAACACGAGGATTGAAAATTTGCGTCAACAACTAATGCACCGCCTTGAGGCAGTTTAGCGCCCCAGACACGATCATATATCGGGGGAATTTATGTCTCTTATTAGTTTTCATTTATATATATATATATATATATATATATATATATATATATATATATATATATATATATATACTTTGATAAAAGGCAAATGAGGTAAATTTCCATTCTGATTTCAATAGAATTAATGTGCATATGAACGGGGGAGTGCGCATACTCATTACAGCATTAAAATGTTCCATCTAGCTTCGTTATCATCGGTGAAATAGGCGCATCGTAAAATTTTAAAATGAAACATCTGATGTATATTTTAAATAAAGTAAATATAAATCGGCCTATTTTAAGAATTTTGGGGTATAGAGTGCCTTAATATGATTGGCGTGCATTTAACCTTTATTCAGTGTACAGAAAACCTATGCAAAATTCAAAAATAATCAAATATTTATTGCTGAATGTGAGCTTACAACGAAATGTGATGAACAAAAATATAGCAAATGATGTATAAATTATGAAATTCCTTAAAAAGTAAAAAAAACTGAACACCGAACATTAAATTTCAATCTTTCACTTCAAGCTCTAACTTCGAAGAAATTGCCTGCTCCTTATTATTAAGTGTCCAATTCGTCATTGTTTCTTGACAGTTTCTTCAGATCAGAAGGATGCCGTGAAAGTCATCCTTTACTGTTAGGTCTTGATATCAGTTGCTGGACTTGAAAACTCTCCCATTTCTTTACGACGCATCACATTATACATTATTACAGGCGCGTAGGCAGAGAATAGGTGGCAGAAAACCCCTACTCCAGCATTAACTCGTTGAGCCACACGGGAGCCAACAGTATAAATTCTCAACCACTTCAGCTCCGAGTAAAGCATGTTAATAGTTGCATAGCAAATACTCCTTAGAACGTCGCGGCTTGTTTCTGTCTTTAGAACAGCGGGGACAAGATCTATGACCACTTTAAGATTCTGACAATCCATTGGACTACGGAGGGATGGCAGGTTTTCAGGCTCAAAATTAAAGCTGTATGTGTCTTTCAGATTCAGCACTATTTCCAAGAAGCCTGCTTAGGCCTTAAGGTAGCGGTGTCTGGGACTCACAGGTTACAAAGGAGAGATATTCAGGAGTCATTAATATTTTCTCCTAAAGTTCCACTGCGCGTTATTTAATTTTAACCACAGAACCTTTTCCAGTGCAAAGCATCTATAGGAGTCGATCTCATAGCTCTGGTTACTGGATAAGAGGCTTGGTTGTGAAAAATCTCCAATGACCTCCGTACATCTCCGAGTGCAATAACCAAAGGCTCACAGCAGTATATTATCACTGGTAGAACAAACGTTTTGTACGTAGTATTGAGGGTTGACCTAGAGAATCGCCATTCATAGTCCACAAGACGCTTTAAAATGGTAAGCCTACTTGAGGCTTTGTTAATTATGGAATCAGAATGATGCTTCCATGACAGTTTAAAATCAAATGTCCCCCCTAGATAAGTAAAATTATCTGTTCTTGGTGTAACGTCGAGACCATACAAAAGAGAGAAATTATATTTATTGTGGACAAGAGAGAAACTCTGGTAATATGTTTTAGAAACATAAACTCTCCTGTTATTCTGCACACTCCACTCATCAAGGGAAGTGAGGGCTTGGTTAAATATTTTCTCAGTCAAGGGTACAAGGATCCTCTTGGGAGTTGTACTGTCCAGATAAAGAGATCGTCAGCATAAAGGAGGCAGTTGACCCCAGGAATTAATTTTTACTTCTGGACAAGATAATTGATATACGGATTGAAAAGAATACAACTTAGTACCGTGCCTTGGGAAAGACCGGTCGGAAAAAGACAAAATTTCGAATGACATTGCCCATATCTGACTCTGTAGAGACGCTGGCTAACAAAACCCCTGATCGAGTTCAGTACATGATCGGAAATACTCAAATTTCTTAGTTTCAACAGATTTTATTTTCAAACACTGTCATAGGCAGATTTCAAGCCAACAGCAATATTTGTAAATACTTGGTTTCAGTCCACATCATTCTTTATCGTCTGGCTAAAGAGAGTAACATGATGGGTAGTTGATCTAAGTTTTCGGAAGCCAGTTTATTCTCTGCTTGTTGTAGAAGAAGACAAATACCAAAATCTTTTGAAAGATTAATACCAAAATCGTAACTATCATTCAATGAATTAGCCTATACTAATTGCCCATTTATATCCCCATTGTATATGTTTATAATCGGTGAATGAGATAAGTATCTGCATATTATTCACTCAAAAAATTTTCCTATTTGCATAAAAAAACTAGCTGTATGCTGTTTTAGAAAATCGCATGATAATCATACTAAAATGCGCAGTATCTCAAAAGCTGCGTTTACATGGACAACAACAATACCCGGGATTTACCCGCTAACAGGGAAAACCTTCGAAGTCCGTTTACACGGGACCACATTTTCACCCTGCTTTTACCCGTCTTACCGGAAGTAAAGGCCATCACATGATTCGGCGGAAGTGATCCTCATACACCATCATTCCTTGTAAATCAAGTTATGGGTTCGATCCCAGCCGGTGTCGTACTTTTCCAAATTCACTGTATTGATATTTTTAGCTTTCCACCTTCCAACTCCGCATTTATCTCGTAACGTAGTGTATGGTCCTGGGGAAGGCCTTTTTTTTCCAATTGCTGTTCTTTTGACCTCGTATTCTTAAATTTTAAAAATAACAACAAAAAAAATCATAAAACTTTAAAAATCCAAAAAGATTAAAAAACTTACAAAAATATTTTTTGTATTCTTATGATATCTGCTTTTCTGGGCCTCTTAATATTATTAATTTTTTGTTTTCCGTGGATCATTAGTCTTATCTAATTTTTCTTCTAAATTTTCTTAACTTGTAACTCTATATTTTTTCTTTTAAAATTAAATTTTTTGTTTTAATTTTACTTTACTATTAATTTTTTTCTTTTACCCGCGTTATTCTTACCTTAATATTTTAATTCATTACTTAAAATTTTAACTACTGAGCACTCCCACCTTGATTACATATATCTTGCTTACAGTACATAAATTCGACACGACCAATGCACTCCTCTTCTAAAACACAATTACGTCTATTTGTTATTTAAATGCAGCACATGTCAGTCGCTGTTGATAATCATAGAACGTTTACGATTTTTTTTCTGTTGTTTTTAAAAATAAATTTAGAAAATAGATAGGAAAAATGGAATATAAGAAGTAGAAGATTGATGCGGATATTAGATATAATCGTACGATCTGTGGCTTCATCGCTAAATTTAGTTTTTCCACAACAAAGAATGTGGGCAAAATTACGAAGCCCTAATTGGTGGGAAGAAATTGTTTTAAATTCCTGAAGTAATAAAGACTGGAAAGAAAATTTTCCGATCGATAGGTGCATTTTTTTAAATTATAAGATTAATTGTAAGATACTTATTATTTTAATAAATTCTTTTATAAAATCAAAATGTAATTTTGATTTAAATTTTGTCTCAGTAATTTTTAGTCATATATAAATAAAAAAATCATAAATAGATATAAATGAATTTTTGTCTGTGAATTCTAAAATAATTAATTTATAAATAAATTTTAATGTTACGTTTAATTATTGATTATACTTATTAAATTTATTAATTTTACCATAACACTTTAAATGAAAATGCTATTGAAATTTTATTGAAATGAAATTTTATTTCTTATTTTACATAACAGATGGCAGTACCATTCTATTTATAATGTAATTGGGAATGTTTTTTTTTTAAACTAGATGGGCAGATCAAGAAATAAATGAAATCCTCCAGAAAAAAATAGGAACTTTTCTACTGTTTTCTTGAAAATTATGCGATCGTTAAGGGGCTCCAGATCCTTCCATCGATCATTTGGCTGCATTTTCATGGATTCACACATGTTCAAATCCGCCATGTTTGTTTACTACTAGCTTCCTGCTTCGAAATGCATCATGGGTAATTAGCGGGTTTTATCCTAGTTCGAAGCAGGGTCGGAAATCCACCCTGATTTTTTCCCTATCGTAGGGAAAAAGCAAGAAACTACCCTGCTTTTACCCGGGTTTTTGGCACATGTGAACGGCACTTTAAAGAGAATATCAGAATGAAATAGATTATATCCAACTCTGCCAACAATATTGTAACAAATGCAACCGGTTGTTGTATTATGATACATGTGCATGATACATGTGTGATACATGTGTAAGACAAGTCAACTTGTTATCGGTGGATCAACTATTTGTGTAAAACCAGAATCCAACTCACGACTGGTCAACGATGCGTTAAAATCCCCGAGTCACTGAACTTCCGTTAACAAAAGCAAGCCCGCGTTGTCTTCACAACTCTGAACTGCACTAATGTAATGAGGTAAATCATATATCACAGATATCCACGCAGCAAGGCTCTCTTCCAGGGCATATTTTTCAAATTTTAATTTCACGATACATTTTTCACAAACATTGAAGATGCATACCGCCTTTAACAATAACTTCATGGATTAATATCACGATTGTGAAAGGACTCCAAGTGATAATCATAATCTCAAGAATCATAGTGGATGGGAAAAAATGCACTTCTAAAACTTTTGCAATTGTTAGTTAGCAAATGTAAATTACCTATAAGTATATTCCACTTAAACGAAATATTCAGTACTGTAGTTTGGGTGGAGCGACTGGTGTGTAAATGCTAGTTGTTGCGTGAATATACCACGTCCTACATTTAAAAATTACTAACTTATTTATTGGACTGAGTTATCTAAACAGATCACAGTCATCCATGACAGCGTTTGTGTCACAAATTTAACAGATAAACACAAAACACAAAAAATAAAATAAGATAAAAATATACGGGAAATTTGATGTTACAAGAAGAGCCCCTAGTAGACTGTAAACCAGGTTCATCGGATCCTGTCCAGAGCTGTCTTCCATATAATGCTGGTGAGAGTGCCTCTGTTGCTTTCCCTGATTACTGAAGCTATCATTAAGCTTTTGTAGGAGCCGATGGAGTTCGCACTCAGCCTGATGAGCATACCGCCGGCTCACTCCATTGGCAATGTTCCTCTTCGTAATGCAAGCAGGCCATGCTCAAATCGTGCAACGTAGACGTCTCCAAAGGCCGATGCAACTCTGAACGATTACGCAACTTTGACGGACTCTGGTCGTCAAATTACCTTAACTTTGTGTTATTGTACATGTGCTAAAATACATTAAGCTCCAATGTTTAATAGTACATTTTCTATTTTTCTCTGTACCAGTACATACATAAATTCACATACATATTACATTATATATACGTAAATGCAAAATAGTTTCTCCTTGTTTTAATCACCATTCTTTAAGTGTACCAGGATATTATTGAGTAAGTTCACGATTAAAATTATCCTCACATTTAAATTTGTTATCTTATTAACTTTTTTTCCGCCAGGCTTTCTTCTGAAGGCCAGTGTTTCTTCGGATCATTTTTCCTATTCAGAAAAAGTCAATGTCAGTTTTCTTTGAACACTATGAGGTCTAAGCGTGAATGTCACTCGGGTTCCCCTTTTCTTTGAACCGAACTAAGCCTGAGACTCTCTCGGGGTCAACTTTTAACTCTCTAATGAACTACAAAATTTCCAATTATATACGTTCACCGTCTGTTCAGATATTATTTATGAACCTTCAATTTAAAAAAAAATACAGATAGAAGCACCTAACAGATGTAAATTTATGAAACGATCTAAAATCAAAATTCAAATCAGCGTTATTTTGAACGTTCGATCGTCATATTTGTTGTGTTTAACAATGTCTCGTAAACGATTTTTAGATTTATCTAATGCGGATGATTTGGCGGAAGTAAGAGATATATTAGCATATGATTCTTTGTCAGAGCTATCCGAATCAGATTTAGATGGTGAAAAAATACAGCTGAGCAAATATATAAGAGAAATCGCAATGGAGTTGGTTGAAAAAAGTGGAACAGTAATGAAGGAATGCCAGCCTGCAATAAAAGTTGACAGACATTTTGCGAGACATTTCACAAAACCAATACCATCGACAGTATAAAAAGAGAAACCTATAAGAATTTGTAATGTTTGCAGTAGCAAATCAAAGGTAGAAACGGCAAAAAGATTCAGAAAAGAAACTAGAATTTATTGGGAACCTTGTGGTGTTGCTCTTTGTGCAAATGCATGCTTTGAAATGTATCGCACCAAAGCAAATTTTATTAAATGATGCTTTTTACCATTAAAAGTTATTTTTAGATCTGTGTAAACAATTTGGGTAAGTTTGTATTCAATTTTAATAAAAATTTTATGTTAAAAAATAATGCTTCCTTATGCGAACTTTTTTTTTACTCTAAAACTTGCTTTTATCAATAATTTCTCATTAAATATTACTTCTTAGTAAATTTCTACATTATAAATAAAATAAAATTAAAATGTCTAATAAAAATATTTGTTAAGATATATATCTTCAAAGCATTTTTAAAAAAATAACGAAAATTGCCAAAAACCCTCAGTCCAGAGGGAGACATACGGTCGAAATAGCTCAAAACTGAAAGTGTTAATAAGATGCAGAAAAGGAAATAGGATATATGGGTTAAAGGTTGTTGGACGGCATCATTCTTCAATTGCTTTGAAAACCAGAATCACGTGACCTGGCGTTTGTAAGGGAAAGTTTTTAAAACAAGTTTTGTAAAGCTAAGGTCAACTTTTACACCATACAAGATCTAGACGTTGATTCCTGTAAAAAAAGGTATACATTTTTTCTTCAGGTAAGTGCTTATTACTGTTAATACTTTGAGCTCAGTATTCACATTCAATTTATTATTTGTTAAATAAAAATGAATGCAAAATATTTACTACAATGCCTGATTTGTGGATAGCTAAAAAATAAACTGAATTTATGTTTCAGTTTCAGAAAGATATTATAAATATGTATTCGTGTGAATAATTTCATTACTCCACATAGCTATAAAAGTTCCGAACGGAGGGTAAGTTTTTGATTAAAAATGCAACGCTATTAAAAGTCTTAGGAGTAAATTATATAATATTTTAAGCATTAAATTCCTGAACATATTTGACATAAATACAAAAGTTTCTGAACCCCTTAAAAAGTTTGGTAACCACTGTTAAAAACTTTCAAAAGTACAGAAATTATAGTATACACACGTATATCGACTTCAATGCTTACAAAACGCATTGAAAACCATCAAAATAATTTAAATATTCACAATGTTTTTGCAGTCGTTTATGCATAATTTGAACACTATAATTTTAGACTTATTTTCTTGGAGGGAAGATTCATAATAATTTTAGTATTTGCAGAATTCATTGCCATTGAAATCTATTATACTATTGAGGCATTACAATATCTAAAATTAAGCTCCGAAATCAATGCACAAAGATTGTTGAATATAATAAATCTTTTAAATTTTTTTATTCCGTTCTTTAACTGACTGAACATTTTATCATTGATACTCAAATTTCTTTTGTGATTCCAAAGACAAAAATATGAATTCGAAACTGTGCAGAGCATGTCATATTTTATAATTTTGTTACTGTAATGCATATTGTGAAAAGAAGAATGGTGTTTTACACTAATTAAAACTATGTTAATTATTCAATCATAATTTCAGCTATTATCTTATAAACCATATTTATTTGCTAATATAACAAACATATGAGTTTACAGATAAAATCTATGCAAATATTCACTTTTCAAAACATTTAATTAGAGTGTGTCTCAGATTAAAATTCATTTGGAGTCTGCCTCGAGTTCAGTTAGAAAAGGGTCTGGAATTCACTCTCTGATTACCATCTAGAACCAACCTCCCTTATATTTTCAAATTTTGAAAATCGTATTACAACTAGTTTCACCCACTGAAATTCCCGGAAATAATACCTTACCATATTTTTAAATAAATAGCTCAATATCAATTGCTCAAGATGTCTCTATTCTTGAAGTTTTGAAAAAAAATTTAATTAAAACTTACTATTTTATACTGATCGGTGATAATTTATTTTAAAATATTTTAAAGTGTAATAACTGTTGAAAGGGTATTTTCAATCGTAGTAAAAGAAGGTTCAGTTACGCTTTCCTATTTTATGAATATGGAAATACTGATGTCGAGATTAGAGCAATAATCATGTTATTCACTTATAAATACCCAAGTGGTAGAAGGGAGTTTAAAAGAATGTTGTCTCTAGGGCAACACACTTTTTTCCTCGCGACTTGATTGTATGTCCCATTTCAAAGGAGTTTCCTTCGTTAGTTGATTTGCTAAACAGAGGTGCAATATTGCAAAGTAATGGCATCTGTTAGCTCTAATACTATTAAAGATTAAAGCTCATAACCTGTACAAAAGTTAGCATAGTTTTCCGTACTAGAGAGTAAAATAATTTTTAAACGTGTGATTAAAAGCTAGATAAGTTGACACACAGGCTGCCAAGAAAAATGCGGAGCCTAGAGCCCTATGCAGTTTTAAATGCGACCTGCTTTTATTTCATTCCAAAGTATTTTTAAACATACACTTCGTCTAGTATAGAATATAATTATTTTATGTTGTTGGAAGGCTTATATGTTGTTTGAAAACAAAGTATCTCAGAACATTTTGAAAGCACGTAATTTTGAGAACATGTGTGAGGAATGGAATTCGTAAAATGAGTTTCTCACTTCAGCAGGATAACCAAGTTGGTAGAATACTAGCCTTCCAAATTAGAAAATCCGGCTTTGTGTCCGGATCAAGTAAGGTCGTTGTCAACTGTGAGCTGGCTTCTGAATAATTCTTCAGTCTAAGGACCTGTTCGCATAGAATCCGTCAGCGCAAGCGCTCAAGATTCCGTTGGTGTTAATTGATTAAATGGGTCAATGATTGATATTGATTGGCTAAACATATTTACGATGATGCTGAAGGATGTGAACAGGATGTAATTCTATGTGAACAGGCCCTAAGCCATACATCGTTATCCGTTATGTAATAGGCCTTTATTAGCAGAGCCTGACTAAGGCAGGGGCATACGGGGCAGTTGCCCCAGGCCCCCACATCAGAGGGGGCCCCCCCAAATCGAATAGAAAGTTTAGTAATAAGTATTAAGTTCTTCATTACTGAAGTAATGAAGCAGAGGGGGCCCCCAAAGAAGTTTTTGCCCCTGGCCCCAATTAGGCTAAGTCGGGCCCTGTTTATTAGTGGAGATTACACATAACATGCCTCCAACAGCAGAATTTCTTGCATGCAAACTTCAACACGAATATTTTTATAAGTAGGTATAAAATGGTTGTAATAGATGGCATCCGTTTAGTTAGAAATTTTAAAGATAAAATATCGTGTTTCCCTTTTAATAATATATCGAGAGATTGGGAGTGGGGTGACCACTTTTGTATGTACTACAACTAATTTTTTTTTTAAACAGTCCCTTTTGAACGTTGTAACTGTGTTTTAATGACACACATGTTTAATATTACGCTGCATGGTATTTTTTTTCTTCTTCGAACGTCCATTTTAAACATTATCATTATACACTACGTCCTATTATAGGAATATTACATGATTTTTCCTTTTGTAATATTAGCTCTAAATGCTTCTTTCATTTGTTCTCCGAAAAGACATTTTCAAAATATATGTTATTAATAGAAATAGATGTCATCATGCTTTATCATTTCAATCGAAACGCTCCTTTGTTGCATTTAACCTTTTCATATAAGTGGTGTTAACGATGCCAATTTTCTACAACAGGCAAAAGAAGAGTTGGATAATGACATACTATTCCTATATTATTGCAATTATTTTAAGACCATGATATTACAAACTAATGTTTATGTAGATATCTATCAACTCTGAAAGAGTTTCATTCGAGGAAGTGTTTATAATATTTGACATCTAAATTCAGATAGCATTTGCAACTAATTATCCTTTTCTCCAACCAAGAGAAGTGAAATGTATTAACCAGCAACAAAAAGTGTTTTTCGGTCGAATATTTTAACAAAACACCGTGGTTTTGAAAACTAAAGGAGAATTCATTGTAATGTTTCTAATGGATTTTCTCTTTTGGGGGTAAAATCTCACACAAAGGCCTAAAATAATTTACAGAAAGAGTTCCAAATCCCTAAATCATTCTTTAAATCCGAAATGTTAATTAAAAAAGATGCTGTAAGATTTTCTCTGCAAAAAGAAAAATCTATAAATTCCTACAGATATAGAAAAAAGCGAGTTTTCCAATTTTTCTGATTGAATTGTCTTAAATGTTTACAAAATGTGTCACTGAGGACTCGCATAATGTAAAAATGACTCAAAAATCAAAATATTTTTATATATTATTCGATTGTTTCTTATACATTGCAATTCAAAATGCAAATATCTTCTAAAATTTAGAAAGACGTTAATCTGTCGCTTAAAATTAAAGTTTTAAATAATTTTTCGTACCACTCTCTAGGAGAACTCTTAACATGCTATAATTTTGTTCTTTGCCGCTGACTGAGAAAAATATATTTGTTCTAACATATGTAAAAAATGAAGAAAGTTAGTTTCTACAGTTACTACCTTATTTGCACGCTTCTAAAAATCTATTATGTATTGTTTTTCATAATCTAAATGCACCTTTTACAGCGCACTGTTAAGAAATGAAAATAGTGTTAAAACCAAAGCAGACGGGAATTGCTAGTGTTTGGAAGTGTAACTTTTAGATCTTTCTATGATGACCGGTTAACAGAGAATGATTTGGAATTTATTGAAAAGTTAAAATTTTCAACGCTAGGGTAGGTTTTCTGTTAATTTGTT
The DNA here is from genome assembly GCA_907164885.2 of Dolomedes plantarius. NCBI lineage: Eukaryota > Metazoa > Arthropoda > Arachnida > Araneae > Dolomedidae > Dolomedes > Dolomedes plantarius. The sequence goes on along the minus strand of OU015498.1, from coordinate 143,930,827 downwards.
CGGCAGTCTATGCCCTCTTTATACGTTTTATTTCATGTTGAATAATTTGCATTTTTTGTGTTGTATGTATTGTTTTTGATAATTAGAATACACCTTTTCCAGCGCACAGTGTGAGAAATGGAAGAAGTGTTAAAACCAAACCTGAAGGATGTGTTAGTGGTTGGAAATATAACATTTAGATCTTTCTACGATGATCGGTTAAGGGAGAAGGACTTGGAACAAGCACGCTTGGAGCTCGGTGAAACAGACGAAATGAAAAAAGTTGCTCTCATCAAGCTCAAGGAAGCACTTATCAGTAAGTAGTATCACAGCAAAAAGAATTCGGAAATTAAATTTTTCTCAAGCGATTTTTCATTGTAAGCCATTTTACAATCACTGTATCTCTCACTCTGATTCTTACGCTTTCATCTAGTGTGTTCAATACACTACAAATATTCCCACCCTAGAAGACATTTTTTAAAGCCAATATCTGGTTCAAAGGACAAAAGGAAAATACATCAATCTATGGTGAATCTTGGAACATTGCAACCTATAGACGAATGAGCAGGTTGAAAGTTTGGCGAAAAAATGTGATAACGTTTTCCCCAACTTCAACAGCGAGACGCCTTTTCATTCAGTTAAACTCTTTTGTTCGGAGTCTCGTGATCCTTAAATATCAGCAACATCTAAGAAACCGACCCAAAACATTTGATCGAAAGCGGGAGAGATATGAGCTCCATACACACTATGGAAGGGATATCACAGCTTTTCGGCAACTTCCTGGCCATGACTGTCTCGCGGTACATTTACGTTTTCACAGTTGTTTTTGTGGACTTGATATAGTTATGGTTGGCTGGTCGAGAGCGCTGCGGGAAGGTCATCTCTTGCTACACAAGGGCAAATTAGACAACACCTACAGCACAAAGCCGTGTCCGGCACATATGCTGACAGCGGGACATGAACACATATACTCTGGTAATGAATGCCAGCATTCTATCGATTCAGCTGTTGTACGACCGGATGAGTATGGCGAGATCCTGAATTCTTCAACTCAGGAGGCTCGTTGCTAGGGGCTTCGAAGACTGGTAGTTATTGAGACAGGAGAAGATTTTTCAACAATGACCTTCTTTTCTTTCATTTTAAATTACTTTTTGTCAACTTGGCTGTCCTTCGAAAATAAAGAGAAACTCTCAATTTTCCCTATTCAGAAAAAAGTAAGTTTATCATGTTTCTATTTTAATTTACTGTTCCATTTCTCCCTATCTGTTTTTTGACATCTGTCTTTCTTTCAGATTCTTCTCGTGTTTCTCACAACTTTATCATTTATTTTTTGTGGAGAGGAAGCCTATAACTTTTCAACTGGGGACATCTTTGTCAGTATCGTTAAATTATTGATTCTCCATCTTTGGTATTACAACAAGAGGTTTATTTTAAGAGGGAATTCCGGCTTGAAATATATTTGCTATTGCTAAATATCAAAACAGTCTATCCAAAAGAGAAAAGTATTAAAACCCTCATTTTCGTAGATAATTCAAATTTTCGCTATGTTTCGCATGAAAAAGTTTACTGATACTCTATTATTTCAGTAAAACTTTCTCAGGGGATGGAAGAAATACTTTAGTTTTTCTTTCTTAACGTTTCTTTGCTTCCTAAAATTTTTATTTTCCTTTTATTAAAATAAGTCTCCCCATTTTCTTTAATATTTGTCCGGTACTCAACAGATGTTTAAATATGACTTATTTTCTTGACAAATAAATTATTAAAATAAAATTTTATATAAATCATTTTTCTTTTTACTTAATTTGGAATATATTTTACTTTATTTTCTGAATCATAGCAATTTTACTTCTTTGCTCAACTAGTATGAGAAATTTTACTTCAGAATACAAAAATGTATTTTACAAGCTTGCATTTATGTGCAATGATTAATAAATGTTTTTTTTCCTCTTTTTAACGAGAACATACCTTATCTATTTTCCAGGAGACAACGATTTTAATTATCGATTGGATGATGAATACTTGCTGCGTTTCTTACGGTACAGAAAATACGACGACGGGAAGGCATATAGTACTGTGCGAAAATTGTATACATTAAGAAAGGGTCGGTCGGATCTGTTTGATATACCATCTAATTTAGAATTTTTCCTGAGAAGAGACTTGGTGATGTGCTTGCCTTACAGAACTGAAGATGGATGTATTATAATATGGGTTGATTCAGGTACTACCATTTTCTTAACTTTCCCCCACCCTCTAAAAAAATACCATCTTTATTTTAGCTTGTTTAAAAGTTGTTAACAAGGTAACGTTTCGTAGAAATTGAGAGAATAGACTTTTTCACATTTAAAGACAAGTAATTAAGGCTTCTGTGCATTAACCCTATTGGATTCACTCATCTCAATGTTAACCTATGGGGAAAATGTGCCCAAGGATTGATGACTTGCATGTAAAGATTTTTTTTAAGTTGTACTTCGTAATAGAGAAAGAAATTTTACATCTTGGGGCATTTTTCAGTTTAAAAAAAAGCAAATAATATTTTTTAATTAAATTATTCGGTAGAAAATTCTGACATAGTGTATTTTAAACACTCGTAAATTCCTTTAAAGGACGAAAGTTTTAAAATAAATCCTAGTACAAGGTGCAGAGAAGTTCAAGCTATCTGAAAATACCATTTTTATTGGATCATCAGCATTTTTGTAGCTGTAAATAGTAGACACATTTTCTCCATAGGTTAACACTGAGGTGAGCGAATCCAATAGGGTTAGCACGCAGCAATCTTAATCTTTGTTTGGGTCCTCATTTGAGTCACGACTACTTAGAGCAGCGTTTCTGGCATTCAGGAGGGTAGCGGGGACAGTAAGGGGGTGGCAAAAATCACAATCAAGGCAGCTTTAAAGTTTGAACTAGCCGTTTGTGCAGTTATTCATTATTACTGTTATTAAGTTTTTTTTCTGGGGGATTGCGTGTCCTTCTATCTTGCTAATGTTTGGGGGAGGGAAGTCATTGGACTAAACAGGCTAAGAACAGAAGAGTGTCCTGAGACATTGAAAATAAATCTCAAGGAAACTTCTGATATATTTTCCATTTACAGACAAATACTAATTATGTCTTGCTTTTTTCCTAGTTTAAACTATGACTACGTGAAATGTGCTAAGTTTTTTCCTGAGGTATTCCCACTTCGATCTGTTCAAAATCGAATTTAAACTGTACTTCCCGGTTGAATTAACCCTTGAGTAGCAAAAGTTGACCGTAGCGCTTTCAACCAATTAACCAACCGACCTCTCACGATTTAGTGGGATCTCAGAAATTAAAAATCCCAAGAAAAATCTCAACATCTCGTGATTTGAGGGTCTCTGAAAGAATGTGAAAAGCACTTTCAGTAAGCAAAATGCCCTATTTATATGATTTGTGCTGTTCAGTTTAATATCTTTAATATTCAATTATTACTATAATAATAGTATACGTGAGATACTTATTTCAGCAGATATCCTACTGCTTATTTATAATAATTAAAATGAAGGTTGACTGGCACTTGATTTCACGAAGCTTTCGTAACACGTGAAGAACCTCGGACAAAGCACACATTTCCTTCTAAGGGGTGAAATCGTAATACAATAAAAAGTAAGAACTTCCAGATACCGGGTGGTTCAAATTAAAGTATCCCTGTTTGGGACGCCCTGGCGAGAAAAGCAATGGACATAACGTCTTCATATTTGGAGGGTATACATAACATCTCATGGGGAATTGATTGGTGGGAAAAAAACAATTAGTTCCAACAAAGACCGCTAAGTGCAAATGAGGCGCTGCGATCGGTTGAAGGTAAGGAAAATGAAACATGACTGTATGAAGAAAGGAAAGAATACGAGGTGTCGGTAATTAACTTTATTAGTACAGTTCCTTACACAAGAACTGTCGATCCTACAGAAATATTAGTAAAGGCGCAAACTAGAGGCATGCGCGTAGTAACAAGAACACACAAAGATTTCACAGGTGGTTTTGAATGTGTCCACCGTGCTTCAGGGCCAACACGTGACACCGCGTTATAGCATGATCCACAGCGGTGTGCAAGTAGTCGGAAAAATGTTGCGTACGGCCAGAGGATGTTGTTCAAATCCGCCAGATTTCCTATGTTTCCCTGATAAATTCTATCTTTGAAATAACGCCAAAGCCAAAAATCACACGGGGTTAAGTCAGATGAACGTGGAGACCATGTGGTAGGAAATACACGGCTGATAATGCGATCCTCCGTAAAATGACGTCGCAGCAATTGTTGAACCTCAAGTCCAATGTGAGGAGGGGCACCATCTTGTTGGAATACCGTTGTAGCGAGACATCCACGCTGATGGAGTTCTGGAATGACCACACCTTGCAACATAGCCCGATAACGTGCTGCAGTCACGGAACAGGTTTTTTGTCCCTGAGGGGTTATTTTCTCGAAGAAAAATTGCCGAATCATAAAGATCGCAGTGAAGCCGATCCATACAGTCACATGCGGTGAATGCAGGGGCATTTGGTCCTCACCCCGGATCTCAGAATCCGAGTGAGGATTCTGAGTGGACCAGATATGGCAGTTATGTGCGTTCACTGTTCCGCACATGTATAAGTGATCCTCATCGGTCCATAGGATGTTCCACGGCCAATTCTGCTCCACCTCGAAACGTGCCAAGAACATTAAAGCGAACGTTTCACGCATATCGTAATCGCCATGTTTTCACTCTTGTAAGCGATAGAGCTTATACGAATTGGCTTTGAGTGTTTTCCACATGCACCTCCCTACCGTAGTGTGTGACAATCCGAGTTGCCTTGATATGGCACGATCACAACATGTTAATGCTGTGTTCGAATTTGCCTGCTCCATGACAGCGGTTGCGACATCATCCATCACCTGCGGTATCCGTTTTTTTCGCCCTCGGCCATCTTGAACGGCAAAACTACCTGTTTCCTCGAAACGTTTCACCATCCACAGCAGGGTACATGGTGTTACTGGACCCGTACGCAAAGCTTTCTGCCCTCAGTACAAGCGAAGTGCTTTGGCGGCGTTATCGCCATTTTGGTAAAATAACTTTAGCAGCAAAGTACGCTCTGGCAACGAAAGAACCATAGTGGCGGTCGAAGAATGTTCCGAACCTGTGCGCCCTCTTTTTTATCTGTTACGACGGCTCTTTCGCCCAGCTCGTATGCAAAATTTGTTCTCCGGTACTGCGCACACAGTCGAAATATGAAATTGTCACTTAACTACAGCACGGCGAAAAGGGCAGGTAGTTTAGTTGTGCTGCTGCTACAGAGGAAACATAACGTGTACGCTGGACACGCTTGCAAAAATAAAGCTTAGTCAGTGTAGTTTAGTTCCTGCATGTGTAACGAACTGTACTAATAATGTTAATTACCGACACCTCGTATTCTTTCCTTTCTTCGTACAGTCATGTTTCATTTTCCTTACCTTCAACCGATCGCAGCGTCTCATTTGCACCTAGCGGTGTTTGTTGGAAAAAAAATTTTTTCCCACCAATCAATTCCCCATGGCTTGATATGTATACCCTCCAAATATGAAGACGTTACGTCCACTGCTTTTCTCGCCAGGGCGTCCCAAACACGGATACTTTAATTTGAACCACCCGGTATTTTTATTCAATTAAGAGAGGGAATATTTGCCCTTAGACTGAGATTTTAAAACTGCGAGAATTGAGTAGTCACATTCTAATTAGGACATACCACACGCGCACACACACACACACACACACACACACACACACACACACACGCACACAAACGCACGCACGCAAACGCACACACGCACACGTGTTATATATATATATATATATATATATATATATATATATATATATATATATATGTATATATACATACACTAGCTGAAGTACCCGGCGTTACCCGGGATTTCAAGAATGTTTGTCAACCAAGATCAATTTTAAAACTAAGCACAGTATATATAACATATAAAAAAAGCATGTGAAATGTTATACACATGAACAAAATGAAAACCCAATATAAAAATATATAAATATATAATAAATTCCTCAGAATGCAGCTAGAATTAGCCTTTCATCATTGGAACGAAAAAGCTGAAATTACATGTTTAGCAGAATTTTCCAATAGAACAAGAAATGACTCCATTGACTGTTAAAAAAAAATTAAGTGTTTGACTGAGTGTTGAATGACTGAAGTGTTGAATGGTTTGCACAAACCATTCAACTCCTGTTCCCATTAAACTCCTATAAACATCTTCTACATATTAAACTCCTATAAACATCTTCTACATATTAAACTCCTATAAACATCTTCTACATAATAAATTCCTTTTCTGTCCATAATAAACTCCTCGTAATTGAGGTAGATTCAGCCTTTCACCATTGTATCACTATAAGCTGAAAAGTATAAATTTCAAATTGTCTTTTTCCTTAAGAACTGTAGAGGATTGAAGGAACTGAAAAAAAAAAGATGTTTGTTTACCAAAATCCTTTAAAGAACTAAACACATTATAAGTAACATAGAAAAAAACATGCGAAATGTTATACACATCAATAATATGAAAACACAATATAGAAAATTATATGAATTTAGAATAAACTCCTCAGAATTCTTCTAGATTCAGTTTTTCATTATTTCAGCCAAGCATTCCTGATCTTGAGTTTTGATATGAATGAGAATTATTGATCTATTTTAATTATTTTAGGATTTTTGTGACCGCCTGAGGGTGGGTAAGGAGAATTTTGAATTTGGTTTTAGTTACTTTTAAATTTTTTGCACCTCTTTTCTCTGTTAGGGTTAGGTTTTGTGAGTGAATCACAAATCACAAAACTATGCTTAAAGTTTTGATAGATTCTTTTTATTTAAGATATACTAATTTTTGTGCTTTTTAAAGTACGTCATGAATTATAACATTAAGAACAATATAAATTACAGTATAATAAGCATTGTGAAGTACAAACACAATATGTAATATACCAAATTACAAAATTTCAGAAAGTAAATAATCATAACTTAGCGAGATACATTAACTCCAACAGTATTGATTACCTAGCTTGTTTTTGACTATTTTTAATAAAGATATGCTTTTCGATGGCTTGAACCCAATAGTTAACTTTATCCATAATATGAATAAAAAACATCGAGATGATTGTTGTTTTTAAAACATGAGCGATACTGCTGCATTATTTGTACCGAAACAGTGTTGCTGGAGAAATTTGATTTATTTTATAACTTAGCTAATTGTTGATCGATTTTCATAAAATTAGCCTTTTTGTGATCGTCTGAGGGTAATTAAGGAGAATTTTGAATTTGATTTTAGTTCCTTTAAGGTTTTTGTACGACTTTTTCCCTGTTAGGGTTAACTCACCCTCTCAACTACCGGTCATGATTAAGGCTGAGGCTTTTTATGTAAACGTTCGTGATATTGAGTTTTGGTATGGTTGATAACTATACTAAATATTGACCTATTTTAATTTTATTATGCTTTTTTTGACCGTCTGAGGGTGGGTAAGGAGAAGTTTGAATTTGATTTTAGTTTTTTTTATTTGTTTGCACCTCCTTTCTCTGTTAGGACTAATTTTTGTGAGTGAATCACAAATCACAAAACTGTGCTTAAAGTTTAGATAGATTCTTTTTAGTTAAGATATACTAATTTTTATGCTTTTCAAAGTATATCATGAATTATAACATTACGAACAATATAAGGTGTAGTATAATAGGCATTATGAAGTACAAACACAATATGTAATATACCAAATTACTAAATTTCAGAGAGTAAACAATGGCAACTTAGAGAGAACACGAGGGGTGAATCCATAAACTGTTAGAACTTGAGACTCTTACATTTTCTGAATTCACCCTTCAAAAATTGTTAGTTTTTTATTAATTAAAAATTAATGGTAATTAATTTCGATTCCGGAATTTCTTAGTTGCCTCCGCTATGTTTAACGACGCCTGTACGTAAAATTTCACGATCGTCTCTTCTAAACTGTAGATTTCTATACAATTTCAACCAGACAGACAAACATTGAATTTTATGGATTAGATGTGTATGTACTTGAGTGTATTGCAATGTCAATTAGAACTAAAGTTATTTATAGCAAAGGCAAGATTATCAGATTACATATTTTTCCATATCGCATCAATTTGTCTTACTCCGGAATAAGTTTTTTTTATTAATGCAATATGAATATAATAGTGTTTCTTTGCAGATAAGTGGAAACTCCATGAAATGTCCTTTTGGGATTGCTTGACCATGGCACTCACATTTGCGGATATATTAAGCTCGGATCCCAGCTGTCAAATTAACGGAGTGGTTGGTATATGGGATCTCGGAGGTTTGACTGCAAGGCATTTATCAGTGGGTGCCTATCCTGGTACATTAAGCATTTTGGCTAAATGTACGCAGGTAAGAAAAATATAAAAATATGTATGAAATTATGTATTTAATATTTCCACTATATTTATACTTAATACAGCAAACTTGTAAAAAAAATTATCCAATCGAAATAAATATAACTAAAAGTAAAATAATCATTAGCAGAAATAATGTAGACAAACTTAAAGAATATCTGCACAGAAATTTATGATGTCTATCTGAATAGTACTTTAATCTTAAAATGTGACTGGATTGATCTACGGAAATTTAATATTTTTGAAAACTACCTCTTTAACGGCATAGGTTTTTTTTAAACAGATTAAGGGTATACCAATGGGTAATAGCTTTTCTAGAGCCTTTGCAAACATTTTCTTACATTCTTACGAAAATAATATCTTAACTCGAGTAATGTTTCCGGATTTAGGTATATTGATGACCTTATAATTTTCAACTATAACGATTTGGAATTCCTAAATCAAATCTAAGCAAAGGAATTAACTTCCCAAAGGAATAAACTGGACTAATGAAGATAATCATTATGCGGCTTATCTGGATATTAAAATTAAAATTGAAAATCTGGATATATGATAAAAGATTAGATTTTAACTTTGAGGTTATTACGTTTATCAATTTCCATAGCAATTTAATCCATAAAATTTATTTTAATATCTTTCACTCACAACTAAACATAATAAAGAACATTTGCAGTGGCAGTGACGAATTTTTGGAGGCGTGTGGTAGTTTCGACGAAAACCTACATAAGAACAATTTCTCTAATAATTTTGGTAACCTAAAAGTACACTGGTGAAATAAATTAAGAGAATTTGCATATTTTATCGAATTTCATGAAAAAAAACTGAAATGAATGTAAAACCACCGCTTCTAGGCAAAAATACAAATCTTTTACGTCAAATACGTAAGCGTACACGTGTGTGTAGGCGGAGCCAGTAGAGAAACAGGCTTTATAAGCGCGCGTAAGTTAAGACGCATTTCGTTCGCTAGCACACCTCGGCGAATTTCTTGGTGTTATTTTGCAGGAATTGGTAATTTTCAAATTGTAACAGTAAAAACGAGTAACCACCAACGTTTAGATTATGGAATGAGGTGGAGAATTGTGGGGAGGCTAGAAGCAGGCCAATCTCAAGTCCAAATTTGCAGAGAGTTTAATTTAACGCCCAGCGTCGTGTGTAACTTATGGAAACAGTTCCAGGATACCGGATCCATCGAGAGAAAGCCTAGGCAAGGTCGTCCTAGAGCCACGACGGCCAGAGAAGATCGCCATTTGTCGATTATAGCGAGGCGTAACAGGAATGCTTCAGCTTCTCAGCTCTGTCGTGACTTGTATGCAGCTACAGGAACCCGTGTATCAAGGGTGACTGTTTCCAAAAGACTTCATGAGAGAGGGTTGTTTGCAAGAAGACCTGCTGTTTGCGTTCCGCTCACTTCTACGAACAGGAGAATCCATTTATCATGGTGCAGAGAGCATACAGATTGGACTATGGATCAATAGGCGACCGTTCTCTTCACTGTTGAGTCTCGGTTCGGCCTAAACACCGATTCTCGCCGTACATTCATATGGAGAGAACCAGACACCCGCTACCTACCCTCCAATGTCCGCGAAATCGACCATTATGGCGGAGGAGGTTTAATGGTCTTGGCAGGCATCATGTTGAATGGCCGCACACCTCTCCATGTCTTTGAAAGAGGCACTGTGACTGGTGTGAGGTATAGGTATGAGGTCTTGGAGCCCTATGTTCGCCTTTTCAGGGGTGCAGATGGCCCTGAGTTCATTTTAATGGACAATAACGCCACATAGAGCTCTTCTGATCGACGAATTTCTAGAGAGTGAGAATATTCGCCGGATGGATTGGCCAACCAGATCTTCAGAACTTAACCCTTTAGAGCATGTCTGGGACGCTCTGGGGAGGACAATTGCAACTCGCTACCCTCCCCTCCGAGAACCATCCAGGGTATGTAAATAGCGTTGCTGTAAAAGTGGGACTAATAGCCACAGGAAATGATAAACTGCCTTATTTCAAGTATGAAATCACGCTGCGAGACCTGTATAACTGTAAGAGGGGACCATAACTCCTATTAACCCATCTATTATCCCATTTTTTTTGTTTATTCTGCAACCGCTGTTTCATACCTTCCGACTCCAACGAGTGTTACGCACGATCATGCTTGTGTATTATAATTATTGAATGGTTATTTGTTTTGTATTGTGTCAATGTATGTACATATCAAATTTCATTAAAATCGGTACAATAGGTCTAGAGATAATCGACCAAGTCTGCAAATTCTCTTAATTTCTTACACCAGTGTATTAATAAAATAGCATTTAGACTCGGGTATATTTTAAGGACTTTTATGATCGGGTTTTCTCATTTTACACTTTCTTTATTTTTTTGTGGCTTAAAATCTTCAGTGGGGTGTGGCGCTGAAAGTTTTGATACAGTAGTGTAACTCATAGGGTATAAAATGGCTGCTATTTGACTATAACCGTTAATCACTGGATTAGGGTGTGTGCGACTCTTTGCATTTCTGTGTTTTCATTGTGTTCTTTAGGATTGTATGTGTACTTGCATTTATGGTGCGTTGAACCCTAAGTGCAGGATGTCTGTATATTTTTCATTTGATTTGACTGTCTGTTTCAATGGGGATCTTGGGACCTTGGAATGTCTTTTGGTTAGACCTGCATCCTATTCAGAAAGTTCCCCCTTGAGGTAACTGATTTGGTTAGGCCTACTGATGACGAGACCAATAGGGTACCTCGATATATGGTTTAGTTCCGTTACTGCTACAGAATCTTGCATTATGGTGCGTTGAGTCCTAAGTGCGTGATTTCTGTTTATTTTTGTCTACATTCTTCCTGCTAATAATTATCTTGCTTTGTTGAATTATTTTACTTTTAAATATAGTTGTACGTTTTCAGTATGAGGATTTGTTGCAACTGCGCAACAATCATTTTAAAGAAAAGTTAAAATTTGCAACGCTAGGGTAGGTTTTCTGTAAATTTGTTCGGCAGTCTATGCCCTTTTTATACGTTTAATTTCATGTTGAATTATTTACACTGTATGTGATACCATTCTAAATAATTGATTTATTTAAATTGCACTGGTCTGCAAAAAAAAAAAAAAATTTCGAGCCCTGCCACCATTCCTGCTGATTCTTATGTAAAGATTCTTATGTATTGTTATGTACCTCCTGAACCCGAATATGACCCCCGTTTTCCCTCATCACCCACCGTTTTGGGGGAAGGTCCCCACCTATTTTTATCACTTTTCGATAATTTGGGGGGATGAAAAGGATTCTTTTAGCCTTTACATTTATTCTGAAGAGCTATACAGGAGATAAGTTCTAAAATATGAACATTTGTAGCAAGGGGATAGATTTCGGGGGGATTTGCCCCTTAAATTATAAAAAAAAAACATTAAAAATGATCAATTTTTCTGGTTTTTTTGCATTTTTTTCACTTATTCTTTATATTTTCCAGTTTCCAGCACAACGCATCCTCCCCCAATCACCTCTAAATAATAAAAATATATAGCAACGTTAGTTTCCAATTATAATCGTGATAACTGATTTTATCAAGGATTCGGCTGTTTTCGCACGTCACCTTCATATCCACAGAGTTTGCAACCGGAACTGATGGTAACTCATTCCCATTGGCCAACAGGACAACTTTCATGCTTCTCTTTGATGAGTCTATAAACAGTCTTCATTTGTCTGGGTCACATGGCATCTTCAGTTCTATCATCAATGCATTTGAATTAGGACAGAGCACTCAGCCTTCATCTTCCGAAAAATGTAATTTCAGGGTTGACTGCCTTGTCCAGTAAGAAGTGATTTTCACGTACTTTTCTAACAGATTCCACTGCTGAAGTCGAGATGCAAGAAGTTGAGATTGAGTTTTAGGTAACTCCAAATCCCTGACGAGATCATTCATTCCCGACTGAATAACGAGGTGAGGTTGTCGATGAGCTGTATCAGCTAAAACTCTTCATCATTGGTGGAAGTATCATTTGATGGTCCAGACTGTGGCTCAAAGTCTTCCAAATCCGTTTCTGGCTCTAGAGTACAAATTGTTGGAGGCACTAGTATTGGCAAAGATTCGTTGTGAGGGACTGGTCTTAGAACTGAAGGGATATTAGAATAATGAATTGTAGGCTTACTTTTGCTAGAGAACCCGACGGTGGAAGTCGTACAAAAGTAACAATCTGTGAGATGACAGCGAGATTCGCGCCAAACCATGGGTACAGCAAATAGCATTTATTTGTGTGTACCTTTGAGCAATTTGGTCAAACTACTGTAACAAGTAGTGCAGCAAACTATTGGAGCCCAATCCTTGTCCTGATCGCGAACTTGACAATCAAAGCAAAATTTATAAGAAGTGTTAAGAAGCGGAGAAAGTGCTTTTCATTGCGCTTTTAAAGTCAATTCCCCGCAAACAAAGCAGAAGCTATCAGGATATTTTTTTACACTCGCGTGACATGATTAAACAGTAAATCAATGCTCATTATTAAACACAACTCACTCACGTACTGCAATTCACTTGAAAAAAGCCGGAGTAAAAATATTCTATCGTTTTACACAATTTAAACAACTTGGAAACTTAGAATCCCCACCTAGAACACCGACAAGTTGACTCTAGAATCGATAGAGATGTACTGAGGTAAGATAAGGATTACAGTGCAGGACTACAGTGACAAGGGCAATGCAAGGTCAAAACTGTCAAAGCACGAAAATTCCTGTGCAAACCTGTGCGCGCGAGGTATTGAAAGCGCCAGAGTGGTACAGTGAATCTTCCGAACTGTTCCTATATCTTTTTATTAATGTTGCTATATATTGTTATTATTGTTGCTAATTATTGTTGCTATGTATTTTTATTATTTAGGGGTGTTTGGGGGATTATGAGGGGGTCTGGAAGCTGGAATATGTAGAAAATAAGTGAAAATATTGCGAGAAAACCGGAAAAATCGATCATTTTTAATGATTTTTTTGCGATTTAAATGGGCAAATCCCCCCCCTCCACAAATCTACCTAATTGCTACAAATGTTCCTGTTTTAGAACTTTTCACCTTTCTAGCCCCTCAGAAGAAATGTAAAGAATAAAATAATCCTTTTCATCCCACCAAATTATCAAAAAGTGATAAAAATAGGTGGGGGACTTCCCCCGAAAACGGTGGGTTATGGGGAAAAACAGGGTTCATATTCGGATTCAGGAGGTCATTTTACATAAGGATCAACAGGAATTGTGTCAGGGCCGATTTTCATTCCCATTAGTGTTACAAAAAACTATGATGGTAAGTGTAATTTTGTTTTGTTTAAATTTTATGGTATTTGTATCATCATGATTTCTGCTGCTTCATTTTTCTCACTTTCCTTCCATTATACAGTGAAGTAAATATTTATAGAAAACGATATTTATAGAGTTTTTATTCCCTCAATATCTTTTTAAGCTCATTCTAAATTCTCAGCAATGAAATTACAGTGAGATATATAAGATTTACATTAACAAAACATTAACAAAAATTTTATTCCAAGCTTTCTCTTTTATTTTATCAACTCACTTAATGAACATTTTCAACTTTTATCCAATCTAAACCCTTAGGGTCTGTTCACATACAATCTGTCAGCGTCAACGTTACTCCTATTGACATATTTTAAACCAATCAATGACCTTAACAATTTTGTGGCTAATCGTTTGGAGGTTTGCAATTCGTTGAATATATTTCAATACGGGTTACGGTAACGTTGACTGATTCCATGAGAACCGGCCCTTAAGCTTGAATACGAGTGTACAAAATTAATGACCACTGAGCAACAAACTTATTGTATTTATATTATTTTGTTCCTAATCAGTTTGCCTTCAACAAATATTGACTGATAATTTCTGTATGAGAAATATAGGATGTGTCTAAATTTTTGTATAATAATGAATCGATATATATATATATATATATATATATATATATATATATATATATATATATATATATATATATATATATATATATATATACAGTGGTTGAATTCAGCTGGTTCTCACTGGTTCTGCAACCCATTCGCCAATGAGCGTCAGCTGCATCGTTCACAGGACAGATATTTTTTAAGAATAAACCTACCCTACACCGGACAGCTGATCCGTTTTGTGAGTCGCATTGGCAATCATATAAACTCTGTGTTATGCTATTGGTTGTAGCCACATCATGTGAGCTTTACTCGTCGCGCAGGAGCGAAAACGAATATTGAAGCGGTTAAATGGTAAGTTAAAAATTCAATAATGGTTGGACAAAAAGACCTTGAAAAGATGAAAAGGCTGACATATTTTTTCTTTAAGAAATCCAAATCTGATTATGTTGTATGAGGATTGGCCTTAGATGGCCCAACACAACAACAAGCACAATCCGTCCACATGAAGAAAGCAGCACGCCAATTAATTGTTGAAATAGAAAATGATGACAACTTCAGTGTTGAAAATGGTCTTCCTGAATGCTGGGCAATGCAACAATATATCAATTTTAAAGAAACATATGACGAATTTCTAACAAAAAGTTAGGTTGTTAGTGTTTGCAAAATGTGACTTTGAAAAGAGAAAAATGTTCATGTGTCAAAAGAGTGGAGGAACAACAAGCTTCTCTTATGAAACATTTTTCATGAAAGGTTCATAGCATTTTTAAAGACAACTTCAGAAAATGTGAGAACAAAAATAGTACATATAATGATCAAAAAATATTTAAGCACTAGTCGTAATGTATTAAACACAGTTTGCAACCCGTGAAAAAGATGTAAACCCTTTTCAAACATAGTAGATGAGAACTAAAAATGTATTATATATGAGAATAGGATTACAATCACTTAAAAATAGTTGCAAAGGAAATTGAAAAAGAAATATTTATTGAAAATAATCAGAAAATATGTTTGATCATTGAGGAAGCTTGCAAACCATTTATTATATTTTTCTTAATAGTTGAGGATTAATTTGCACGACTTTTGTTGAATTAGAAAAAAAGATGCTCTTCAGTTAAGGAAAGTTTAAAATAATTTTGGGCTTACAAAGAATGACCCATAAAAAATTTAATACTATTTTGTTCTGCTTGGGAGAAATTCTGGAGTAAGCACTAGAAAAGAAAATGAGTTTCGAAACATAACTATACGGCACTGTTTAAATCAATTTGATTGGGATGACTCAACAAAGGAAATAGATCATTTCAAAATATTCATTGATACGATATAATATATCTTATAGAATAATTTATAGAATATCTTATAGAATATCTTACGATATAATATATCTTATCCCATATAGTATACTAGCTGAAAACCCGCACTTCGCAAAGGAGTACATTCAAATTAAATACAACGGTCAATGCATGCAATTAATGCCCCCCCCCCCCAAAAAAAAATAATATATATATATATATATATATATATATATATATTTATTTGTTTATTTAAAATAAATACGACGATCAATGTATACAATTGATGTAATATATATATATACAGTCGAACCTCCATATATCGAACTTCCCTATATCGAAATTTTCTATATATCGAACTCTTAGCAAATCTCCATGTTCATTACATAGAAAAACTGTTTCCATATATCGAAAAAATCTCTACAAATCGAAATTTTTTTTCAAGACATATTGGGAGATTTCATTATTCTAGTTTAGAATAAAATCTCCCAATTTTTGGCGTTTGAAACAATACGTCGTGAACTTCAATACGCGGAAAATGTCCCTGATGAAGTTTTTAGTGGACTGAATAAATGCGAACATTTCTTTGATGAATTTTCTGCAAAAACTGGCTGTTCACCAAGATATTCGTAGTTTTTTTAAAAGAATGTAACTGTGAT
This sequence comes from Dolomedes plantarius, assembly GCA_907164885.2. Taxonomy (NCBI): domain Eukaryota; kingdom Metazoa; phylum Arthropoda; class Arachnida; order Araneae; family Dolomedidae; genus Dolomedes; species Dolomedes plantarius. The sequence goes on along the minus strand of OU015498.1, from coordinate 143,914,619 downwards.
CATTGTAACCCCTGTCTGGATTATTGTTTTTTAAAGGGTATGTAGTACTCAATAAATCTTTCATATTAATTCATTTTTTTGTTATTAACTTTCATTTAATGTGATTCGCATATAAATTGGAAATGGAGGTTCGTATACGAAACTCCATTATGAGTTTTAGGAGAATTATGATAAAACTAAGATCATTTTTTTAGTTATTAACTTTCATTTAATGTGATTCGCATATAAATTGGAAATAGAGTTTCGTATACGAAAATTAGCTTTAATTGTAATGTTTTAGGAGAATTATGATAAAACTAAGATTAATTCTATATATCGAAATTTCTATATATCACTTTGCTACATCGATATATGGAGGTTCGACTGTATATATATATATATATATATATATATATATATATATATATATATATATATATATATATATATATATATATATATATATATATATATACTAGCTGAAAACCCGCGCTTCGCTACGGAGTGCATTCAAATTAAATACAACGGTCAACGTATGCAATTTATGCCAAAAAATAAATATATATATTTATAATAAATGCGATGAACAATGTATACAATTGATGTAAAATATATATCTATCTATATATATATATTTATAAAAAAATCGTAAGGGATATACATTTTTTTTGGATAATATCCAATCGTCTGCTGCATTAGAAAGAGAAAAAAATATTTTTTTTTGTCTATTTAGTTGTTACGCACGTGACGATAAATTTATTGAAAGTACCAGAAAAAGAAATCATGTGATCAGCATTTAATAAATTAAATTCTAAAAATTAATCTTTAAAAATTCACCTAACATCAGGAAATGGAGGTAAAAATTCGAAAAAAATTTCATTTTGAAGGAATTTTTATGATCTTTCTCGTGATATAAATTTTATAACCCTCAATGTATTATTTTAAATGCAAACGGAAAAAAAGTTTAAAAAACAGCTTAAAAATTTAATTTAAAAAACATCTAAGAAGATATTTTGAAAAATCTTTCTTAGTGCACCCCTACGCTATTAGAAGAATCGCCATGCAAAATTTCAGTCCTTTAGGTCCAGCGGTTTGGTCTGTGCTTTGTATGTCAGTCAGTCAGTCAATCAGTGAATGAATGACTCAGTTACGGAACTGTTTTATATATATAGATATATATATATATATATATATATATATATATATATATATATATATGTTTATAAAAAATCGTAAGGGATATTTTTATAGACAAAGAAATGTAGAAGAAAATATTCAAATAAAATGTAATAGGACATACTAAAGAATATAGTACAGTTAATATAGTACAGTTTGAGGAACATAATATCTTTTATTGCATTTTAATATTTTTTGGATAATGTCCAATCGTCTGCCGCATTAGCAAGAAAAAAGATATGTTTTTTGTCTATTTAGCTGTTTTGCACGTGACATTAAATTAATTTAAAATACCAGAAAATAAATCACGTGATCAGCATTTAATAAATTGAATTCTAAAAATTAATCTTTAAAAATTCACCAAAAATTAGACAATGGAGGTAAAGATCCGAAAAATATCTCATTTTAAAGGAATTTTTATGATCTTTCTCGTGATATAAACTTTATAACCCTCAAATTATTATTTTAGATACAAACTAAAAAAGTAACTAAAACAGTTTAAAAATTTTATTTAAAAAAATCTAAGAAGAATATATCAAAAATCTTTCTTAGTGCACACCTACACTATAAGAAAAATCGACATGCAAAATTTCAGCCCTTTAGGTCTAGCGGTTTGGTCTGTGCGTTGTATGTCAGTCAGTGAGTCACTCAGTTACGGAACTATTATATACATATGAGTTACGGAACTATTATATACATATAACCATACATATGAGGCGTTGAAAGGCAAAGCGGTGTAAATCACAATTTCAACGTTTTTAATTTGAGGGAAAATATGTAATCTCCATGTTCAATTTATAGTGGAACTGTAAATAGTTATTATTTGCAATATTGTAATAATTGTTATGAATTATAATTTGTTCAATTTATAGTGGAATTTTTTGTAGTTTTTGCATTTAAACTCTTTGACTTACACCACTTGACTTACTGACTTACACCACTTTGCCTTTCACAGCTTCATATATAGATTATACTACATAGAATGGATCTTTAATTGTGGCAACTAGGTATGTACAAAGTATACAAACGAGATACAGGGGTGAAACGTTTGTAGCACTTCATAGTAACAACCAGCATTGTTTAGCACCCGATGCTAACGTTCTGGAAGCTGCAGGATGCCGTTGACAGCACCTTATTTGTTGATCTTTCGAAAGGAGCGGTGTACAGCCTGCAGAATCTCTGGTGGAATTCACGGAGCGGTTCCTCCATCCAGGGGATATCAAAGTCACAGGGACTTAAAAGTCCAGAGAATATGGGGGACGGTAGAGCACGTCCCAGCCCCAGCATGCAAACACATCAGAGACAGTGGGCACACAAACATTTTCTTCCATCAGTACGATGCAACAAATTATTTCGTACGATAGACCGGTAACTAAAACACGGTCGTGTCCATCCTGTCACTGTGCAGACGTGTGAGTTTTGTGGGGAGAGCTCATTCGCTCTGAGGTAAGGCAGGTATGTGACGTACGTGTGGTGTAAGCTGCTTTGCTGGGTTCCACTGCGTGGGGGCTTTACAACAGTGTTGCCACTATTAAAGTTCCATCCCTAGCATTTTTCAGCAATCCAATAAGAGACAAATGGAATATTCGAACAACGTGGAATTAAAATTATAAAGTTTTGTAGAATTTTGGGATCAAGAAGGGGCCGCCTGTAAGATTAAGGTCAACCTTACCCCGTATTTACATAGTCGCGATAGCGGGGAGACGAATAGCTGGGGAAGAATGTGTAAACGGTGATCTCGCCGTTTATGCTCGCCAATTGTGGCGCTCGCTTCGGGAGCGTTTTTCTGGCAAGAGTCAGAGGGGCGATGGCGCCGGGAGATCAAAGGGGAGAATGAAGACGGAAGTTGCGAGGGGAAGTCTTGTTCACAGCAAGTTGCGGGAATGTGAGAACGGTCTCTCGCGTCGATGCAGGAACGTGACTAATGTCTCGCGAATGTCTTGCGGGTGGCTCGATCGCGAATGTGTAAATGCGGCATTAGCTCTTTGTGGCTCGGGTATCCCCCGCTACATGACTATTTTTCTTCAAACCCAGAGTACTTGGGTCCTGAAAAAATATATTTTTTAACTGATTTGACATTGATGATTGATGTTGTAGGCGAAATTTGTTTGCTTTCAAAGGCTCTGCAAGCAAGATATACAGACATAAGAAAGAATGTGATATAATCTATTTATATCACATTCTTTCTTATGTGTATAAATAGATTATATCACATAAGATTCTTATCACATTCTTTCTTATTTTAAAGCATTTTAAATGCTTGTAAAAGAAAAGAGTCCATATGAAAAAAAAAGTTAATGCATTAATTACTTCAGAAACATTCAAATATATAGAATTTGTAGAAAATCCTCCATTTATGAGGAAAGACTTTTAGAAGACATTGTAAACAATTTAAAAAAATATTGTGGACATTTAATAGCAAGTTGTAGCCAATTTAATAATTTACAATTTCTCACTTTTTGGTGCCAGATTACTGGCATATTGAAGAAGTACTAGTTCAGTAGAAAGCAGCTGAAGAGCAATTGCTTGTATCTAATGATATTTCCAATTACCAAATTGATATTAAAGAGTATCGAGATTTTGTGGAAAAAAATTCCCAGAACTATTCAGTTCTTGAAAGTGCTAAAAGAACTAAAAATATTGTCAGAACGATTTTTGTAAGTTCAGCACAAGTGAAAAGGGAATTTTTAAAGATGAACATTATATGTTCAGAGAAGAGAAGTCGCCTAAATGTTTCAGAAATATGAAACATGATGATTATCACTGTAATCAAAAATGAATGGAATCTAACTTCCTACAGAGCAAAGATGGTTAAGAATAAATCACATAACCAATGATAAAAGCAAAGAAAATTGCAAGTGAGGACGCCAATCAAACATTAATATGGAAATATCTTCAATAATAGTAGTTTGTCAGGTATATAATATCTTAAAACTCTCTTTTAAAACGTAATTTAGTTTTGTGTACCTATTTTATTGTTCTTATTTGATTATTTAATGCTCGAATTATTAAACTACCTTTCGGTATATCTTTTGGTATACCTAAAATGGTTATTAAGGCACAGAACCTGTTGTTAATTTATTTGAATCCCACCACTGTATATATATATACACTCATGGACAAAAAAATTAGCGCACCAAGAAATAATTGCGGGATCGTAACGAAACTTGCAATGAAGGTACATGTCGGGGAGATATGCAAATGATTAGAAATGCAGTGTGATTGCGCATTACGTATAGCCGGTAGAGGGCGTTGAACATCGTACTCTGTGGAGTATAAAACAGGTAACCAAAGCTTGTTTGAGTGTGCTGAATCATTTACAAAGGAAGAGCTGAAATAGACATGCCATTACGCCGTGTTCGAAGACAATATAAGCAGTTGTCGCAGTTTGAGAGGGGGAGAATCGTCGGGATGATGGAAGCTGGGTGGTCAGCTAGGCCAGTAGCTCGTCAATTAGGCCGCTCTGATTGTGTTGTGAGGAGGTGTTGGGACCAGTGGACCCAAGAGATGTCATGTACACGAAGACCAGGCTCAGGACACCCTCGACTGACCAGTCGTCGAGAAGACCGCCACATCGTAAGAAATGCACGCGTACAGCCAACTGCTTCATCGGCCGCCATCCAGGCACAGGTAGCACCTTCACTAGGAGCCTCTGTGTCTTCTCGAACCATACGAAGGCGCCTGGCTGAAGGACAGTTGGTATCCCGGCGCCCATTACGTGTGCGGCCCTTGACGCCCACCCATCGACGCCTCCGTTTGGAGTTTTGCCGCGCACGAGGAAACTGGACTGCAGCGGAATGGAACCAGGTCGTCTTTAGCGACGAATCCAGATTCAATCTCGGCAGTGATGACAATCGTTTTCGTGTGTGGAGAGCCCGTGGTGAATGCTTCAATCCTGCCTTTGCTGTACAGCGACACATCGCTCCCACAGCTGGTGTGATGGTATGGGGTGCCACTGCCTACAATACACGGTCACCCCTAGTATTGTTCCGTGGCACCATGACAGCCCAGCGGTATATTCATGAAATCCTGCAACCACATGTGTTGCCACTCATGCAACGGCTCCCAGGAGCCATTTTTCAACAAGACAATGCTCGGCCTCGTACGGCAAGAGTGTCACAAGACTGTCTTCGCACTGTTACTACCCTTCCTTGGCCTGCCCGATCCCCAGATTTGTCTCCAAACGAGCATATCTGGGATCATTTGGGACGACGAGTTGGGCATCCCACGAGTTTGAACGAACTTGAGGCAAGATTACAGCAAATATGGAACGAAATGTCTCAAGACATCATACAGAACTTGTATGACTCAATGCCCGATCGTTTCGCATCGTGCATTCGCGCTAGAGGGGGTCCAACGGAGTATTAACTCCTCCGTTCTTTTGCCTTTTTCTCTGAAATAAATTATCCTTTTTCTTTGATTTTCTTATCATTTACTTATATCAAAGTAGTCATTACGTATGTAAAATTTCGTTTCATTTTGACGACTCCTTCTTGGTGCGCTAATTTTTTTGTCCATGAGTGTATATATATATATATATATATATATATATATATATATAACATATATATCAAAGAATTATAAACCATGAAGCCTAATATTTGGAAAAACATACGCCTAAATTGTCATTCACTTACGTATAACATTATCAGTTGCAACCGCACGAGCAAATAAAACAATAACACAATGCTTCTAAGCACATATTTAAAGTAATAGCATTGTGGCTCCATACTGTGCTTAGACATTCAGCAGTGCTTAGACATTAGAACATTGAGCATAAAGTTAAGCAAAACCACCATCATTCCTTTAACATCTGTCTAACCGAAAGAGTAATAAAACGCCATTCGTCATTTCAAGTTAATAAATCCATTAACCAGGTAATTAAAATCTATAATAGCCCATGTATGAAGGTAAAAAAATTTGCCGAGTTATAACTAAAGCATTTACTTTGTAATCATGAATGGCTGCCCAGAACAAACATTGAAAGATATGGAATCTAATTGTGAAGATGTTTTCAAAATTTTTAAAGCTTCACGAGGGAGACAACTGAAAAAAAAACTGCGCTGAGAATTTTTTCGACGTAGACAATGTTTCGGCTGTTTTTTTAAAGCCTCAAGAGATAACGATAATGTCATAAAGAAGTCTCACAATCTGCATGCTACTTTTCGCTGCCGAAGCTTAAAAAGTACTTTGATAAGTTAAACACAATTTCTTTCCCCCAAGGAACTAAAAATCTCTTTTAAGTGGTGAATATAAGGGCACAGATTTCTTAAGGAAAATTTGGAAAGATGAGCGTATCTCCATCCAAAAATGCCACACATAGAGGTCTAGAAGAGAAACTTGTTCGCCTTTATACAGGGTATCCCAAAGTTCAAGCAAGATTTTAATTTTGCCTGTGGTAAAGTGTTGCCAACGATAAAAATGACAGCGTAACATCTAACAGTTGAAGGTTATTAAAAATGGAGCTCTACACGAAAGAACAACGCATTTTCATTGTTGAATAAAGGTTTTAACAGTTAATGATGCTCGCTATCTCGACATGATTATCCAGTGTGCCTAAACTGCAAGATATGGATGTAGCCGACATGTGGTTTCAACAAGACGGTGCCACATGCCATACAGCCCGAGAAACAATTCAATTACTGCATGAGTCATTTCCTGATCGTAGAATTTCTTGTTTTGGTGATCAGAATTGGCCGCCCAGATCATGCGATTTAACACCGTTGGACTTATTCTTTTCTTTTTAAGTCTAAGGTTTATGCCAACAAGCCCAAGACCACTGACACCTTGAAGGAGGAAATTGAGCGCTGTATCAACGAAATTCAGCCACATTTATGCAAAACGGTCGTGGAAAATTTCAACAAAAGAGTGCGCATGTGCTAGCAAAGCCGTGGAGGCCATTTACTCGATATAACATAACCCTATACCAGAGGTGGGGAACGCGCGGCCTCCGTGATCTTCTCTTACGGCCTTCATAAAATCTAGCACTTGTATCAATTAATATTTAATTATATAGATTACTACAATTTCCAAATCAATAGAATTTAATAAAGAACGGCATGAATGTATGTACAGTGTCGGCAAAATAAAGTTGACATTTTGAAATTGTTGTCTAAGTCGCTACAATTGTATATTTATCCAAATGAGTTTCGTTTACCTTGATTGTATGATACTTTAACTATACTTTATATGTAATTTAATGCTCAGAGTTTCTTAGCAATATACCAGACATGTTATATGATCTGTACACAAAAACTATTTTCTTACTATTATTGTTGGGACTGACTGCATGTACGTTAAAACATATTATTTTTTCTGCAAAAAAAAAAATAATAATTAATGATTAATGTTATAACAAGTTTTTATCCTTATGTGAATGCAAAAATATTTTATATTGTAACTTTTTATGTTAAATAATAAATAAATAAGGACTTAATTTTTTTGTTATTTTTCTATATAATGCACCAAATTGTTAAAACTATATCTAACTATAATAATTTCATAAAAGTCACATTTATAGGTTCATCAATTTATGCGGCCTCCTTTATTACTACCTAATTTACATGTGGCCTTTAATGGTTAAAAGGTTCCCCACCTCTGCCCTATACTGTATTCTTTATGAAACAATAAAAAATTTACAATTTTTAATTATAAACCTGTGTTTTCTACCAAAATTACTTCTTGCGTGAATTTTGGGACACCCTTTATATTATTGCTTAGTAAAGATTTGAAGAATTTTATAGCAATACTTTTTGACTTGCAGATTTATATTTATTTCCTTCTTGAATATAATGCACATGTTTACACCGCTCTCTTTAATTTTTCCAGGCAATTTATCCATGGAGAATTAAACGCGTGTATGGTATCAACTGCAACGTGGTAATTCGAGGAATTTATAATACATTTAGTTATTTCTTGCAGAAGAAAGTTGCTGATAGGGTAAGATACCTCTTAACATTTATTGGTTCAATAATCTGTTTTGTATTATTATATGAACTAGTTGGTACCCGTCAAAACATGACGGCTAGATAGTGAATAAATGCACTAATATACAAATTATACTCAACACATCATTGCCAAATGCTAAAGATCATAAAAATGCGCAGAAACAAATTAATGTGTTTAAGCGGGCTCGTGTTTAGTGAGTATCTAAAGCTAGATTTAAAAATGCCACTGAGCATGCGCAAAAAGCAATTTTTTTAATTGTAAATTATCGCTAATTAAACAGCGCAAAATAAACACTTTCCATCAGGTTTAATCTTATATTTTACAAACAAAATTATCATAAAAATAAAAATGGCAGAGAAAGATCTAGAGCGACTCCTCGGAATAAACGTGTTTATCATTAAAACATGTCACTGAGCATACGTAGAAACAGTGAGTTTCTAAAGACAGATTTAAACATGACACTGAGCATGCGCAGAAATCAATGTTTAATTGAAAATTATCTCTAAATAATAGAAATTGCGGTTACAAAAACCAAATTTGACAAATCAACAGATTACAGCCTTTCGTTTAAGACCAAAATAAAGTAAATTGATGCAGTATTATTCTCTCACGGACTGCCCAAAAAGTCAGCTTAGAAACTTAAATATATAGATGACAGTCAAACTGAACCATTAGCAGTATACGAGAAAATCTTTTTCTGTACATGTTTCCATCTCAACTTCAAAATTAAGTATTTGATAATAATTAAACAGGGATGATATAGTAATATATCGTAGAAGGGAGTAAAGTGAAAAAAAAGAAAAGCAGTGGTGAAGAGCAAGATATTTCTACGAAAATCAATTTATAATGTGAACAGATTTTCTCTTTAAATTTGAGAAGGGGAGTACTCTGTATCGTAGAAAGAGGTTCAATAGGTTAAGAAATTCTCCCAATAATGCCAAAAATGTAAAGTGTATAATTACAAAATAACGGAGGGTTAAGAAGAATATAAAACATTAAATAACAACACTTTAATGCAAACATTTTTTATTTGCATTTTTTAATGCAAATTTAACATTTTTTTACAAAAAGTGTACATTTGCAGCGGTTAATATTGGTGACAGTTTTTTATTTTCACACACAATTATGTATGCTTTTAATTTTTTTTACGTATTTATCCTAAAACAGTATTTTCTATTTTATTTTCTTTAGATAATACTATTAGGATCTGATTTTAGTGAAATACATCAGTACTTGAATCCTAGAATCCTTCCGAAGAAATATGGAGGAAGCATCGATAATTCGCAATGCAGTATTGCACAACATGTACTAGACAATTTATCGTACATAAAATATGAACGATCTTTTGGACCAAATTCAAAATCTTAGTTTCTTACAAATTATTAATTATGAGAGTTTAGAATGAATTTGACATGCCAGTAATGTTATGCATGTATGCATTTTATTCAGAATTATTTCCACAGTCCAACTAATTTCAATTTATATATTCCTTCGATGATCTTCAATTTAAAATACATAGGTGCACGGTAAAATTGTTATAATTAAAATTCAGCCAAAAAGCATAACGTTTATACAGATGTATGGTAAGGTATATATAGGATTAAAAATTTCTTGTATAAAATCTCATTAATTGCATAATTAGCTACTGATAGGAAAATTTCACGGTGCCTATTTAACGTGGCGATATTCGAATTGTTTACTTTTATCTTGTCACCTTTCCTAACATGCGCCTTTCCTAACATCACCTCAACCGCATGTCAGATTTCCTAACATGCGGTTGAGGTGAGAGCCTTTAAAACATCTCAAGAACGCGATGGTATTCAGCTTGTTGGCTGTTGCAAATATGACGTCATAGTTTTATTCTCTTACGTATTACGCAAATATGACGTCATAGTTTTATTCTCTTACGTCCATATGAAACTACTTATTTTTAAGCGGACCATGTTTGGCCGTATGTAACTATAGACCGTGTTACTTATGCAAATGTTTGATTTTATAAAAGAACGTGTTTGTTAATGTCTCAGTCAGTGTCTCTGAGTAAATCCTTTTGGATTTGATCGATCTCCTAGTTTTAGAACTCGCTTATTCTGAACCTTATCTCTCTATCCAATCACTTTTCTTCCTCCTCTCACTACCTGCCAATTGAAAACCAGCTTTCAGAAACCAGCTATTGACTCCGCCTCCACCAGAGAAGCATCACGAAGATCCTGGAGACATCCAATGAGAACTCTTCATTTCACCCTCCAAAGCTCTGACGAAAAAACTCCCTGCTTCACTTTTGTGTTGCAATTTACGCTTCCGAAGATATTAAAAAATTAACATTCCTTTTCTCATTTCGGTAGCACTTTCGCTCTCCGTTGTCAATCTCATGAAATATCTGTGTTAGAAGGCGATGGCCTAGGTAACACAGTCAATCACATGTTCCTATGGTCCTATGGTCCTATGGTCTCTGTCAGTCAGTCTGTGGCGTCTGTTAATCCCACTATCAGTTATAGGTGAGGAGAGAGTATATTTTCATGTACGACTATATTATTTACTTTATGAGCATTTTGCTCGTTATTATGTTATTCATCTCTACATATGATCATCGCATACATTATTAAAGGATTTTAACTTCTACGAATTTTGTCATCATTCAAATGTCCCTATTCCACTGCGTGCACTGCACAGTAGCTACGGAGAAAAAAATTGCAGTAAAACATGTATAACAGGATTTCTAAGTTGCTATTAGATTGGAATCAAGGACAAGATTTGAGAAAGATTGTCTGTGATACGCGTCAGAATGTACTTCCTTCGGTGGGATGTTTCCTAACATCTTGAGCGTAATGCAATCTTTCATATCAATCAAAGAGCATACAGAATTCCCTAAGCAGTCCACTTCACGACGGATGTCTTACAACTGGAATCGAATGGTTAAGTAAAGGGCATTTGGGTATATCTTTCTTGGTCAGGACAGTGAAAATTCGACGTTCCAAAGAACAGACTACCTGTCATCGAGTCTACAAGCCAGAAACGTTCTTCAACATACTACGGGCTCTTCTGCTTGAAATGAGTTGTTTATGTTTAGATAAAAACCGACGGTATTGAATGAATACGCAATGATTTGTCGGGCGCTTATGTTCAAAATCATTTCCACTTCAGAATTAAGCTTTCTTCGCAGACACTTTTGAATCATTATTTAATGAAGAATCATCGTACCATTCGAAAACTTCGTTGTGAAGAAAATTTATTAAAAAGAATACAAATATTTAAAATCCTCGATCGCAAAAAAATGAGGAAAAGTATTAAAGTGATTGAACGCTAATTCTACATAAATGAGAAAAAATCGATTGACTCATTAAAATTATTTCTCATTAGGGAAAATGAGTTCAAACTTAACAAGAAAAAAATTAATAAAATTACAAGCACACATCACAAATCTCAAGGAAAAGGCATTACATATATTTCATAAGTACTGATGAGACACATTTAATTTTTTTACGTAAAGGAAGCTATTGATGACAATATCTATGTTCGAAAATTGATGACATGAGGAAATGTGCAGATTTCAGATTTTTCATCCGTATCGAAGTCGATATAAATTACTAGAACGTAAAACGTCATACAGCTATCCATAGACATTGGATTAGAAGCATTTTTTCATATTTAATTTTCTTCATATTTGTAAACAGTCAGAACACTTCATCTGAAATATATTTTGATGCTGTAATTTAAGTTAAATTATGGTGAATGCTTCTTTATCGAAAAAACTGCTTAAATATATTAAAATATTGTTTTCAACGTGGCAGGAACTTTGTCAGTTACGACGTGCACCCACCCACACCGCAAAACTGTTGTCTTTTTCTATTATGAAAGCACGATATAGGTGAGCCAACATAAGTCTAATTTCAGCCTTGTTCTCGGACAAACGGAAATCGAACCAACAACATGATGGTGAATACACTCAGAGTACACCCGCAGGACCAAAACTGTGTTACCCAACCGGTGCGGGTTTTTTTTGTTAATAGTTAGTTTGTTAGTTCAAAACACGAAAAGACGACTATATACTTACTCGATGTATATGTATATACAGGATGTCCATAATTAAACTTCCGTACTTTAAAGTTGTATACAGTCGAAACTATTGTTCAGAAAGTTATGAAATTTTGAGTAGGACATATTGAAGGAATGGAAATTTGTTTGAGCGAATAAAAAATTTAGTTCAAAATTTCACCACCAGTGGGCGTTTTTGATGAATTACACATTTACGACTGGTTCTTTACTTAAGATTTCAGCATATTTTTATCCATAGGTCACCCTAACACAATAACTCATACTCATTAGATTTTACAATCTTTAAAGTGATTGCAAAGTCGATGGGAAACTTGTTCGATAAATAATTTTCGTAGAAAAGATTTGAAGGAGCGAAGAAGAAACGAATATTCAAATTAATTTTTGTCGACGTAGAGCAGAAGCTGTTATAAACCCTAAAAACTTTCATGGAGATTTTGTTTTCAGCGTGCTTACTATTAGTATTATGCCGGGCTCTGAAGCCGAATTGTTCAGGAATAATTATGTTATTGTCATCCAGGAATAATTATGTTATTGTCATCAGGAATAATTATGTTGTTGTCAACATTTTTGAATAATGTTGGTGATTTCAGAAACGGAAGCCGGATCAGTATCTTGGGTAGGGGGGGGGGGGGGTAGAAAGAAAATTTTGAACAGTGGTGAGGTCTGTTCTCTCCTTTTCCTCGTCCACAAGGTCATAATTAGGACAGAATTGCTCGCGATATGTGTTAGCAATAGTATTAGTTTTGTCCGCGTCTTCAAAGGCAACGCTATTAGGGCCTTGAATGGGTGGGAAGTCATGATGTTTAGATTTAAGAGTTTTAACGAACCGCCAGATAGTGTTGTCTTGAGGAGAGAGATTTTGGAGGAATTCAGACCAATTTTTTTGTTTAAATTTACGTGTATCCCGGCGGACACGTGCGCAAAGGTAGTAATAATTTTGCCTATGCTCTAGGAGGTGGGTGAATTGGTAGAGTTTGTGGGCCGCGTTAATGTTTTTGATTAACTTAACAATATTTGTCGGGAGATTATGAAATCTTGGTTTTCAAGGGTATGCATAGATCTAATTTTGGCGTTGATAATTTTGTTAGTAAGAGTTTTGGTGATATGCTCGATGTCCTCGCGGCAACGAATGGAGGGGTAAATAAGATCAGAGAGATTTCGAATACTCTGGAACTGGTCCCAGTTAGTGTAGGTTTGGGGATTGGGATTATGGATATCAACCTGCTGGTCGAAAGTAATTAGAACGGGAAGGTGGTCCGAGTCGAAGACATCAACAGTTTCAATAGTGAAATATAGGGAATGTTTTTAATAAGAGCCAGGTCAATAATAGAGGAGCCATGAGAGTAAAAGTGCATAGGAGAAAGATGGATAAGAAGTTTAACATCGGTGTTATTAGAGACGAATTTCCGAAGTGCTCTACCAGAAGAATTAGTAGAACGACAATTCCAGGCAGTATGATGCGCATTAAGGTCGCCAGTGGCAATGCAGAATTTAGACTTGAAAATTTTGTTAAAGTCGGACACCAGAAAAATTTTTATTAGGAGGGATGGAGACAGAAGAAATTAAAAGTTTGGTTTTTCTATCTGGCATAACCATGATAGAAGTGTTCTCTGCTCTTACCATTTCAATAGACTTTATGGGGAAGTGTTTTAATCCTGTGTGAACATCAATAGCAGTACCACCACCGGGATTCAGATTAGATTGGCAAGGGAGGGCAGTCGTTACGGAAAAGGGTATAATTTGAGACGTTGAAGCACCAGGGCAATGTAAATTTAGTTTCCTGGATAAGTGCGAGGTCAGTATTAGAATTTTCCATGAAATCCCGAAATTCAACAATTTTATTGGAAAGACTGTTGGCATTCCAGACCAAAACTCTCCGTGAAGGAAGAGAAGTTGTGCTAGACATGATCAGGGCGGGGTTTAAATACTTAGCAATAATTTCAATGATATCAAGGAGTTTTTTGACAGGATTGCTTTTATTTTCTTTGAGAGCATGAGCAAAAGATTTAAAAAGTTCAATAATATCAGTAACATTAAAATCATTCATCATTTCTTTGATGGTTCTAAAAACTTCGAAGATTTCAGCGAAAGTAGAGGTTGATACAGGAGTAGACATGGGTGTGTCAGTAGGCGTGGGGTTAGCATCAATAGCCGGGGAGGATGTAGCCGAGTTTTCAGGTTAAGTGGTCGAATTTTTCTTCGATTTAGACATTGGTGCTATTTTTTTAATTTTATTGGAGCGGGATCCTGGAATTTAATGTAGACGCAACGGAAGAGATTTCAGCAACATGAGAAATATCCTGCGATGTTGATGCATTGCTTATTTTGTGAGAAATTAATTTTTTGGTGTTCAGAGGCACCTTCCAGGTTGAAGTTTTAGGGGGTTTGGTGGGGATAAATTCCTCTTTCTTGTTATTACTGGAAATGTCCTTTGGGACTTTATTAGAATTTTTTGTCATATTTAGTACAATTTTCACGGTAGTTTTTACTTGATTTTTTTCTCTATTTTTCGGGTTTAGGGGGGCAACCGCCGTAATTGGCGGTGTGATTGCCTTTGCAATTAGCACATTTGGTGCCCGCGTCAGAGTTGTTGAGAGTGCACACATTAGAAGAATGGCCTTCCCCGCATTTTACACACCTGGGCGAAATCTTACAGGTGAGTGAGGAATGGCCGAACATTTGGCACGGGTAGCACTGGCTGACACCAGATTGCTTAAAGTGCTCAAATGTTACGCGTAGATAATTGATAGTTTTAATTTTATTAAGGTGATCTTTATTAGGAGAGGGTCTCATAGAGATAACAAAAAGAGGCATGGGCTTTTTTGTTTTCCTACTTGTTAGGTAGGCAGTTTTAATAGGTTCCAAACCGACCTCTCTGATAGTGCTTTCAATATCAGCGGTATCAGTGCAGGAGGGAAGGCCCCTGAGTACAAATTTCCTTGGACGTTCGGATCTTGGATGCATTGTCCGAAAGAGAATTTTTACCATGTTTTTATAAACTCGCTTTCTTGTTTGTATATGTGTTTGTCCACTACAAATCTTGCACTCGATTTTAACTAACTTCCCGAATAGCTAGCCATTTAAAATTTTTAGAATAGCTCAGAACACGATGACAATGCATTATTTTAATACTTTTAGCCATCTTTAAGTAGTACTGAATTCGTTTTCAGTTAATTCTGTTTTGTAGACTGGTGCAGCCATCTATCGACCGGGGCGGGAGCGAAAAGTTAAACGCATGTTAACTTCTAATTAACTTCATTTTCTTTCAAGTTGATGGGATATTTCATCAAAAAAATTTAGAAAAGTATTTATTGATACATAGAATTGTCAAGTTTATATGATTCAGCAGAAAATTTAAAAACATGGTATATAAAAAGTTCTTTTTATCTTGTAATTATTAAGCTATCCATGTATTTTTGGATGACTCGGTACGAGTCAACATTATTAATATTTACCTCGATAAGTGTGCCAGAAAGCGCGGCATCAACATCCGGAGGAAGTTCTTTGATATTATGGAGCAAAGTTCTCCAGTTACTATGAATCTAAAAAAAGATTTGAGATTTATAATTTGTAACTTTTAGTTGAGTTTCATCACCAATTTCCTGATTGAACGTATCCATATTCTCTGTAGTTGGCGCCAAAAACGGCTGAGCAGTAGGAAAATCATTAAGAGACTCGGCATTCTCAAGAGTACCGAACATATTAGAGGTTGGCACGTTTGGCGTGAAAGAGTCTGTATTGGTAGTTTTGCGCCTTTTAGTTTTAGTACGAATAAAAGTTAGAACGTTATTTACGCGCGTAATACAAATATTTAGATGTTTAAGTGATTTATTATGTTCATCATTAAATTGCTCGTAATACGAGGAAAAAAGATTCAATTTGAGAAAAATATTAATATCAGGGCAATAGCTGCTGAGAAAAATATATAACTGATGTTACGGCCAATGAGAATTTGGGAAAAGAGGGCGCTGTGTTCGCCTTTGAAGTGTGAAGTGTGCAAAATTGGCGAGTTCTAACTGAGAGCTCAGATGATGATGTTACTAAAAATATGTCTCTTTTTGTGTGGTGTAAATAAATATTGTGGCTGTGAATCGAGCTGTTTTTCTTAAAAGAACCCACTCCAGATAATATTATAAAGTGACGCCTGCTTAGGAGCGTTACAACTGATGACAAAAGTTACTCACGAAAGGTGAATCAGCCGACTTCTCGATGGCATCCTTGGCAAACAGGAGGAATTGGTATATGGTATCATAGAATTCCCATTCATGGGGGTAATTGCATTCATAGTAGTTTAGTAGTTCAATAATCGAAGGAGTATTCGTAATGGAAGGTCCTTGGGAGAAAGCAGCAATCGTGAAAATTCCAGTGACAGAGGTGTCAGGCAATGGAGCAGAAGCCGGAACGGCAGCGGGAGCTTCCCCGGCATTCATTACGAACGGGTGAAAGATGGAGATGAAAACACGTCAGCAAGTGACGAACGCCAGGGCTCAATGACCAGATATCAGCAACAGAAGTTTAATTCTTTATAAGCTAAAACCAGTCGCAAAAATTATAAACAGTCATTTAGGACTATAATCAGAACAGATGAGCATCAACTAAGAAAAATGAAAGAATAAATAAATCAGCAGAACAACAACGTCAATATACACAGATACTGTCACTGACACTGACTTCCAATGCCAATCTCCGGTATATTTATAGAATTTCCACGCGCCCCCTATCGGCCGCCAGCTAGAAATCTCCAGAACGTTCTAGAAAGATCTAGAAGGTTGGCGACCCTTTGGCGTCATATCTCCAAATTTGTCGATATATCGCCAAATTTGCGACCAAAATAAGTCTCCAAATCCATCGCCAATTTGACGATAACTCTCATATTTGGCGAGATTACCATAGACTGGCAAAGTTTATTAAGATTGCTCCCTCCTCAAGGACTCCACGTCCCGGGCAGTACAGCTCCTGTGCAGGAAGTCTTACTTACAATACATAATAGAAAACTGAACTATAAAATCACAACCAAATTTTATGCAAAATTAACACGCATACAGACAAATACATGCTTTATAAAACTACTAAATACGTACAAGGAACATCTAATTACTTTTAACAACATTAATAATACAAAACTTACTTAATGATTATTTACACTAAATAAAATGTTATATACAAAAAGAGAACGACCATGGTCTGTATATTAGTTTAATCTATTAACTATGGCCATAGTACGAAGCTAGCCTATCATAATGCACTATTCTAGGTTTAGAATTAGACGAATTTCTGAAACGAACCACGACGTCATTCATTCTTTTCAGGACTATATACGGACCATCCCAAAACGACTGTAACTTGGGAGAAAGTCCTTTACGTTGTGGCAATTTCCCCCCCTCGAGGCGAGTAGGAACACCATTAAAATCGCCGCTAGCCGTGAACCGATGCTAAAGAATGGCCGACCCCGCGAGTGGAAGAGGACCACAATGGGCACCTCTTCGGGACGCATTCCTGGGATGAAAAGAGGAGACAGTCTGGCGCCATATTTTGACAGTGGCCGACAATGACAGTTTACGCCCTGAAACGAGATCGCTAATGAGTGAGCGAGCGATGAAGATGTAATAATCGGCATCGTTTTTTGCGCACGGCTAGACGCTCAGCCTATCCGGAGCGAGCTATAGAGAGGAGGCTAGAAAGAATTCCGCCAGGGATCAAGTTTTTAAAATAAGCCGACGAGGGCTTGAAGACCAGTTTTGTGCGGAGAGTTTTTCCTTAGAGAGTTTAGGAGTGATACCTGATCTCCTAGCTCCACGCACTTTTAAGTGACTTGCTTTTTGTGAGGCTCTGCCCTCTACGTGAGAAGACCCTTTTTCACCGAGAAAGGTCGGGGAAACCGATCGGAACTTGATCTCCCCAATTGTGTTATTTCAGAGAAGCTGCTAGCTTCCAGTGGACGAGTGCGGGCCCTTTTTTCTGTGACCTGACCAGCAGTTCGTCGCCTCGTTTTAGCGACAGTGTGCTCCATCCTTGAGAGACAGATGACGATTCCTACTCCAACTTCTACGGACTGCTTTGTATATATATTATTCGAGATCGCGGCCTAACCGTGTTTATTAAATAAAACTGAAATCCTCATTATCTTAAAAGTCTCTATTTTAGTAAGCTGTCTACCTTACACGTAACCTGTGACGCTACCTAAGTGTCTGCTTTTGACACAAATCGCAGGAATACGTTACAGCTATACTAATAATAGAAGAATGGTGGCAGCGGTGGGATGAATCCAGCTTTAGAGAGTGATTTTACAAGACTGTGAGTGTGTGCGCGTACGATAGTTTGAACTTTCAAGAGTGCATAAAAACTGTGACTAGTGTGGAGCCATTCCTACTGAGCCAAGAAAGCCAACATCCCCGATTAGAGAAGCAAGCTTCGAGGACAGGTACTTGTTTTTTTCATTCTCTAGAGGCAATTGTGTTTTTTAAATATTAACTCTTTAAGTTAATTACCCGTCGAGAAAGTCGACAGAATATTTGTGTGTTTTAATATTAACTCTTGAGTTAATTACCCGTCGAGAAAGTCGACAGAATATTTGTGTTTTTTTTAAATATTAACTCTTAAGTTAATTACCCGTCGAGAAAGTCGACAGAATATTTGTGTTTTTTTAAATATTAACTCTTAAGTTAATTACCCGTCGAGAAAGTCGACATAATATTTGTGTTTTTTAATTATTAACTCTTAAGTTAATTACCCGTCGAGAAAGTCGACAGAATATTTGTGTGTTTTAAATATTAACTCTTAAGTTAATTACCCGTCGAGAAAGTCGACAGAATATTTGTGTTTTTTTAAATATTAACTCTTAAGTTAATTACCCGTCGAGAAAGTCGACATAATATTTGTGTTTTTTAATTATTAACTCTTAAGTTAATTACCCGTCGAGAAAGTCGACAGAATATTTGTGTGTTTTAAATATTAACTCTTAAGTTAATTACCCGTCGAGAAAGTCGACAGAATATTTGTGTTTTTTATAATTAACTCCTTAGTTAAGATAACTCGAGAAATTCGAGAAACGTTTGAGCATCAGCTCGTTAAGTATATTTTTTTTTGAGTCCGAGACATTCGAGACTTGTGGTTTTGTGATCTGGTTTATGAACAAGTCGCGAAGTGTTACCAATTTAGTAAAAGTGTATCGTAGAAATTTTTGTTGCAAGCATATGTTATTGAACCTAAATTGCATATTGTGTTATAGTATCAAGTGTATTTGTGCTAGAGATTAAGAAAAGTGCATTTTTATTAATTATTAAGTATTGTATTAGAGTGTATTATTTTGGAGAATTGGGTTTTGATTAGTTTATTGGGGTTATATTGGGTTAGGCAAAATGGCTTTCTTAATGACCTATAAGAAAGAAGACCTCCAGGTTCTTTCAGATGATCTAGGGATTGATTTCGAGGATCACGATAGGAAATGCGACCTATACGACAGAATTTTGTCCAGTGCGAGATATGATGAAGAGAGTGTTAGGGCTCAAATAAAAATCATTAAGGAAGAGCGCGAAAAAACAGAACGTATAGAATTAGAACGCGAAGCTAGGCAATTAGAATTTGAACGAGAAGTGAGGCAGAGAGATTTCGAACTGCAAAAATTACGGTTGACTCAGGCAGCCGAAACCGCCAGCGTAGCTTCGTCCCAGAATGAGAGCGCTAGGCCCGTACAAAATTTCAAAGCCCTAATGCAAAAGTATGATCCGGAAAAATCGGACATTTCTCTCTTCCTAACCCTGTTTGAACGTCAGGCACGAAAAGCACAGGTTGAAGACGGGGAACGAATGATGCATTTGCTTTCATTATTACCCACGGAGATCGCTGAAATAATTATTCGCGAACCCGTTGAGGTAGCAGATGATTACGATCAGGTAAAGAAATTACTTCTGAGCCGTTTTAAGTTAAGTCCGGAGACTTTTAGAGTTAAACTAAATCAACACCAGAGGCGGCCAGGTGCCCTATGGAAAGATTTAATTTTCGAGCTGAGAAATTATTTAGAGGGATGGCTTGAAGGGGTAAGTGTAAAAGATTTTGAAGCCCTTAAGAATCTCATGGTTGCAGACCAGATTAAGGTGACCAACCACGTTCAAATAGCGATTTTCGTGAAAAAAATCGAAAAAAATTTTATTTGTTTATTTTAAAGATCAGATCTTTAGCTTTCGAAAACAGTTTTTAGTTTGTTTCTAAAGTCATTAGAAGTCGAGATACAGCTGTTTAATCATTAGCTGTAACACCGGAAGTGCGCAGTTAAAGGGCCGGACTTTGACTGTTAGCTTAAAAAAAGTAGTAAATAGCATATTATAGCTTTTAATTAAAGAAATAAATTACTGCAATATATTTCTGAATATTTATCAAATTATAAAATACATCTGGCAAGAGTTTATTTAGAATATTTTAGCAGTTTTATGTGGCAACTTTGACAAAGTTATTTGCTTTTGTTTACGTTTCGCTCATCGCTTGCTTGCTGTTTATTTCTTCATTTTTTATAATTATTTTCACGGTTTTTACGAGTGTATTTTGTTTTTGTAAAGTTAATACATTATATAATGCCAAAATATCGTTCTAAGCGCACAAATAAGCGCAGATTTAACGGCAATCAGCATACCTGCAAAACTGTTGATTCAGATCCTAAGCCTGTCAACGATGAAACATTCAGTGCATCAAAAACAGCTAGTGCAGCAAAGCTATCGATGTCCAGTGATTTATATGATGACCCACATGCTGAAGAATTAAGTGGTAACAGAATAATTGACATCGATTCTCTAAGAAATATATTTTCATTAGTTTGTTGTCCTGCATGTTTGTCTAACAGCTTATGTTTCTCAGAAGAATCAAGATTTGGTTTGTTTTCCTATTTTACTCTGTGCTGCCAAAAATGTGATTTTGTTGAGAAATTTTCATCTGGAAAAAAATCAAAAAGATTATTGAATATTAATTCTAGATTAGTTTTTGGCATGAGAATAATTGGCAAGGGAATTTCAAGTGCTAAAAAGTTATGTGCGACTTTGAATTTGCCACCACCACCTCATAACACAGCATATAAACGCCATGAGAAATCACTTCTTCTGTCTGCTACTACTGTAGCTCAAGATAGTATGAATAGGGCTGCTGATGAAGTGAAGCATATTAAAAATTCTCAGCAAGTTATTACGAAGTGTGGTGTATCAGTAGATGGAACATGGCAACGACGAGGCTATTCATCTCTAAATGGATGTGTAACTGTAATATCCATTGATACGGGAAAAGTTCTGGATGCTGAATTTCTTTCTCAATACTGTGCAGTGTGTTCTAAATTGAGTAAAATGAATAACACTCTTAATTGTGCAATTATTAAAGCAGAACATACATGTTCTAACTATAAGGGTTCATCATCAGGTATGGAACCGGTTGGAGTATACCGAATATTTGAGAGATCCATTCCACGATATAATCTACAATATATGGAATATTATGGTGATGGGGACTCAAAAAGCTTTCTGAGTGTCAAAAATGTGTATGAAAATGAAGATGTTGAAAAATTAGAATGTATAGGGCACATACAAAAAAGAGTTGGGAGTCGCCTTCGTAAATTAAAGAACTGTACACCTAGATTAGGTGGTAAAGGCAAACTTACCGATAAATTTATTGATAAGCTACAAAACTATTACGGCATTGCCATACGCAGCAATGTGGGCAATTTGAAAAATATGCAACAAGCTGTAATAGCTGCTCTGTTTCATTGCAGCTCTAATGCAAATCATCCCATGCATGGCCAGTGCCCTCCAGGAATAATGAGTTGGTGCAAATACCAAAGAGCTGTAGCTTCAGGGAAAGCTTATAAAGAAAAATCAGTTGGATTGCCACAAAACATTTTAAACATTATAAAACCAGTATATATGGAACTATGTGATGCAAAATTATTGATGAAATGCCTTCACGGAAGGACTCAAAATGCAAATGAGTCCTTTAACGGCAGTCTGTGGGAGTTAGTCCCAAAAAATACTTTTGTTGCACTTGAAACATTGCGTTTTGGGGGGTATGTTGCTGTGACAAAATTTAATGATGGTTTCACGGGATTACTTTCAGTTTTTAACGAATTAAATATTGATCCTGGGTATTTCACTACGAAGGGATATGAGAAATTAGATATTACTCGTATAAACGATTCAGTGAGATTCTCTACACCTGTTGCAAAATTGCACAGGAAAAAACTTAGAGCTCTCAGAAAGAAAAAAATCACTGTTAATGAACTGAAGGAAGGTATAAGTTATAAAGCGGGTGAATTTTAGGTAGCTATTCCTTTATTAAGCTAATGAATTCATCCAATAAAAGTTTTAAATTGAATTTCTGAAAAACTGTGATTTTTGCTTCACCGCCACATATTAACAGTCATAAATGTTATAATAATTATCAGAATTTAATGAAATTTTAACTGTATATTTTTAATGGTGTTATGTATGCATTGAACCAAAAGGTTATAAATATATACATTTAGAGAGGAATTATTGACATTTATGTTAGAAACTTTAATTTTTTTTCTTGAATTTTTGCTCTAAATTACTCAATTGGCTATAACTCATTTATACTTTACAATATTTTTATTCTTCTGGTTCAATGCATATATAATGCATATATGTCTACATTTATCCAAGTAAAAGTGATATGTTTTACATATTTTTTTAGTTAGGAGTGTTAGCGTAAAGTAAAAAAATGCTTATTTTTTTTCAATTTTTGCCAAATTTTAACAAAATAATACATACAATTATTTTAATTTTACTATTTCTCAATGTTTTGTAGCCTAATATTGCAAAAACTATAAGAAACATTTCCTTAAAAACTTATTTAAAAATTTTGGCTCCGAACGTGGTCGGTTACCTTAAAAAACGCTTCCCGGCGGAAATCCGAGAACATTTTTTGGATGAATGGGGAGCTATAGTGGACCCTCACATCTTAGTGAAAAAATTGGACGAATATGAAGCGACAAGGCGCACTATCAGAAAACCCATTAATTTAAAGCCGTTGGAGAAAAAAGGAACGGAAAAATCTAAAACCTTTGAGAAAAGTGAGGATAAAAAAGAGGTTAAAGAGAAACCCAACTCTTCTAACGGGAGAGACCAGGGATCTGTGAGAAATAACTGGAGGAATCGTGAGTATGAAAGGAGAAGATCCCCGGCTTGTTACGAATGCGGGTCAACTGAGCATTTACGCCCTCAGTGCCCCGAATTACGCCGACAGACTAGCGAGCGGGTGAACAAAGTAGCGACCACAGAGAACTTCGAACCCGTTTTTAAGCCATACCTCAGCAAAGCGAAGGTAAATGGTGTGGAGACCACTATTCTTCGCGACAGCGGGACGAGCCTTGATGTCGCTCCTTTTAAATTAGTCAGCGCGACGGATTTTACAGGAGAGGTCGTATGGGTCCGCTCCGTGTTAGAAAACGAGTTGCGAAGCTTACCAGTCGCAGTAGTGCGGATAGAGAGTCAAAAATATGGGAATTTTGTGACGAAAGCGGCCGTGGTAGGTAAATCAGTAGAGATGGACCACTACTTAATGGGGAATTATACTCAGGAAATTGTTGATAATATTAAGAATGGACCCCAGTTAGTGAATAATGTTGTCACGCGGAGCCGATCGAAGGCAGAAGCGAAAAATAAACCTGAAGGGGGGAATCAAAATTCAGAAAGTGAATTAGAAACCCAATCCGACCTCGAGAGAGAAATGGACGGCGAAATTGAAGGGGATTTAGAATTGCCCCCGGTCGAGGGAAGTACCGAGACGGAATTAGCTGGGATAAACTCAGAAACCTTCCTCGCAGAACAAACGAAATGTGAGGATCTAGAACCTCTCTGGGAAAAAGTTAAAAGTCAGACAACTACAGAGTACATAGTTGAGAAGGAGTTATTGTATAGGAAGTCTACGGATCACAGAGGTGAGGAACGGAGACAATTAGTTATACCCAAGTGTCTCCGAGACAGAATGTTAAAGCTAACTCACGAGGGGTTAGGCGGGCACATGGGAATCACTAAATGCAAAGACAAACTGTTGAGGTATTATTACTGGCCGAATTGTACTAAAGATGTAGAAAACCATGTAAAAACTTGTGATCCATGTCAACGGATAGGAAAGGCCAGGGAAAAGAAGAAGGCTCCCTTAAAATTGGTACCCATCATAAAGGAGGTTTTCTCCAAACTCTGTATTGATACGGTAGGACCCCTGCCCGAGACGAAAATAGGGAATCGGTACTTGTTGACAGCGATATGTGTAGCTTCGAAGTACCCTGAAGCTATACCCATCCCGGACATCCGGTCCGAGACTGTTACGGAGGCCCTCATGCTGATTTTCAGTAGGCTCGGTTTTCCGAAAGAGGTACAATGTGATAACGGCACTTGCTTCACTAGTAACTTGACGGAGACATTTTTTGAAAAGTTTAAAGTTAAGGTGACCCATAGTTCGGTTCGACACCCGCAAAGTAATAGTGTGGAAAGATGGCATCGAACTATAAAACGGTTAATTAAGGTTTTATGTTTAGAGTCAGGGCAAGATTGGGAGAGCATTCTCCCCGCCGCTTTACTTGCATTACGGACTGTGACCCACGAGTCAACAAATTTTAGTCCGGCAGAACTGGTCCACGGGAAAAATCTGAGAACCCCCGAGACTTTGCTCTACGAGCATTGGACCAATGAGGAAGATGAAGAAAGCGCTGTTACAGAGTATGTGTTCGGGTTGTTAAACCGCCTAAAAAGATGTCAGGAACTCGCTTCAGAACGAGTTATAGAACAACAAGGGAAGAGGAAAAATTATTACGACCGAGACGCAGTTCAGAGAAGGTTCAGACCAGGGGATAAGGTTTTGGTTTTAGCAGCTTCCAGACCAAATCGACTTGCTGTACAATGGGTAGGGCCCGCGACAATCGAGAGTCAGTTGTCTGACACTAACTATATTGTGCAGGTGCCAGGTAGATCTGCGAAGTCGCAAATTTATCACATAAATTTGTTAAAACCATATCATCAGAGGGTGGAAAATGTAAATTTTCTGTTGAATGAAGAGGTAGGTCAGGAAAAATCCGATTCGGACTTAGAAATACCGTATCCTGTCGCGAACCCGACTCTTTTCGATTTCGACGAAATCGTTAAAGAGAACGACTTAGGAAATAGGTGTACGCCCGACCAAATAAATCAGCTGGGAAAACTACTAGGATCCCACGCTAAAATATTTTCTAATGAACCCGGTCGCACTAACTTCATCGAGCATGACATCCAGCTGATAAGCGATAAACCTGTTCGATCAAAGCCATACAGAACTTCTCCCCGACAAAACGAAATATTAAAAACCGAAATAAAGCGCATGCTAGATCTCAATATCATAGAGATAGGTGAATCAGACTATACGTCTCCTATGATTTTGGTAGAAACTCCGGGTCGAGACCCCCGACCATGTATTGATTACCGGAAACTGAATTCAATGATCAGGGTAGAATATTTTCCGCTACCAAATATAGAGGAAAGGGTTGAAAAGGTCAGTGCCGCGAAGTACATCACGGTCATAGATTTGACAAAAGGTTACTGGCAGATACCCCTGAGTCCCCGGGCGCAGAGACTCGCTGCGTTCGTGACAACTTTTGGGACGTATCGACCCTTGGTAATGCCATTTGGGTTAGTAAATGCCCCGTATAGTTTCTCGATGTTTATGTCTCGACTCTTACAAGGTTGCGAAGAGTTCGGGGTTCCCTATCTAGACGATGTGGCTATTTTCTCGGAAAGCTGGGAAGAGCATTTGAACCATATTGATATTGTGTTAAAAAAGATCGCGCAAGCTAAACTAACGATAAAACCTGCCAAATGCCAATTCGCACAGAACCAAGTGAAGTACTTAGGGCATATTGTAGGAGGGGGAAGCAGAACACCTGCTCAAGCAAAGGTCGAAGCGGTGTTAAATTTTCCTCCCCCGAAAACGAAGACGCAGGTGCGCCAATTCTTAGGACTTAGCGGGTACTATTCCCGGTATATAATGGGATACGCGCTTATAGCGGAACCATTGACACGCTCATTAAAGGGTCGAAACCGGAAGGAAAGTATTGAGTGGACAGAGGAGTGTGAAAGCGCCTTCCAAGAACTAAAAACAAAACTAACGGAGAAACCAGTACTATACGCTCTCGATTTCTCTAAGGAATTCGTGATACAAACCGACGCGTCCGACAAAGGAATAGGGGTAATATTGGCACAAAAGGGACCAAATAATGCGGAACATCCCGTTTTGTTTTTAAGCAGGAAGTTCACTGAGAGTGAGCAGAAATATTGTGCGACCGAAAAAGAATGCGCCGCAATTATCTTTGCCTTAAAAAAGTTGCGACATTATTTAGATGGACAGCCATTTACGATCGAAACCGATCACAACCCACTGGTTTTCCTGAAGAATAATGCCGGAAATAACCATAGACTTATGAGGTGGTCTCTAGCTATGCAACCATTTAATTATAAGATTGTTCATAGGCCAGGGTCACAAAATAAACACGCAGACTGTCTCAGTAGAGCAGACTGATTTAAAAATAAATTGAATTGAAACATTTTTCATTTTTTTTTGTATTGTAATTGGAATTAATTGTATTGTTTTTAAATTAAGAAATTGTGATAAGATAAAGTTTTCTTTTTAGTTGAACCTCTAAACCTAAGATAGTGTTGTAAATATGAATGTTTTTTTTGTGTTTCTGTAAATATAAATGACATTTAATGTTTTAATTGAGGTATTGTGTTAGTGTAAAATTTTTTTTTATTGTAAATTAAGTGTAACATGAATAGTAAACTTATCCTAGAAGTTGATGCATAAATTAAAATTGTTAGGAATGCCTCTGGAGATGGAATACAAGTAAGATACCTGTACCTAACCCTTGATTTTCAGATTTTGCAGAACCGCAAAATCTCTTCAAAGGGGGGAGGGGCTGTGGCAATTTCCCCCCCTCGAGGCGAGTAGGAACACCATTAAAATCGCCGCTAGCCGTGAACCGATGCTAAAGAATGGCCGACCCCGCGAGTGGAAGAGGACCACAATGGGCACCTCTTCGGGACGCATTCCTGGGATGAAAAGAGGAGACAGTCTGGCGCCATATTTTGACAGTGGCCGACAATGACTGTTTACGCCCTGAAACGAGATCGCTAATGAGTGAGCGAGCGATGAAGATGTAATAATCGGCATCGTTTTTTGCGCACGGCTAGACGCTCAGCCTATCCGGAGCGAGCTATAGAGAGGAGGCTAGAAGGAATTCCGCCAGGGATCAAGTTTTTAAAATAAGCCGACGAGGGCTTGAAGACCAGTTTTGTGCGGAGAGTTTTTCCTTAGAGAGTTTAGGAGTGATACCTGATCTCCTAGCTCCACGCACTTTTAAGTGACTTGTTTTTTGTGAGGCTCTGCCCTCTACGTGAGAAGACCCTTTTTCACCGAGAAAGGTCGGGGAAACCGATCGGAACTTGATCTCCCCAATTGTGTTATTTCAGAGAAGCTGCTAGCTTCCAGTGGACGAGTGCGGGCCCTTTTTTCTGTGACCTGACCAGCAGTTCGTCGCCTCGTTTTAGCGACAGTGTGCTCCATCCTTGAGAGACAGATGACGATTCCTACTCCAACTTCTACGGACTGCTTTGTATATATATTATTCGAGATCACGGCCTAACCGTGTTTATTAAATAAAACTGAAATCCTCATTATCTTAAAAGTCTCTATTTTAGTAAGCTGTCTACCTTACACGTAACCTGTGACGCTACCTAAGTGTCTGCTTTTGACACAAATCGCAGGAATACGTTACAACGTCTAATCGAGTTTCAGAACCATACCTTGTCACCTTCATGGAATTCATGTCTTGTTGCTTTCGTGTCGTACCGGGTTTCATCTTCTCCGTCGCGATGTTGTTTCGTTCCCGGGCGAAGTTATAGACGTCTTCAAAACGGGCCTCGAATTCACTGTTATACTCTTCAGGCGATGTAGGCGTGTCTGGAGGGCGTCCGAACTTGAGATCACATGGCAGACGGAGGTCATGACCGGAAAGCATCTGGGATGGTGTATAGACAGTAGTTTTGTGAACATCTATGGGCCTTAGTTCAGGATCTTCCACCTGATCTTTTCAAACTTCGTCATCCCTCCATGGATCTGGCTCTGGTGACGTAGAAGCTGTAGTTCGTCTTGCTTCGGGATTTATAACATTGAACTTCTTTTCCTCTCTGGAACTATAAAGGCAGTTTCCGGAACAGGTTTTTCGTGAAAGCACATCGGTAATCCCGTGTCACTGTTGCCGCTTGTACCTATGCTGCAGTGTCAAGGGGTTTTTTTTTTTTTTTTTTTTTACTAATCCCAGATTGTCTAGCAAGGCTAGACAATCTCCATAAAACCAAAAATTTCCAAAAAGTCTAAATTCAGTAGAGGGTCCAGAAGGACCTCGTCCTTAGTAAAACCCAAACAATTTAAAATATGGGCAGGGGAGGCCATGTCGCCAGAGCACCAGTGGCACTCCGGGAAGATCTTCTGTCCCTGCCGAAAAGTGAGTGCTTTTATATGACCACTCATGAAGCTCGAGAAGGCCGTTTGGTACTTTCTGGGCTTGATCTGAAAAGACCCACCCGGACTTCTTCCAAAGTACCATGGGTGGCAAGGAGGAGTTCTCCAAAGATGGTTTTGTTTGATCTTCATGAGGGAGTAAATCTCTCTAAAAGTAAGCGCCTCACAAGGACTCACGTACTCCTCAGCCGCAGTCCTGGCTAAAAAGTCGGCCCTTTCATTACCGTCAATCCCAACATGGGAAGGGATCCACTGGAAACGAATAGTGTGTCCAGATGAAAGCCGGTCAAGAAGATATAAGATGTCCAGGCTAGTCTGGTCCCCAATAATAGTCCAATTGGAGAGGTGCTGAATTGAAGCACGACTGTCAGTTAAAATCCAGACATCGTGAAATTGATCCTCAACTTGACACGCATACTGCAAGCCTTTCCTGATAGCAATAAGCTCTGATCTAAATACCGAACAGAAATCTGGGTTTTTAATTTTAAATTCCACAGCACCGGTAGGAGTTGGTATGTGCACTCCACTACCAGAAATTCCTCCATCACCCCTGCTGCCATCGGTATATATCTTCAAAGAAGATTGATGGATTCCATGGATAGTCTCAAGAGCTAATTGTCTGATGAGGGCCGGAATCTCAGAGTTTTTAATAACACTAGTTCAGAGACCCTCATGGAAGTGGATCCCATCAAGTTTCAAACCGACGCCCAGATGTTTTAAAGAGTGGGGCTCCACATTAGCAGAAGGCAGACCCAGCATTTTTGCAAAGGAAAAGGGGTTATGCTTCCTCAAACGCTAGTTGTCAATCCGAGCATGAAGGTATGCAGAAGTTCTATGCTGATCATTGTAACTGTAAAGCTTGTTATAATATTTTGAGAGGCGATAAGTTCTTCTCAACGAAAGAAGAGGTAAGTTACTTTCATAGAGCACAATGTCATTTGGACAACTGTGTCGAAGTCCTGTAATGACTCTAGCAGCGCTCAACTGTACCCTTTCAAGTTTATTCAGGTTGGTATTGGAAGCACAAGAATAGATGGGAAAACCATACTCCAGTATAGGCCTAACAAGAGAAATGTAGGTAGTTCCAAGGGTGCTAGCTTCTGCCCCCCAGTCACGACCAGAGATAAATTTAAGTATATTGAGTCTTTGTCTGCCCTTGACCACCTGGCCTTCAATGTGTTTATTGCTTGTGATTTCCTGGTCCAAGATGTAACCCAGGTATTTAGCATTTTTAATATAGTTTAATTGAGTTCCGTTCATAAAGATCAAAGGCTGGTAATTGTATAGGTGTTTGTTAGTAGTAAAGAAAGTCACCGAGGATTTTGAAGCATTAAAAGTCAGTTTATGATGCTCTGCGAAATGATGAGCCTCTCCCAGAGCACAGCTGAGATTAAGCTCAATTGCACTAATATCAGAGCTAGAGTGCCAGATTATGATATCATCGGCAAAGATTCCCACATTACAATATTTGGAAATCTCTCTTTCAATGCCAGCAAGGTAAAGAGAAAACAGGACGGGACTTAAAACAGAACCCTGCGGAACGCCCTGTTTAAGGCCGAAAGGATCGGACAAAGAGTTATTGTATTTTACTCTAATGGATCTGTTCCAGAGAAAGTCTGAAATCCAGGGAAGGGCTCTACCCGTAATGCCAAATAAATCAATAAGAATGTGATGAAGTTTGGTGATCAATAATTGACGCCAAACTCTGTCAAAGGCCCTAGACATGTCCAAGAGGGCTGCAGCAGAATGGTTAGTTGGCTTCATGTTCTGAGCATCCGGGACACTCTGGCAGAAAAACAAAATCTGGTCGGTAGTGCTATGTCCTCTACGGTAACCATATTGTTCTCCCGGCAGCAAATTATTAGAATACAGATGGAGATTTAACTTGGCAAGAATAAGTCTCTCCATGAGTTTACAAACAAAGGAGGTCAAGGCTATAGGCCTGAAACTCCCAGGGGAGCTAGCATCTTTACCAGGCTTTAAGATAGGGACAATGAAGGCTCTCTTCCATTGACATGGGAGTCGTCCAAGACTCCAAGAGAGATTAAAGAGGTCCAAAAGTCTCTGCATACCACAAAGGCCAAGACGACCAATCATAGCACCATAAATGCCGTCAGGGCCTGGAGATTTACCAAGATCCATAGCTTTTAGAGCAAAATTAAGTTCTTTCAAGGAAAACTTTTTATTAAATATAGGTTTACCGGAACTAGAAGTGCGGCAATTATGAATCATTCTTTTAGAATTATTTTTGACTATAACATCGGTTTGGTTAAAAGCCAATTCACTTGTATTTTTGTAGAACTCTCCCAAGATGTTCTCTGCAGTTTTGTCATCATGTGATAATTTGCCATCCGGAGCGAGGACAGTATTGCAGAACACATTCTGAGGCTGACCATAACTTAGGGACCGAGCAAGACGCCATAATTTGGAGTCGGAAGCGTTGGCATCGATGTTGCTACATAAGTCAATCCAAGCTTTTCTCTTATGTTTAATGTATAGCTGTTTAATAGCAGCATTGTGTCTATTGAGTTCAACTTTGACCACAGGGTCATTAGTCCTGGAAAGCGTCTTGTGTAAAGTATTTCTCTTAAGGATAAGGGCCCTCAGCTCAGGATCCTTATGTTGGAAGAAAGGTTTCAGATGTCTGAAATTACCCCTAGGGACGGACTGATGGGAAGCATGGATGATCGCTTGTTTAAAAGTATGCCACTCCCGTTCCAAATCGTCAGTGAAAGTCACGGTGCCAAGAGCACTTTCGGTGAGCTGACTGAAGTAATCCCAATTAGCCCTCTTAAAATTCCAAAAGTTCCTGTGGGCTGCCACAGACTTTATATTAATCTGTACGTTAATCAGGATGGGCAGATGATCACTGCCGATGCTGTTGAGGATAGTCCAGTCGCAATGTGGGTAGAGCTCGGAGCTGACAAGAGAAATGTCCAAAGCCTCAGAAGTGCCGTAGCTAAAAGACGTATGAGTAGGAGAACCATTGTTAAGAAAGATAAGAGCTCTATCATCTGCAGCGGTCGACAGTTCGCATCCCCTATTATTATTCATAGAACATCCCCAGGACAAATGTTTAGCATTAAGATCTCCAAGAAATATGGTGTTTTTATCAGCAGAGTCAAATACCTCAACAGGGAGGTGTGCCTGGTTAGGTGGGTGGTACAGATTGTAGATGTTAATCAGCCTTCTCTTCCAAGTAACAGAGATACCTTGCATCTCTAAATCAGAGTGCCGATTAGATATGGAAATTTTCTTGTAGTTAACATTTCTAATAAGAAAGGCTAATCCGCCACCACCTCCATTGGGTCTGTCCTCACGAAATATACTAAAGTTTTTCAATTTGATGGCAGAATGTTCTCTGAGTTTGGTTTCCTGAAGGGCAATAATCTGAGCGTCATACCTATCAGCCATTTCAGTCAATTGGTCTAATTTAGTTCTCATGGCTGGGGAAGACAAGCCGTTGACGTTGCATTGCAGAATTTTGAGAGAACCATTTTTAGAAGTTGGAGACCGTAATCCATTTGACGAACGAGGCCCTCTGCCTAAACCTCGAGCGCGCCCCTGATTAACCTGCGCGACGGGCGATGCAGTATTCAAATCAGAAAAAGAAGGACTCATGGTAAAGGGAAAGGAGCAGCTTCAATTGGCCCAAAGGCCTCGGCACCAGAGGGAGAAGACTGACTTAGCCCCGGGTGCCTGTCTGTTTTAGCTGAGCAAAATGGAATGGCCTTCACGCCTTGGGTGATCCTACCAGGAGTTAAAACTCCCGACGTACGTCGCCCATTCCGCCCAGGAACACCCCTCCGCCACAATGAGGCAACAAACAGGACTTGGAGGGGAGTGTCAAGGGTAGTAGCAATAATGGTCGCCGTACAGACAGTCCCTGCTGCTCCAAACGTCGTCGCACTGTCCATGCCGATTCTTATAGTGCTGCAAACAAGCCCATTTCCTGACTAAAGGTATGTGATATGGCTGTACGATCCTGCAAGGCCGACATGACAACATGTCTGTCCTCTTGGACGTTAGTGGCGAGATGCCGATGAGATCCTGCATGGCGTTCAGTATGACTCTACTGAACCTATAGATCCCATATTCGCATGACAGTCGTTGGATTCCGACCAATGCGGGTATCAGTATCGCAGAACGATAAACCGCACGCTGGATAGGCCACGATCCTGCCGCTATCGAATTCCGACACGTGCTGGTAGCCGTTTCTCCTTCTTATACGTGGAATAACACGATTTTCTCACAAAGAACCAACATTAAAATGCGATTTCCGAATGAGAATCCCGCTGCGTAACTATCTTTTTATACAGAGTTTGAGCTGCCGTTTCTACCTCCTGCTTCGCTTGATTGGGCTTAAATGTTAATCTTTGCATATCCCAACTTCTTCGTCGTTTCATGCGAAACTGGCATTTGTATCATCCCTTCTTCACGGTGTTGCAATTTTAATGGTCATCAGTGTACTTTAAATTTAGATACCAAAATACTTCTATTTACATTCGAAATTCGATTTGCGTTTCTGCCAGTCGTCCACTGGTGAGGTTAATGATCGCCAGGCTGAAGTATGACATTTTGCTATACCTCAAACGTCATTTAAAACGCAGTTGACCTATGACTTTTACGTAAATAAATAAATGCGTTACCGTCTCTTACAGTAATTCTGCAAACTCTGATGATAACAACTTTGTGTTATAGGTTTCCAGTGTGTAGGATCTGAGAATTATCATTAAAATGAAAAAAAATTTTGACGATTTGTTGGTCCATATTCTTATCTTTTTAACTGCATTCTTTTGAAGAAGAGGTAATTTTTCAAATAATCCCTCCATTGTGAATTTTTTATGTATCGCATCCATTAACACATGTAATAATTGCATTGAACAATTAAGAATTCAGTTATTTGACTATCACTCTCTTTTGTCTAATGTAGTAATATTCAGTCCATTAGTATATTCCGTTCAGTTTCCGCAAAGGTTTTACATAACATTTATATTTGGTGAACAAATTTGTTTGAAAGGCTCTCAGATAAAATCTTTACCAATATATTCATGACGTTATATGCTAATGTTCTGTGTATCACTAGACTCAAAAGTCCAAAATGAAATATTTTTACAGACATTAAAGGATTGTTAAAAGTCATTTTCTGTCCTGTTATCCAAATCTGCCAACAATATTATAATAAAAACCAACAGGCTTCTATACTATGATACATGTTCAAAGACAAGTCAACTTTTTATCGGGGAATCAATTATTTGTGTAAAACCAGAATCTAACTCACGACCGGTCAACAATGTCGTTAAAATCCGAGAGTCACGGAACTTCCGTTAACAAAAGCAAGTCTCAGTTGACTGCACAACTCTGAACTGCACTAATGTATTGAGTTAAATCATATATCTTAGATAGTCACGCAACTAGCCTCTGTTCCAGGGAACCCATATTTTGCATTTTTTAGTCTCATGATACATTTTTCACAAACACTGAAGATGCATAACGCCTTTAACAATAATTCCATGGATAAATATCGCGATTGTGAAAGGTCTTCAAGAGATAATCATAATCTCAAGAATCATAGTGCATGGGAAAAAAATGCACTTCTAAAACTTTTGCAATTGTGAGTGAGTTAATGTAAAATACCTATAAGTATATTCCACTGACACAAAATATTCAGTACCTTACCTTTGTTTTATTGTACATGTGAAAAAAAATACATTGATCTGCGAGTTTGAACAGAACATTTCCTATTTTTCTCTGGACCACAATACATAAGAAGAATGCTGCATACATAAATTCATACGTATTACATTATATATACGTAAATGAAAAAAAAGTTTCTCCTTGTTTTAATCACCCTCTCTTAAGTGTACCTGGATATTATTGAGTAAGAACACTATTAAAATTATCATCACATTTAAATTTGTTTTCGTATTAACTTTTTTTTTCGGCAGGCTATGCTACTCTTATGAAGGACAATGTTGCTTCATAAGTTGCTGGAGCATTTTTTCCTTTTCAGAAAATGTCAATGTTAGTTTTCTTTCTTCATAATATGCATAAAAGGAAGAAGGATAACGAGTTAAAGATAGTTAGATTTCGTCATTCTCTAATTACTTTTCAAACCAGAATCACACGCAATGGCGTTAGTAAGAAAAAGTTTTTAAAACAGGGTTTGTAAAGCTAAGATCATCGTTTTTACTATACGAGATCTAGACGTTAATTCCTGTTAATAAAGCTTTTCTTGAGGTAAGTGCTTATTACTGTTAATACTTTGAATTCGATATTCACAATCAATTTATTATTTTTTAAATGAAAATACATGGAAAATATTTACTAAAATGCCTGATTCATGGATAACTTAAAAATGTACTGAATTTATGTTTCAGTTTCAGAAAAAATTATACGTATGTGTTCGTGGGAATACTTTCATTACTTTGCATGACTATACAAATTCAGGATGGAGGGTAAATTTTAGATTAAAACGGAAACTCTATTAAAAAGTCTAAAGAGTAAATTATATAATATTTTAAGCATTAAATACCTGAGCATATTTGACTTAAATATAAAAGTTTAAGATCCATTGTTATAAAAGTGCAGAAATTATATTATATTTTGTAAGCATATCAAATTCAATGCTTACAAAACACACCAAAATTTATCAAAGTAATTTAAATGTTCACCCTTTTTTTGCAGTCGTTTATGCATAACTTTAACACTATAATTTTAGCCTTCTTTTCTAGGAAGGAAGATTCGTGATAATTTAGTATTTGCAGAATTCATTTCTATTGAAATCAATTATACTATTATGACATTATAATATTTAAAATTAAGCTCCGAAATCAATACACAAACAATGTTGAACATAACCCATCTTTTAAATTTTTTTATTCCGTTCTTTAACTAACCGAACATTTTATTATTGATACTCAAATTTTTTGAAACAGTGATCCCAAAGGATAAATATGAATTTGAAACTATGCACAGCATCTGATATTTAATAATTATTTTACTGTAATGTCATATTGTGAAAATAAGAAGTGTTTTGCATTAATTGAAACTAGGAAAATTTACCAATTATATTTTTAACTACTATCTTATAAAACATATTCATTTTCTAACATTACAGTGATATGAATTTACAAATAAAATCTATGCAAAACGGTTAGAAAACCCGCTTTTGAGTCCTGCTCCAGTTAGGCGGTTGTCAACTCTGGTTTCTGGGTAATATCTTCAGTCTACGGTCCTGATTACATAGAATTCCGTCAGCGCCAGCGCGAAAGATTCATTTGGCGCTGATTGATTAAATGGGATAATGATTGAATTTGAATGATTAAAAAATATGACGCTTACTCTGACGGATTCTATGTTAAAAAGACCTAAGAAAGCCATACATCGTTATCCGTTAGGCAATAGGGCCTTTATTACTAGAAATTACACATAACATGCCTCCATCAACAGAATTTCTTCCATACAAATTTCATCATGAATGAATTAATGAGTAGGTACAAAGTTATTGTAACAGATGACATCCGTTTTGTTAGAAATTATAGTGAATCAATATCGTATTTCCCTTTTAATCTAATATAGAGACACAGGGAATTGGATGACCTCTTTAGTTTGTACCAAAATGATTTTTTTCCTAAAACAGCCTTTTTTTCAACCTTATAACCACGTGGTTTTTATGACACACATGTTTAATATGACGCTGCATGGTTTATCTTTTTCTTTGAACGCCCATTTTAAACATCATTATACACTCCATCATATTTTAAGTATATTACATGATTTTTCCTGTTGTAATATTAACTCTAAATGCTTCTTTCATTTGTTCTTGGCAAATAAATTTTCAAAATATGTTATCTCTAGAAATAGATGTTATTATGCTTTACCACTTCAGCCGAAACGCTACTTTACTGCATTTAACCTTTTCATGTAAGTGGTGTTAACAATGCCAATTTTCTACAACAGGCAAAAAAAAGAGTTTTTTAATGGCATACTATCCCTCTATGATTGCAATGATTTTAAGACCATGATATTACAAACTGATGTTTATGCAGATAAGAATCAATTCTCAAGGAGTTTCATTCAAGGAAGATTTTATAATATTTAACATCTAAATTCAGATAACTTTTACACCTGATTACTCTTTTCAACAATCAAGTGAAATGAAATATATATTCCAGAAACAAAAAATTGCTTTTAGGTAAAATATTTTAATCAAACACCGTGGTTTTGAAAACTGAAGGAGAATGAATGCATTGTAATGTTTATATTGGATTTTTCTTTTTGTCGGTAAGATCCCACATAATGGGCTAATATAATTTACAGAAAGAGTTCAAAAGCCCTAAATGGTTCTTAAATTCCCAAATATTAATTGAAAAGGGTATTCTAAGATTTACTCACTAAAGAGAAAAATCGATGAATTCCTACACAGAAAAGCGAGTTTTCAATTTTTGTGATTGAATGGTCTTAAATGTTTAAAAAGTCTGTCATTAAGGGCTCGAAAAATGTAAAAATGAGTCAAAAATCTGATACTATTTATATATTATTCGATCATTACATATACTTTTCAATTCAAAAAGCAAATATCTTCCACAAATTAGAAAGACAGTAATATGTTATTTAAAATTTTAATACTTTTCGTACCACTCTTCAGGAAATCTCTAAACATGCTATTATTATATTCTATGCCGCTGACTGAGAATAATATATCTGTGCTAACATTTGTAAAAAATTAAGAAAGTTAATTCCTACACAGTTCCTACCTTATTTGCACGCTTCTTAAATTCTGTTACATGTATTGTTTTTCATAATCTGAATGCCGATTTGCAGCGCACAGTGTATGAAATTAAAATAGTGTTAAAATCAAAGCAGACGGAAGTGCTAGTGGTTGGAAATGCAACTGTTAGATCTTTCTAAGATGATCGGTTAACGGAGAATGATTTGGAATTTATTGAAAAGTTAAAATTTTCAACGCTTGGGTAGGTTTTCTGCTAATTTGTTCGGCAGTCTATGCCCTCTCTATACGTTTTATTTCATGTTGAACTATTTGCATTTTTTTGTGTTATATGTATTGTTTTTGAACATTAGAATGCCCCTTTTGCAGCGCACAGTGTAAAAAATGGAAGAAGTGTTAAAACCACACTTGAAGGATGTGTTAGTGGTTGGAAATATAACTTTTAGATCTTTCTACGATGATCGGTTAATGGAGAATGATTTGGAACTAGCACGCTTGGAGCTCGG
This sequence comes from Dolomedes plantarius, assembly GCA_907164885.2. Taxonomy (NCBI): domain Eukaryota; kingdom Metazoa; phylum Arthropoda; class Arachnida; order Araneae; family Dolomedidae; genus Dolomedes; species Dolomedes plantarius. The sequence goes on along the minus strand of OU015498.1, from coordinate 143,876,687 downwards.
TGAAACGGACGAAATGAAAAAAGTTGCTCTCATCAAGCTCAAGAAAGCACTTATCAGTAAGTAGTAGCCCAGAAAAAAGAATTCTGAAACTATATTTTTTCAAGCGAATTTCATTTTAAGCCATTTTACAATTACTGTATATTTCACTCATACGATTTCATATAGTTTGTTCAATATACTACAAATATTCTCACAAAAGAAGACATTTTTTTAATCCAATCTCTGGTTGAAAGGAAAAAAGGAAAATATATCCTTTTACAGTGAATCTTGGAACGTTGCAATCTATAGCAGAATGAGGAGGTTGATAGTTTAGTGAAAAAATATGATAACGTTTTGTGCATCATCAGACGCCTTTTCATTCCACCAAACTCTTTTGTACGTAATCTCGTGATCCTTAAACGCCAGCAAGGTCTAAGAAACCGAACCAAAACCTTTGATCGAAGGCGGGAGAGATATGAGCTCGATACATCCCATCGAAGGAATGTCAGCTTTTCGGCAACTTCCTGGTCATGACTGTCTCGCGGCATTTTTTCGTCCTAACTGTTTACGTCTTAAGTGTTTTTCGACTTGATGTAGATATGGTTCGCTGCTCGAGAGCTCTCATCGAGAAGGTCATCTTTTGCTACACGAGGATCTAATTAGACCAACACCTACAGCACATAGCCGAGTCCGGCACACATATATGTTGACAGTGGGACCTGAACACATATACTCTGGTACTGAATGCCAGCACTGTAGCCATTCAGCCGTTGTTCGGCTAGATGAGTATAGCGAGAACCTGAATTCTTCAACTCAGGAGGATCGTTGCTAGGGGCTTCGAAGACTGGTAGTTATTGAGACAGGAGAAGTTTTTTTCAACAATGACTTTTTTATCTTTAATTTTTTATTACATTTTGTTAACTTGACTATCCTTGGAAAATTAAAAAAAAAACTTTCAATTTTCTACATTCAGAGAAAAGTAAGTTTATCGTGTTTCTGTTTTAATTTATTGTTCCATTTCTCCCTATCTGTTTTTTGACATCTGTCTTTCTTTGAGAGCCTTCTCGTGTTTATCACAACTTTATTATTTATTTTTTGAATGGAGAGGAAGCCGATAAATTTTAAACTGGGGGCATCCTTGTTGGTATCGTCAAATTATTACTTCTCCATCTTTGGTATTACAGCAAGAGGTTGATTTTAAGATTGAATTGCGGCTTGAAATGCATTTACTGTTGCTAAATATCAAAATAGTCTATCCAAATGAGAGAAGTATTAAAATCCTCATTTTCATAGAGAATTCAAATTTTCACTGTGTTCCGCTTTAAAATTTACTGATAGTCTATTATTTCAGTGAAACTTTCTAAGGGGATGGAAGAAATACTTTAGTTTTTCTTTCTACACGTTTCTTTGCATCCTAAATTATTTTTTATTTATTTTTTACTCTAATGTCTCCTATTTTCCTTTAATCTTTGTACGGTACTCAACAGATATTTAAATATGAACTACTTTTTTCACAAATATATGTTTGAAATCAAATTTAATATAAATCACAGTTTCTTTTTACTTAATACTGACGATATTTTACTTTATTTTCTGAATCATAGCAATTTTACTTCTTCGATCCTCTAGTATCAGAAATTTTACTTCAGAATACAAAAATGTATTTTACAACCTTGCATTTATGTGGAATGCATAACAATTTTTTTTAATGAGAACATACCTTATCTTTTTTCCAGGAGACAAGAATTTTAATTACAGATTAGATGATGAATACTTGCTGCGTTTCTTACGGTACAGAAAATACGACGACAGGAAGGCATATAGTAGTGTGCGGAAATTGTATACATTTAGAAAGAATCGGCCGGATCTGTTTGGTATACCATCTAATTTACAATTTTTTCTCAGAAGAGACTTGGTGAAATGCGTGCCTTACAGAAATGAAGATGGAAGTTTTATATTGTGGATTGATTCAGGTAATACCTTATTCTTAAAGCCCCAAAATTTCCATCTGTTTTATCTTGTTCCAAGGTCGTTAGCAAAATAACGTTTCGTAGAAATTGAGAGAATAGACCTTTTCACGTTTAAAGACAAGTAATCAACGCTGCTGTGTACAAACCCTATTGGATTCGCTCAATCTTAACCTATGGAGAAAATGTGTCCAAGTATTACTGATTTTCATTTAAAGATTTTTATAAATTGTACTTCGTAATAGAGAAGGAAATTTTACATCTTGGAGCACTTTACGTTAATAGAATTATAAATAATATTTTAAAATTTAAGCTATTCGGGGAAAATATCTGGTATAATGTGTTATAAATGCTCCTCAATTCCTTTGGAGGACGAAATTTTTAAAATGAATTCTAGCACAACGTGCAGAGAAGTTTAGGCTATCTGAAAATACCATGTTATTGGATTATAAGCATTTATGTAGTTGTTAGTCACATTTTCTCTATAGGTTAACACTGAGGCGAGGGAATCTAATAGGGATAGCACGCAGCAACCTTAAGCTTTGCTTGGGGCCTCATTTGATTCACGACTACTTTCAGCGACTACGAGCAGCGTTTCTGGCCTCCAGGAAGGTAGTGGGGACATGTAAGGGGGTGGCAAAAACCACTATAAAGGCGGCTTTATATTTTAACTAGTCGCTCGTGCCGTCGTTATTACACTTATTAAGTTTTCGCCTGGGGGATTGCGAAGTATCTTTCTATCTTTCTAACGTTTGGGGGAGCGAAGGTTGAGAACGGCAGAGTGTTCGGAGACATTGAAAATAAAGCTCAACAAAAAAACTTCTGATATCTTTCTCATTTAAATACCAATAATTAGGTCTTGCTTTTTTCCTCCTTGTTTTAACTATTACTACTAAGAATGTGAAATAATATAAACAAATCAACTAACAAAAAAAATTTAAAAGCGAGCATAGAATGTCAAACAAGTTAACTTAAAACCTACACTAGCAATGAAAACATAAAACTTTTCAATAAAAGATAGCGTGGTTGCTCCATATCCTCATATTGAAAATGGACAAATATATTTTATTTTTTACTTAGAAAGTGCTAAGTTTTTTCATGAGGTATTCCAACTTCGACCTGTTCGAAATCGACTTCAAACCGTACTTCCCCGGTCGAATTAGCCCTCGTGTAGCAAAAGGTCACCGTAGGTCAACCAATAAACAAACCGACCACGTTTGATGTCTTTCTATTTAGTGGGATTTCAGAAAAGTCCCAAGAAAAACCTCAATATAACGTTGTTGCCGCATGTGCGTCACTGAAGAGAAGTGAAAATATTCACGCATGCGCAATTCCCGAGCCGACTGAGCCGAACATCAGTTGACTGCTAGACGCTGTAAGGTTAACAGCAAAAACCAGAAGTGGGTAATTAATGTTTATCTCGACACCCACAATTGCTTCAACTCAATAATATTCAGCAGTCTTGTATGATGTACATAGTATGTGTGACGTCCTTTTAAATAAAAAGCTTAAGACAGCTGTGGTCAGTCGAACTTTTGCGTATTTTTTGCACTCTTAAAATTATAGAAGAGCGCTAAACGTGATATGAGGTTTTCCGAAAGAATGCGAAACGCTCTTCCAGTAAGCTGCTCTATTTATATGATTTGTGCTGTTCAGTTTAATATCTTTAATATTCAATTATTATTATTATAATAGTACACTTGAGATGCTTATTCCATCAGATAACATACTGCTTGTTTAAAAACAATTAAAGGAAGGATCACTGGGGCTTAAATTACACACGTTTTCACAAAACGTGATGAATCCGGCAGGGTCTAAGGCAGGGGTGTCCAACCCGCGGCCCGCTGCCCGCATGCGGAACAAAGCACTTATCAGCGCGGGCCAGAAAGTTGTAAGATTAACACTTGTAAGATTAACACTAGAACCGTGGCAGTTTCGGTATACATAGTAGAACCCCGGAGCGAGTTACTTTGACCTTAGATGGCAAAACACGTAAAAATTAACGAAAACTTTAATCTCGTTAAGTAAATTATTACAGTTTCACATGATAATTGATTTTTACCAGAATTTATATTATATATATATAAATCAGCAGAAATCTACTAAAATTTTGAAAGATGGTGTTATTCAAAATTTTATTTTCTTCAGTATAATAATGTCTCTCTTAAACAAAAATAAAATTTTACTACATAACTTTAATGGAAAATGGATTATTTCATTTATATATGTTTATAGAACATTTAAAAAATAATTTAAATAAATATTAAAAATTTTATTAGTTACTTACTTATTTTATAGATTTATTTTATCCAATTTACTGATGCACTTTGTGCTGAACTTATTACTAAGTTTTGTGAATTTACTACAAATGGCGGCTATACATTTTGAACAAATATCCTGTGTTTTATTTTCACATTTGGACGTTTGACATCGAATCCGTTTACGCTTCGCTTGTGGTTTTCCAGTGTTCTCTGCAGTTGTTTGTCACTCGGATGTTACCTTTCTTTGACGGGAGAGAATAAACGTTTCACGCAATTCTGCAACTAAATCTTGAACAAATTGCCGTCTAATAATACTTTTCCAGTTATAGTTCTGAACAAAATCCAAGTATTGACAGCAGAAAGATACAGAATATTACAAAAAAAAACCTGCACCGCCTCTTACGGGAAGTAGACTTGACGGAATACTTCCTTGCCATTTGATCAATGACATCTATACCGAATTGAAGTTGCGTCGTAGTATGCAATTGTTTCACGTAACCTTTTCCGGTACCGATTTTCTCGCTAACGATCGATGAAACACGAAACATTCGGGACGATTTCCCGTGGCCTCCACGCTTCGGGTGTCGCAGACCCACAAGGGTACTCGAATTTGCGATATTTCCGCTTTGCGATATGAGGTCTCCGCCACGTCCGCGAAGTAAACGAATCCGCCTAGGGACATCATCCCGCCGAAGACTTAATGAAAGTCCTTTCTAAAGGATTTTTAGTCCTAGATAACTATGCTCTGCCAAATACATCGCAAAAACGAACACGGGGGTCCAGGTTTAAGTTACTCGTGAAAGCGATGACGCTCCCGAATCCATAGTCCGAGTTTATCGTATTTCCGGCACCTTAGTGGCAAAAAGTAGTACTACGGACGCCATGAATTCATTGTAAATGTCTATTACTCTAAAATATTTTTACCCAGAAACCCGAAAGTATAGCATTGGCGCCGATTCCACGTTTAATTGAAGACGATTCCCTTACTGCTGAAAATTCTCGTTTTATGAAGTACAATTGCATAATACAACAGGAAAAATTATGCAGAAAAGCTTTAAAAATGAACCATATTATGCAAATCGACGTCAAAATGATGAATTGTATAAGGGCTCGGAGATTGGATCAGTTTCAGGAGTTTCTTAAAAGCTTGGATACCGAGTATGACGATGTCGTATAATTAACAAAAATAAGGTGGGTAAGTCGAAGGCAATTTTTAAAAAGATTTTATAGCCTACTTGATGAAATCAAATTATTTATGACATTAAAAAGAAATACCGGTGCCAGAACTTAATGATGAAAACTGGCTTTAAAATTTAGCATTTTTAATAGACTTGACTGCCCATTTAAATGAATTTAACACCCTTCTTCAGGGTAAAAATCAACTTTTCAATACAATGTTTGAAACCATAAACACGTTCCAAATGAAATTTAAATTATGGCAAGCCCAAGTAAATGTTAACATTTTTTTGCATTTCGAGAATCTGGCCAAGCATAATTCTAAAAATGGTAAAAAATACACATCCTTACTTTCCGTTTTAGTACATGAATTTAAAAATCGATTTCAGGAATTTTGGAAAAATAAACAATTCATTTGCATGTTTGTTACTCCATTCACAATCGATATAGATATGCTGCCAGAAATTTTCAAATGGAATGCGTGAAGGGAATTTGTAGTATAATATTAAATTAATTGATTATAGATAGACTTAGAAATTTATGATTAATGATTGATAAAGATGTAGTTAGTACATTGGATGTAAAATAATAATTAATTGTGACTCCAAATGATGGAAGACAACTCTGGTTTAAGAATGAAAAACTGATTTATTGAACTGACATAACACATAAATTACACAACTTTATCTCACTAAACATTATAAGCTCACCAAATATTATCATCACTTAATTACGATTTGTTTTATCAACCTTAATTACTAATTAGCATCAACTCATAATCAATTCAAAATATATTCTTAATCAATAATTAGTATCTGCTCCTATTCAATTCACAACACATTATACTAAATAACTTGTTTTACGAATTATCACTTATTAAACCCGCTAACTTCCGTCATGAGATTAATTCCCCGCTGCGCTCTATATTATTAATTTATTGATTGTTACGCTAATCAGAAGCAATGATTTCAGACATGGAAAGGAAAAGGAACAGTACCTCCACTGCTGATCGCTGACTAGTACTCGGTTGTGAATATATGGCATAGGACGCTGACTTTCTCAATATTGGACATCTGGGCAACGGGCGCTTGCTTCTACTCAAATTGTTGTTACGGGCATTCGGGCTTGTTCGCTGGGGTCTCCGGTCGTCCGATGGGAACTGGATGTTCGGCTCATCCAGTTCCCATCAGGGCTTTCTCATCTTAGTCGCTGGGCGGGCTTGCTGATCAATTGTAGCTCATAGAGATTATAATTCAGCATCGGACAATTACTTATGGCAACTCTCTTCTTACTACTAACTGCAACTCTCTGGCTAATATCAATTCACAGTTTTTTCTTCTACTTTTCTTTTTTCATATTCGTTTCCATTATTAATTTGTTAGCCACACCTCATCCAATTTCATTCGCCATATACGTACTTTTATCCCCTATGCTATTGGTTGGGGGCTGTTTCCTCCAACTTCCTCGCTAACTAATCTCAGCGTGGGCGTTCTCTATTCCTTACCGCCACTGTTTATCGCTGCTTCTTCCCATGGTTCACTACCCTTTTTTTGCTTGTGAGGTGCTTTTTTATTACCCTCATAAATTTTGCCTCAACTACTTGTTACACTTTTATTTCTTCTTCTATACTATTCCTCTTTTATTTGCCTCTTTACTTTCTTTTACATTCTAATCTCTATTTCCATCTATTTTTTATCTCTTCCTTACTTCACCAGGGTAGCCTGTTCTTTCTTCTTATTTCCATAGATTCAGTTTTATTGATTAAAATTGCTATCCACTGTTCTTTACTACCATATTTTCCAATTAACTTGCCTTCTGCATCTTTTTCTTTTTGCGCTTTCACGATGTCGCAAAACTCTGCAACAGAATGCATAGAGTTGCAATCTGACATCTAACTTAAAGAGAAATTCAATCAAGTCTCTTTGTTGGACTTTTATCAATCATACCTGTCCAGAGATAAATATCCCTCACTGCATAGACATTAGGGTGGTTCAAAAAAAAATCGAGTTTTTTTAATTTCGGAATTGCGTTACCTCTCAAAATTTGTAGTTTGGTATCCTTAATCGGGGAAAAATTTTAAAAAAATTCTAAGTTGACATCTTCAGTTCGCGCATGAGGCTGAAAATTTGAAAAAATATGTTAAAAATTGAAATTTTTAAAAAATAACAAAATTAGTTTTTTTGGAATTTTGTATAATGCAACAGCCATAAATTGTCAGTATATAGCGTAGTTTTTACCTAAAAAAATATTTTATAGCTTTTACATAATATCTTCAGTTCGCGCATATGCCTTAAATTGGGCTAAAATCGCCTAAAATTTGAAATTTACGTGTTTAATATACAATAATACATACATGACATATTTACGTTTCAAAAGTATTTTAAAAATTCTAAAATTTTAAAAATCTGTTGAATATAAACTTTTATTACAGTATTATATGTACAAGTATAGTTGCATAGACATTTATATGTATATAATAACATTGCATGTCATAGCTAATTACAGAATGATTTATAGATTTTACCTATTTTTTGTGTCTTTAAGATTCCTCAGATGTGTTGGGCATTGTTTTAAATTGAGATATATATTCAAATGATGGCATAGTTGACCTTGAGAGCAAAGTTGTCCTTATGAAACCATCCCTGTTCTCTTCTCCACATACTTTAGTACAAGATTCTGTTACGACCTTTACAATTCTTTCGACACTTTGAGTGTGGCAAGGAAATTTAATTAGCTCGAACTCTGGGAGAACATTAGTATTAATAAGTTCTAGGCTTTGCGTTGACACATTGCTCATTATTGGAGGAGGTGTAAGTTTGCACTTGGACCAATCAAGAAGTTCAATGTAATTTGAAGCTGCAACATTGATGGTCGGTGGTTGAAAAATTCGCACCGATTTCCCTTTTGGATATTGTTTTCTTGCTTTTAGCAATCATCGAAAAGCTAGCTGTCTTACGCGCACTCTCTCATCTAGTACCATTGAAATTAAAAGATTTTCGGGATGACAAAAATACTCATTCCTCGGAATGACAGGATCAATTATTTTATGTACCCTTTCGGGAAGCTGTCTTGTCTTCTGTAATTTAAACACGTGAACTACTCCAAACTTTACAGAGGGATGCATTTTAATTCCAAACCATACTTGAACGTATATCTTCATAATATAGCTGACCAGCAGTTTAATTTCGTCAGAAGGGTTTACTTCAGAAATATATAGTCTTAAGATCCTATTTGCACAAGTTAACCATCTAGAGTTACTACGAGAACCAGGATCTTTCACAGCAAGATCTGGCACACACTCTCCTTCCTTGACCTGATATTAAGTAAATACTGTTGGTCCTTGCCTAAGTCAGTTTAGGTCACATTTATCTCCTCACTATTAATCGTTTCAAAATTAGCAACATTGACTTTTTCACAGTCAGTCAACTTCTTGCCAATTTGTCCTGAGAAACTTGTGGGTCCTGTAGTATCACCATGTACACTTTCAAACAAATGTCTGAACGGAAGTTCGTTGAAATGTAATAAACATATAAACCATTGTAAAGGACGACCAAGTTTAAGCTCAAGGTTACGAATAACACCGTTTTTTCATCCTGTGTTAGTCGTTGTTCCGTCACATCCAATTGCAACAAGCTTAACATAATCAAAGTTATTGTTTTCTAAATAGCAAAAGATGCTATTTGCTATTTTACTTCCTGTAGCCCTTGGACGTGTCAAATGTCCCAGATACTTTCCACCAGGCTCTTGAACCCAGGTGATGTGCTCCTCTTTCTTCAGTCTGCGGTACATTTTGTTACCGTTCTTTTCCTGATAATAAGTGTTATCTTTTCTCCCGTCAAAATACAGTCCATGTAACTCTAATTTTGGAGAGTTTGATTGTAAAGAGTATCGAATTTTATGTTTTTCTCTTCTGATCTTGCACTTATCTATTACTAGAGACATATCTCCTTCATTTATCATGCCTACATCTTGCAAAACACAGGAAGCAATAGAGGCAGTGGCTCTCTCGGATATCCCATATCTATCACTTATTAATGCTGTTGTAGGAAGCTTAATTCGCATTTGCGATGTTGACGGCAAACTGTCACATTTTGGTTCATGACTCTCAAACTTGCTATTTTGGGTAGAATTTATAAGAGCATCTCTTTTGCTAGCTTTAATATCAGGTTCAGCAATCTAGTTTTTCTTTTCACTTTGCATTCTTTTATTTCTTTTTGCGATATTATTAGTCTCTTCTCTATCCTAAGTGCCAATAAATTTTAAACGGCCATTTCGCTGGTCGTACAAAGAATCTCTCTCAATAATAGGGATCTTATTTCCTTTATCACATTTACAATCCATAATCAGTTTACAGCTACAAGAGATAGGATTCTTACCACACGAACACGCAAAATTCATTACACACTTGCAGGAAGCAACATCAAAAAGTTTGAACTTCGCTTCATTAACAAAGTGATTGAGTTTAGTCTTGAAGTTAAATTTATCTTTATCACGACTAAATGACTTTCTTAAAGTGTAGTACTTATTATGGTAATCCTTTATCAATTTAACAATACGTTCATGACTGACCGTTGGTATACAGTAGAAACTTTACAGTAAAGTTCTTCTATTTGAGCAGCAATGCAATCTGAAATCTTTGAAAAAGATTCGTTTTTTACAGATTTTGATGTTTCTTCAAAACAAGCTAACAAAACATCTGCACATGTGGGTAAAACACTTTGACTTAACGCTTTTAGTGAACACCGAAAAACGGGCAAACACTTAAGCGTTTAGAAGTTTTCGGGGGTCCTATTATTTATTATTTGGAGAACGGAGAACAATATAACAAAACTTGAGCATAAAAATCTCCAGCAACTTTACAAAATATATCATCTAAAAGTTATAATTTTTTTAGGTTGAAACTACGCTATATACTAGCAATTTATGGCTGTTGCATTATGAAAAATTACAAAAAAAATTATTTTATTATTTTTTGAAAATTTCAATTTTTAACAATTTTTTTCAAATATTCAGCCTCATGCGGGAACTGAAGATGTCAACTGAGAAATTTTTTTTTATTTTTCCCCTATTGAGGATACCAAACTACAACTTTTGAGAGGTAACGCGATTCCAAAATAAAAAAATCGATTTTTTCGAACCACCCTAATTGACATGCGTTATTGATGCCTCATTGTTTGTAAGCTCGTACCTCTGTGAACAAGTATTTTCAAGAGTGAAGCACACTAAGAGTCAAATTAGAACCAAAATGTCAGCTGAACATTTCAGAAATCACTGAGAATTGCAACCACTTCAATTGACCCAGATATTGATGCATTAGTGTCCTATATCGATCAATTAGTATAACACTTATCTTAATAATCATAAATAAAATTTATAATGAAATATGATATCTCTATACTATACTTTCTTTACTCATTAACTATTTTTAATGTTACGTATATTTCTGTGTGGCACAAAACAATTCATCTTTATTCAATGTGGCCCAAGGAAGCTAAAAAGTTGGACACCTTTGTTCTAAGTGGTGAAATCGTAAGGCAATGTAACTATGGTCAATAATTGACTTTACAATCATTCCTTCTGCATAAATTGATATAAATTTGTAATAGATCCAACTATTTTTTCAATATGCAATAAAAATTGAGAAATTCCAGATATTTCCCTCAATTCAATGAGGGAAATTTGCCCTTAGACTTTTATTTTCATAATTATGGAGAACTGAGCAATTATTTTCTAATTAGCATTGCTCCTTTATAGGGATACATAGATCTACACTTTATATAGTACTTAGGCTGAGACTCATAAGCCTAGTCTCGTTTCTCAGCCCCACTAAATCACTGAAAATTTCGTAAATCAAGTAATATTTTGTTCCAGTTTCAACAGAACAGTTTACAACTTACCGATGTTCAAACTTCGGTTACTTTATGAATTCTGTCAGCTTGAATTGTAAATTGAAAATTATGAATTCTGTCAGTGTGAATTGTAACTTGTTAACTGTAATTGTAATTGTGAAAGAGCTTCCAGGAGAACTCATAATGCGTAAAAACATTACTCGGGTCATAATGCAAAGTTGAAGATATAAAGAAACCAGAACTTTTAAATTTCCCTCTCCAATTAGCTTTAAAAACTCAATGAAATGAATGACTTTAAAAGTTTGGTCATTCAGGAAAAGATTTAAATTGAAGGATAATATCTAAACTAGGACATCTCTAGGCGTCAAGGGATATATATATATATATATATATATATATATATATATATATATATATATATATATATATATATATATATATATATATATATATATATATATATATATATATATATATATATATATATATATATATATATATATATATATATATATATATATTGCATTGTCAATTAGACATATATTTATTTATGGGATAAGCAAGGTTATAAGTCTATTCGTTTTACCATTTCGTATCAATTTGTTCTATTTCGGAACAAATTATTTTAAATGAAATATGACAGTGTTTCTTTGCAGATAAATGGAAACTCCAGGAAATGTCATTTTGGGATTGTTTGACCATAGCACTCATATTAGCGGATATATCCCGTGCGGTCTTTTCCCCTGTTAGGGTTAACTCACCCTCTCAATTACAGGCCATGATTAAGTCTAAGGCATTTTAGGTAAACATTCATGATCTTGAGTTTTAGTATAATTGATAACTTTACTAATTATTGACCAATTTTAATTATTATAGGCTTTTTGTGACCACCTCAGGATAGGTAAAGAGAATTTTGAATTTGATTTTAGTTTCTTTTAAATTTTTTGCACCTTCTTTCTCTGTTAGGGCTAATTTTTGTGAGTGAATCGCAAATCACAAGACTGTGCTTAAAGATTAGATAAATTCTTTTAAGTTTTTTTTTCTAATGCGGAGAAACTTGTCGTCAGACATTCGCCCTTACTACGCCGCAGTTTTACTGTCCATTTTATTATGGGGGCACCATATAGGCGAACAGCATTAACCCCTATGAAGAGACGACACGAACGGAGGTATTTTTCGTGGTGCAACGCCGGGACTCGATTTGAGCACCCTCAGCACAGAAAACCGGTACTCTGTACCACTGGACCGCCACAAGCCCGATTCTTTTTAGTTAAGATATACTAATTTTCATGCTTTTTTAAGTGCATCATGAATTATAACATTAAGAACAATATAAATTAGAGTATAATAAGCAGTATGAAGTACAAACACAATATGCAATATACCTAATTACCAAATTTCAGAAAGTAAACAATCGCAACTTAGCAAGATCCAGAGGGGTGACTCCAGAAAGTGTAAGAATGTGAGGCTCTTACATTTTCTGGATTCACCATTTACAAATTCTTAGTTTTTTATTAATTAGAAATTAACGGTAATTAATTTCGATTCCGGAGGTTCTTAGTTGCATCCGCTGTGTTTAACGACACCTGTATGTAAAATTTCACGATCGTGTCTTCTAAACTGTGGATTTCTATACAATTTCAACCAGACAGACAAACACTTATTTTTATGTATTAGATGTGTATGTATTTTTGTGTATTGCAATATCAATTAGAAATATAGTTATTTATAGCAAAGGCAAGATTTTCGGATTACGTGTTTTTCCATATCGCATCAACTTGTCTTAATGCGGAATAAGTCTTTTATTAAATTCAATATGAATATGATAGTGTTTCTTTGCAGATAAATGGAAACTCCATGAAATGACCTTTTTGGATTGTTTGACCATGGCACTGACATTTGCGGATATATTAAGCTCGGATCCCAGCTGTCAAATTAACGGAATAATTGGTATATGGGATCTCGGAGGTTTGACTGCAAGTCATTTATCAAAGGTTATCTATCCTAGTACATTAAGAATGTTTGCTAAATGTATGCAGGTAAGAAAAATATAAAAATATGTACAAAATTGTGTATTTTATATTCCCTCTAAATTTATATGTAATATAGAAAACTACTAAAGAAAAATTATTTAATATAAACAATGGACTTATTCTAAAGTTTATTCTAAATTCTGAGCAATGGAATTACAGTGACATATAGAAGATTTACATTAACAAAACGTCAACAAAAATTTGATTCCAAGCCTTCGTTTAATTATATCAACTGAATTTATTAACATTTTCAACTTTTATCCAACCTAAACACCTCTTGAATACGAATGTTTAAGTGCAAAATTAAAGACCAGTAAGGAAACAAACTTATTGTATTTCATATTTTTTTGTTACTAATCAGTTTTCATTCCACAAATATTGACTAAGGATTTCTGCATGAGAAACATATGATGTGTCTAAATTTTTATATTATAATGAAAAGATATATATACTACATGGGGTGTAAAGTCCCGGGACTAGCAATGAAAAAATCATTTTTTGTCAAAAATCGATTTTATTCTTCAACATAGTTTCCTTCAAGAGAGATACACTTATTCAAATGGTCCTCTAATTTTTGAATACCTTTCATATAGTACGATTTGTCAAGGGTTTCAAAATATGCGTGAGTTTCCCATTTGACATCTTCATTTGATGAAAATCTCTTCCCCCGGAGCTATCTCTTCAAGTTAGGAAACAAATAGTAGTCGCTGGGGGCCATATCTGAAGAATACGGGGGATGATGAAAGAATTCGTATTTTAATTAATTCAATTTTACCATCCCTTTCACTGTTGTGTGAGCCGGGGCTTTTTCTTGGTGAAATAGCACATTTTTTTCGGCATGTGTGGCCTTTTTTCTTGATTTCGTCCTCAAGCGGTCCAATAATGCTGCATACTGCTCTCTTGTGATTGTTTTTTCTTTCTCAAGATAGTGAATGAATATTATGCATGTGCATCCCAAAGAATACCGGACAAGATCTTTTCAACCGATTGTTGAGTCTTTGGTCGCTTTAGGCGGCTTTCGCCAGCTTCCAACCACTCTTCAGACTTCCTTTTTGGTTCAAGTGTGTAGTAATTGATCCATGTTTCATCTATTCTTACGAATCGGTGGAAAAATCCGGTTGGATTACGCTTTAATAGCTACAACGAACGCTCTGAATTATCGACACATTGCTGTTTTTGGTCGATTGTTAGAAAATGCGGCATGCATCTTGCACAAACCTTCCTCATAATTAAATACTCTAGTAAAATATATCTCACCCGTTCTGTTGATATCTTTACGATGTCAGCTATCTCCGTAACTTTCACTTTGCGGTCATCCAAAACATTACGGTGGACTTTTATGATGTTCTCTGGAGTTGTTGCCTCAACTGGACGTCCAGTACGTGCATCATCACCTGTGTTCGTACGACCGCATTTAAACTCTCTAAACCATCGACAAATGGTTGTTTTCGACGGAGAAGATGTGCTGTAATGCTTTTCGAGCCATTCTTGGATTTGGACGGTAAATTTTTTTTATCAAAAACCAATAATTAATTAAGAGACAAAATTCTCTCTGATCCATTGTTCACACAAAATCAAAAGCAGCGTCACTTGCTTCGCGATCCCCAAAATCTGCTGACCCTACGAATAATAGTCACATGTACCTCTCACCCTCTCGAGTTTAATGTTGAAAGGTTATATTATTCCGAGCCGTTCTTCTGGAATTAACGGATGAATTTTCGCGCTAATAAACTATGTACTAAGAAGTTTGGGCGACTGTATTTATATCTAATTTTTATTTCTTTCAGGATGAGTCTAGCTCCAGCGATGTAAATATGAGCTAGTTTTCCTTTTCAAGTTATATTTTAAGGATGTTATGTGTTGGGGATTTTGCATATATATATATATATATATATATATATATATATATATATATATATATATATATATATATATGTATATATATATATAATATATATATATATATAATATATATATATATATATATATATATATATATATATATATATATATATGTGTGTGTATATATATATACAAGAAGGTAACCCGTCATTTTGACGTCATAATACTAATAATGACGTCATAATTTTAAAAGTATATGAAAGTTAAAAAATATGCCGAATTATCTAACAATATTGCATTCAATCCACACCTTATAAAAGCAAAACCTTTCATTATTTTTTATTTATTTAGTTTTTCATGCGATTGGAGTAGTAGACTGCCATCCAACCCGTCATTTTGACGTCATAATACTAATAATGACGTCATAATGGACAAAAGTATATGAAAGTTAAAAAATATCCCGAATTATCTAACAATATTGCATTTAATCGACACCTTGTAAACGCAAACCCTTTCATTATTTTTTATTTATTTAGTTTTTCATGCGATTGGAGTAGTAGACTGCCATCCAGTTTTTCACAGCTCACTACGCGATATAAATACTTGAGCTACTTGATTCATTCAAATTCAAGTTTGTGTACTTTCAGAATTCATCGCAAAAGTAAACAGATTTTTAAAAACTGTTACATATGCAGTTAAAAGCATCTAATTTTTTTAGTTCTGAATGTTTTATAGAAAAATAGGCTGAACAAACGTGATTTGATAGAGAAGATATTAGTTTTTAGGTAAGAAAAAATTCTGATCCACATCTAAAATGGAAATTAAGCCTAACAGGCAGTTTGTTTACTGAGGACTTCAATTGAAAGATGAGTACAGCCCGGAAGTGTTATACACAGACAACGGCTATTATATATATAATATATATATATATGTATATATATATAAGTATATATATATATATATATATATATATATATATATATATATATATATATATATATATATATATATATATATATATATATATATATGTGTGTGTGTGTGTGTGTGTGTATATATATAGATATATATACAGGGTGTCACATAAATACCGCCCAAACTCTGCGCAGACTGATTCCTCGTTGGGAGTACATAAAAAATGTCGAAGTAACTGTACCTGTACGACCCATTTTTTTCGAGAAAAATGCGAAAAACAAAGTATGACGTCACATCCGTTGCGAGGGAAAAAACACTTTATTTGACACATCACACTGGCAGTGTGTTCGTGCTTACCTCAGGCGTTTCTTCTACCCGCAACAGCATTGCATCCTCCTGTGTTACCGTCAGGGCGCGCTATGCGGTCTTACGTCATCGTGACGACTCTGTGTAGGGCAGACGCTTCCCGTATTTCGCAGGCTACCGTCCAGCCTGCGGAAGACTTTGCAATCGGGAGAACAACGTGACGGATATCGACGGGCATACTCCCTAGCAGTTCGTAAGGCAATTCCATTACATTGGCCGTAGATCCAATACAAGTCGCAATATTCACGAACGGAATACATGACCACCATGCGAAGAATACCAGTAGCTGCAAGATGCATGTCGTGTTGCCTGTCTTCAATTATTTATTTTTTGGGGCGAGATTCGTAAATTATTTGGGTTAGTACAAATTATTTATAAGTAATAGGTATTTCGGTACGTTGTGTTTTTTATTTTTCTTGAATACAACCCAAAGCTCAAGACAGATTTGCAACCGAACAGGTCAAGCAAACTTTGCGCAATAACCCAGGTTGAATCCTGGTCACGGCACCATGTGTCGTATTGCCTGTCTTCAATTATTTATTTTTTTGGGCGAGATTCGTAAATTATTTGGGTTAGTACAAATTATTTATAAGTAATAGGTATTTGGGTGCGTTGAATTTTTTATTTATTTTCTTGAATACAACCCAAAGCTCAAGACAGATTTGCAACCGAACAGGTCAAACAAACTTTGACCTGTTCGGCTTCTAAACCTTCCTTTAGATCAACTACGCAAAACAAAGATGACTGACTCCAATGTAACAAAATAAAATTGATTTATTTACAACCTTATCTATTTACAATTTAACCCAAAAACCGAATCACCAAATCTTCGTACACAGTTTACACATTTTATTAATCTTTTAGCATTTTCTCCTCGATTCATATCGAATGACATGTATTTAATTAAATCTACACCTTTTGGATTCAGGGAGCATAAATTTATTTATTTTACCTACGGCAAAGAACTACTCTCTCTCAAAATCTATATTTTTAAAAAACAAACATTGATCCCGCACTCAATCATTCAAATTTTCGATGGTGAGTCTGAACAAGACAAAATGATTAACACTCACTCAATTGGATGCTAACCGCACTGGAACACGGGTGTCGATGCTACCATCGGGCATGGGGTCTCCTTTCTTCTTTCTCGGGTAGCAGGCGTTCAACATCTTTCGGCTGTCGTGGGCCTTCTTGGCTCTGTCGTTGGCCTTCTTAGCTCTGTCGTGGGCTTCAGAGCTCTGTCGTGGACATCTGTCGTGGACATCTATCGTATGTTTCTTCCTCGCTTTTCAAAAGATGGGGGGTAGTTGTCAGGCACTTGATGTCCTCAAGCTCTCTCAATCGAAAACTTTTCTAATCTCCGGGACGACTCAATAGGAACTCCAATGTGAAGGCGCAATTCTCTCCACACATACTCTCAATTATTTTTTTTTTTGTGAAGGCAGCAACCAGATTTTCATCATCAGCAAAACAAACTCTCGTATCAGGATCATGAGGCTATGATACCGGGACACATCAACCGGATCTCTGCTCCGCAAAACGACATATTTCTTCGGGAAACTCCCGGGCAAGCTCAACTGTTCCTCGACAGTTAAAATAACAACACTTCATCACCTGCGGTTTTGAACGATTTTGAACATTTTGAACATTATCATCGGAAAAGATATGGAAATATTGTTGTTGATGTGTCAAATAAAGTGTTTTCCTTGCACCGAATGTGACGTCATACTTTGTTTTTCGTATTTTTCTCGAAAACTATGGGTCGTTTATGTAAAGTTTTTGGGCATTTTTATGTACTCCCAACAAGGAATCTGACTGTGCAGAGTTTGGGCGGAATTTATGGGACACCCTGTATTCCTGTGTAAATTCGATTTGATGCAGTCAATACGTATATTAAAATAAATGGGTGAGTGGCGAGGCCATTAAGGAAGTAATCTAATTCGTGATAAATTCAGCTTTATTGAACTTCATAAGTTAACCACTCTCCAGGTTGATTACCGCGCTTCGCCATTTTGATAACTTATTCGGCACGCAGCCGCGAGCTTCCGCTGTCAACGAAATTCGCCTCCAATCTGGCGCGAAAATCCCTCCGAGCGCCTGCTGTACGCGCATGGGCAGACCTTTGGTCATCTGGACTCTTAAATCCGCCGATCTTGTAATTTTGACTTAGCACCCAACCTTTACATTTCTAAAAATAAATCTTCTACCTTAGAATTATTAGCTTTGCGCTCAAGTCGCCTCTAAAAGATGATTTTCCCCACAGCAAAATACGCGCGCTTTGTAAATGAAATATTAGATTCTTATTATTTTAAGCCCCCTTTCCCCGTACTTCTCAACTATATTTTGACAGTTCAGTTATGTTTTGACATATATATATATATATATATATATATATATATATATATATATATATATATATATATATATATATATATATATGTAATAGCACGGGCGCGGGCCGACGAATGAAGGGCCGAGTGGCATAGTTTTGAGTAATGAGTCATCTTACTTCATCTAATTTAGGGTAAAATGGATGACTTGTCGCCCGGCCGTGCATCACAATTGTTTAAATCCATTCCCGCATTTCATCTCAACCCTCGGACACAAATCATAACACAACTTTCACGAACTACATTTTTATGTAGTTCATAAAACATTTTTATTTAGTCCATCACGTGATTAAAGGGTGTGTCTTAATAGTTGATTGGTTTAAAGTTGTTGTTGATGTGCAGAACTTATTTAAACTTGTACTGACGCCGCGCCGCGTCCCTTTAGTTAAAAAAGACAGCCATCTTTAATGATATTGCCTAAGACTGTAATAATGGAATTTAACGCGAATGCCCAAAGGGAATAAAATAACTTAAGGGATTAAAAAAGGGTATGTAATTTTGAATAGTAAAGTGAGGAATTAATAGTTTTTAAATGTTAAGAGTGTTGAATTAAGAAATTACTAGTTTTTTAATATTATATATATATATATATATATAAATATCAGGAAGTCTCACTGTTCTCCCCACTACTTTACGCTGCCGAAGCTTAAAGAGTACTTTGATATGTAAAACACAATTTTCCCCCCAAAAGGAATTAAAAATGTCATGTAGTGGTGAAAATTGAAGGGCACAGATTTCATAAGGAAAATTTGGAAAGATGAGCACATCTCGATCAAAAGTGTCTTAGATAGAGGTCTGCAAGAGAAAGGTGTTCGCATTTTATAAATTATTGCTTAGTAAAGATTTGTAAAATTTTATAGCAAAACTTTTGACTTACAGATTTATATTTATTTCCTTCTTGAAGATAATGCACATGCTTACCGCTCTCTTTACTTTTCCAGGCAATTTATCCGTGGAGAATTAAACGCGTGTTTGGTGTCAACTGCAACGTGGTTATTCGAGGAGTTTATAATACTTTGAGTTACTTCTTGCAGAAGAAAGTTGCTGATAGGGTAAGATATCTCTTAAAATTTAAGGGTTCAATAATCTGTTTTGTATTATTATATGAATAGCAATCACAACTGAACTATTAACAGTATACGAGAAAATCTTTTTCCGTACATGTTCCTTTCCGAACTTCAAAATTCCCAACTTCAATTCCCACCTTAAAAATTAAACAGGGATTATATAGTAGTACACCGTGGGAGAGAATAAAGTGAAAAAAAACAGAACAGCAGTGGTTAAGAGCAAGATGTTCATACAAACACCAATTTATAATTTGGAGAGACTTTCTCTTAAAATTGGAGATAGGGAGTACCGTATCATAGAAAGACTTTCATTCCGTTAAGAAATTCTCCTAATGATGCCAAAAATGTAAAGTTTATAATTATAAGATAACGGAGGATTAAGAAGAAAATAAAACATTGTATAACAAAACTTTACTTAAAGGTTATTTTTAATGCAAACTTAATTTTTTTTTACAAAAAATGACCTTTCGCAGTGGTTAATATTGGGAGCACTTTTTCATTCTCGTATGTATGCTTTTTAAATTTATGTGTTTATTCTAAAACTGTATATTTTCTTTTCTTTTCTTTAGATTATACTATTGGGATCTGATTTTAGTGAAATACATCAGTACATGAATCCTAGAATCCTTCCGAAGAAATATGGAGGAAGCATCGAGAGTTCCCAGTGCAGTATTGCACAATATGTACTAGACAATTTATCGTACGTAAAGTATGAACGATCTTTTGGGCCAAATCCAGAATCTTAGTTTCTTACAAATTACTAATTATAAGTGTGTAGAATGAATTTAACATGCCAGTAATGCTATGCCGGTAACCATTTTATGATGAATTATTTCCACACTACAACTAATTTCCATTTATATACTTCTTCGATGATCTTCCATTCAAAAAATACATATGCACACGGTAAAATTATTTTGATTGAAATTCAGTCAAAAAGCCTAAAGTTAATACAGTTGTATGGTGAGGAACATATAGGAATAAAAATTTCTTGTATAAAAACTCATTGATTGAATAATTAGTTTCAAAGAAATTAATTGCAGAAAAACCTCTATAATAGGATTTATAAGTCGCCATTAGCCTGGAATCAAGGTCAAGCTTTGAGAAATATTGCCAGTGATAGGCCTCAAAATCTACTTTTTTCTATGGGATGTTTCGTAACATCATGCGCGTAACGGAATCTTTCATCTCAATCAAAGAGCATAAAGAATTCCCTAAGCAATCCACTCAATAAGGGATGCACCCCGATGTTTCACAACTGGAATCAAATGGTTAAGTAAAAGACTTTTGGGTGCTTCTCATTGGTCAGTACGGTTAACGATACGTCGTTACAAAGAACAGACTACCTATCATCGAGTCTACTATCCAGAAGCGTTCTGCAACATTTCACGGGCTCTTCTTGAAATAAGCGGTTTCTGTTTAGTTAAATACCTATGGTATTGAATGAATACGAAATAATATGTCGAGCACTTATGTCCAAATTCATTTCCGCTTCAGAATTACGGTTTCTTCGCAGACACAGTTGAATCACTATTTAATGAAGAATAATCGTACCATTCGAAAACTTCGTTTAGAAGAAAATTTATTTAAAAGAATACAAATATTTAAAATCCTCGATCGCGAAAAAAAAAATAAATAAAAATGCAGGAAAAGGGTTAAAGTGATTCAACGCTAATTCTACATATAATATGAGAACTGACCAATTGACTCATTATAATTATTACTCTTTAGGGGTAATGAGTTTATACCTAACAAGAAAAAATTTAATAAAATAACAAGCACACATCACAAATCTCTAATAAAATGCATTATATATATTTTATGAGTACTGATAAGACACATTTAAAATTTTTACGTAAAAGAAGCTATTGATGACAATGTTTATATTCGAAAATTAATGACATGAAATATGCAGATTTCAGATTTTTCTCTCGTTTCGAAGTCGATATAAATTACTAGAATGTAAAAAGTCATTCAGCTATGCATAGACATTGGATAAGAAGCATTTTGTTCATATTTCTTTTCTTTATATTTGTAAAAAATCAGAACACTTAATCTGAAATATATTTTGACGCTGTAATTTAAGATAAATTATGGTGAATGCTTCTGTATCGAAACCACTGCTTAAATATATTAAAATGTTTTCTGTTGTTTTCAACATGGCAGCAACTTTGTAAGTTACGACATGTTCCCACACACACCGCAAAACTGTTGCCTTCTCTATTATGAAAGCACGATATAGGTGAACCAACATAAGTCTCTAATTTCAACCTTGTTCTCGGAAAAGCGAGAATCGAACCAATAACATGATGGTGAAAGCACTCAGAGTCCACCCGTGAGACTGTGTCCGAGTCCACCCGTCACTGTGTTACCCAACCGGTGCGGCACGGAGTTTTTTTTGTTAATAGTTAGTTTGTTAGTTCAAAACATGAAAAAGCGACTATATACTTACTCGAGGTATATGTATATACAGGATGTCCACAATTAAACTTGCGTACTTTAAAGTTGTCTACAGTCGTAACTATTGTTCAGAAAGTTTTCTGTAGGACTTATTGAAGGGATGGAAATTTGTTTGAGCGCATAAATAAACTAGTTCAAAATTTCATCACCAGAGGGCGTATTTGATGAATTACACGTTTACGACTGGTTCTTTACTTAAAATTTCACCATCTATTTATCCATAGGTTATCCTAAACAATAACTCATACTTATTGCATTTTACAATTTTTAAAGTGATCGGAAAGTCGATCAGAAACTTGTTCGATAACTGATTTTCTTGCAAAAGATTTGAAGGAACGAAGAAGAAACGAATATGCAAATTAATTTTTGTCGACGTAGAGCAGAAGCTGTTATAAAACCTAGAATCTTTCATGGAGATATTGTTTTCAGCGTGCTTGCTATTGCTAATAAGGATGTCATTGTTACGATTACCAGACCGAGCTTTGTTAGTTAAATTGTTTTACCAAAACGATATCTCAGCACTAGTTGCTCAACGAAAATTTCGGAGTTTGAATGGGATACGAAAACGTCCATTGACTGTTAAAGATCTTCGATTAATGGTGGCCAAATATGAAGAAACTGGTTCTTTTAACATTCGTTCTGGAAGAGGAAAGAAACCTGTTTCCGCAGAAAATGTAGAGAAGGTAACGCTTCAGTTGGAAGAGGACAAAGCTTCCAACGAACAGGCTAGTACGAGTGTCCGTCGTGGAGCTAATACTAGTGTCCGTCGAAGCATTCGATTTGCCCCGTTAAACTGTCCAGAAGGTCATGCAGAATATCCTCCGGTATTATCGGTACAAGCTTCAATTTGTGCAGAGGTTGCTTACACATGATTTCGAGACTCGACAGCGTTTCTCATTTCAGTTTCTTGCTCGCTTAGAAGTTGATGCAGAATGGCCTTGGAATTTCTTCTGGACAAAGTACACTTTTATTTGGACGGTTTGGTGAATACTCACAACTGCCGAATTTGGGTACCAGAAAATCATCGTTTAATCTTAGATGTCCCGATGAATTCACTGAAAGGAATCGTGTGGTGTGGATTGTCTGCATGTTTTATTCTCGGCCCCGTATTTCTTCGATGAATTAAGTCCTAGAGGTCCAGTAACCTGCTCGGTCACCGGGGAGTGATATGCATTTTTGTTACTGAATAAATTTGTTCCGGATCTGCAATCACGTCAGTGCCTTTCACGCACAATTTCTATGCAAGATGGAGCTCCTCCACACATTAGCCTTCGTGTTAAGAACGTTCTCAAAAATCACGTTACAGAAGAACGTGTCACCAGCCGCCACTTTCCTAATGTGTGGCAGGATTAAATTTGTAAGAAAACATGAAATCGGGAAGAAAATATGATTAAATTTGTATAGAATTAGTGGGTATACAGGATAAAAAATTAGTAAACATGGCTCTAACCCCGTTTGACATCGAGGCGAATTGGGCTTGGATGACAGATACGAGCAAGTCCTTCCATGCTGCTTTAAGTCTGTACCACACTGCATCAATCGTAGTGACTGAGAGCAGTGGGGGCACAGTCTCTCAGCAACCGATGACCAGATGTTTTCAATGGGTGAGAGATCTGGCGAACGTGCTGGCCAGGGCAACAGTCTAAGACTCTCTGTGTCAAGGTAGGACAGGACACGATAAACAACATGTGGTCTTGCGATATCTTGTTGAAAGATGACATCTCCGGACCTCGATGATAGGGCACAGCCACCGGCCTTAAGATCTGAGAAATGTAACGCTGACTGATCTGATTACTGACGACCCAAACAAGAGGTGATCGTATCGTGTACCCAATTGCTGTCCATACCTTCACACCAGGTGCTGGGCCCGTGTGACGATATCGAAAGCAAGCAGGCCGCGTGCGTTCTTCTCGGTGCCTCCAGAAACGGATAATTCAATCACGATTCTGCACGCAGAACCAGGACTCCTCAGAAAAGACGACGTGGTGCCATTCCTGTATAGGGTTTTGTCGTTGGGCACGCCACTGTCGCCGCGTGCATCTATGCCGCAGTGTCAAGGGTAGTAGCAATAATGGTCGCCGTACAGACAGTCCCTGCTGCTCCAAACGTCGTTGCACTGTCCATACCGATTCTTATAGTGCTGCAAACAAGCCCATTTCCTGACTCAAGGTATGTGATGTGGATTTACAATCCTGCATGGCGTTCAGTATGACTCTCCTGAAACTATAGATTCCAAATTCGCATGACAGTCGTTGAATTCCGACCAATGCGAGTATCAATATCGCAGAACGATAAACCACACGCTGGATAGGCCCCGATCCTGCTGCTATCAAATTCCAACACGTATTGGTAGCCGTTTCTTCTTATACGAGGACTAACACGATTTTCTCACAACCAACCAACATTCAAATGCAATTTCCGAATGAGAATCCCGCTGCGTAACTTTCTTTTTAAACAGAGTTTGACCTGCCGTTACTACCTCCTGCTTCGCTTGATTGGGCTTAAATGTTAATTTCTTGCATATCCCAACATCTTCTTCCTTTCATGCGAAATTGACGTTTGTACACTCATGGACAAAAAAATTACCGCACCAAGAAATAATTGCGGGATCGTAACGAAACTTGCAATGAAGGTACATGTCAGGGAGATATGCAAATGATTAGAAATGCAGCGTGATTGCGCATTACGTATAGCCGGTAGAGGGCGTTGAACATCGTACTCTGTGGAGTATAAAACAGGTAACCAAAGCTTGTTTGAGTGTGCTGAATCATTTACAAAGGAAGAGCTGAGATAGACATGCCATTACGCCGTGTTCGAAGACAATATAAGCAGTTGTCGCAGTTTGAGAGGGGGAGAATCGTCGCGATGATGGAAGCTGGGTGGTCAGCTAGGCGAGTAGCTCGTCAAATAGGCCGCTCTGATTGTGTTGTGAGGAGGTGTTGGGACCAGTGGATCCGAGAGATGTCATGTACACGAAGACCAAGCTCAGGACGCCCTCGACAGACCAGTCGTCGAGAAGGCCGCCACATCGTAAGAAATGCACGCGTACAGTCAACTGCTTCATCGGCCGCCATCCAGGCACAGGTAGCACCTTCACTAGGGGCCTCTGTGTCTTCTCGAACCATACGAAGGCGCCTGGCTGAAGGACAGTTGGTATCGCGGCGCCCATTACGTGTGCTGCCCTTGACGCCCACCCATCGACGCCTCCTTTTGGAGTTTTGCCGCGCACGAGGAAACTGGACTGCAGCGGAATGGAACCAGGTCGTCTTTAGCGACGAATCCAGATTCAATTTCGGCAGTGATGACAATCGTGTTCGTGTGTGGAGAGCCCGTGGTGAACGCTTCAATCCTGCCTTTCCTGTACAGCGACACATCGCTCCCACAGCTGGTGTGATGGTATGAGGTGCCATTACCTACAATACACGGTCACCCCTAGTATTGTTCCGTGGCACCATGACAGCCCAGCGGTATGTTCATGAAATCCTGCAACCACATGTGTTGCCACTCATGTAACGGGTCCCAGGAGCCATTTTTCAACAAGACAATGCTCGGCCTCATACGGCAAGGGTGTCACAAGACTGTCTCCGCACTGTTACTACCCTTCCTTGGCCTGCCCGATCCCCAGATTTGTCTCCAATCGAGCATATCTGGGATCATTTGGGACGACGAGTTGGGCATCCCACGAGTTTGAACGAACTTGAGGCAAGGTTACAGCAAATATGGAACGAAATGTCTCAAGACATCATACAGAACTTGTATGACTCAATGTTCGATCGTATCGCACCGTGCATTCGCGCTAGAGGGGGTCCAACGGAGTATTAACTCCTCCGTTCTTTTGCCTTTTTCTCTGAAATAAATTATCCTTTTTCTTTGATTTTCTTATCATTTACTGATATCAAAGTAGTCATTACGTATGCAAAATTTCGTTTTATTTTGACGACTCCTTCTTGGTGCGTTAATTTTTTTGTCCATGAGTGTATCATCCCTCCTTCCCGGTGTTGCAATTCTAATGGGCATCAGTGTACTTTAAGTTTAGATACCAAAATACTTCTATTTACATTCAAAATTGGATTTACGTTTCTGCCAGTCGTCCACTGGTGAGGTGAATGATGGCCTGGCTGAAGTATGACATTTTGCTATACCTGGAACGTCATTTAAGACACAGTTGACCTATGACTTTTACGTAAAGAAATAAATGCGTTACTGGCTCTTACAGTAATTCTACAGTCTCTGACGGTAACCAATTTGTGTTATATGTTTCTACTCTGTAGGATCTGAGAAGTATCCCTAAAATGAAAAAAAATGGGACGATTTGTTGGTCTATATCGTTGTCTTTTTAACTGAATTCTTTTGAAGAAGAGTTATATTTTTCAAGTAATCCTTCCATTGTGAATTTTTCATGTATCGCATCCATTGACACATTTAATAATTGCATTGAACAATTAAGAATTAAGTTATTTGACGATCACTCTCTTTTGTCCAATGTAGTATTATTCAGTCCATTAGTATATTCCGTTCAGTTTCCGCAAAGGTTCTACATAACATTTATATTTGGTGAACAAATTTGTTTGAAAGGCTCTCAGATAAAATCCTTACCAACATATTCATGCCGTTATTTTCTAATGTTCTGTGTATTACTAGACTCAAAAGTCCAAAATAAAATATTTTTACAGACATTCAAGGATTGTTAAAAGTCATTTTCTGTCCTGTTATCTCTATAAATAGATCCACAACTACTTCCACCGACGAATTTTAACCCAAAAGTTTTCTGCCACTTTTGAAAGATTTTTTATTATTTCCAAAGATGGACTACAGAAACATACAATAAAGATAAATATAAATATAAGAAATGCAACAGAAGAAAAATAATACATATATTGCAATTTGAAATTGTATATATTTGTTTTTGGCGTACTAGTAGCGCCACCTGGTTGCTTCGCGGTTTGCGCGGAGCATGTGTATAGTTACTTGGTGTTGTACTCTTGAACGTGAATAAAGCCTGACGCCTCAAATTTTGGTTAATAATTCTTGGATATATATTTCTTCATGGTGATTTACTACATGGTGCCGAAACCCGGGACCTGCATTAGGGGTACCTTTTGTTATTGAAATCTCAAGGTAAGGTATCTAGACTTTTGAAATTTATTGATTTGATTTCGGAATCATCTTGAAATGGAAAAAAAGTGATAAGCTGAAAAGCAAACGTTCCACAATTAGGTCTGGAAAAACTAAATTGATATCGAAAATAGAATCATATTTAGAAGCTGACATAGATGAAAGAATACCTGATATTTTATCAGAAAGTCTTGAACAATTAAATGGAAAAGAAATTTCCTTAAAAGAATTGGATTCCGAAATCGAAAATGAAATTGATGATCCTTTAGAGTTTGAAAAAGAAACAAAACTTTGCGAAGAGTATTTAGAAAAAATAGTTAGTATTAAATTTAAAATTAAAAATCGCTTTAAAAAACGTGAAGCTGACGATGTTTCTAAAGATGATTCCGTATCTAAAAACCTATTTGTTCTTCAAAATTATTCTGTTGGTAAAACCTCTAAAGATGCTTCCGTATCTGAAAACACTTCTGTTCTTGAAGATTCTTCCATTGGTAAAATCAAAAGAAATGCACCGGCAATTAAACTACCTAAGCTTCAAATAAAACCTTTTAATGGTAAATTAAGTGAATTTCTTGAATTTTTTAATTCATTCAAGGCAGCTATTGACTCGAATGAGTCACTAAAGAAAATAGAGAAACTCGTCTATTTAAGATCACTTTTAACGGGACCTGCATATAATACAGTAGCCGGATTTACGCTAACAGAAGAAAATTATGTTGCTTGTATTAATTTATTAGAAGATCGATTTGGAAAGCCTAGTGATATCATATCGTAATTTAAGCAAAATACTGAATATCGAAAGTGTTAAACATTCTTCTAATGTTAAAGGTTTAAGAAAACTCTATGATGAACTTGAAATTTGTATAAGAAATTTAGATTCTTGCGGCGTCAGTTCAGCTTCGTACGGACATCTCTTGAGTCCGATATTATTAAAGTTACTACCCCATGATTTAGTTCTTGATTATCATAGAAAACGTGATCCTGAAAAGAGTAATGAAATAACAGAGTTGATAAAATTTATAAAGAAAGGAATTGAACGTAGAGAAACCGCTCTACGGCATAGAGGAATTCATAATACTAAAATCTTAAGTAATAATAACAATGATCGCTATTATTCAAATCGTAAGTCAAATAACTATCGTGTGAAGAATAGTATTCCGTCAGCGGCAGCCTTGAACACTTTTTCTAAAACGTATTGCATTTTTTGCAAATCTACTGAACATAATTCTAAAAATTGTCAGTCTGAATCTGATGAAAGAAAATGTTTTAAATTGAAAAAAGAAGGGAGGTGTTATCGGTGTTTTCGAAGGCACCTTTCTTCTCAATGCAGAGTTAAATTGGAACGGTGTCAAAATTCAAATTCAAATGCTCATAATGAGTTATTTTGTACGAAATCGAAAAATCCAGAAAACTTGTTGAGAAAAATTAAATATGAGCCTCCGATTAATAATGATAATTCTCCACTTGAAAACGAAACTGTAGTAGCTTCATTGTGTGAAAAGAAAGTTAAAGAAGATTTAAATAGTGCTCTTTTACAAACTTGTACTGCTGAAGCTTCCGCGAATAGCAAATCAAAAATTATTCGAATACTTTGTGATTCTGGTTCAGAAAAAACATTCTTAGATAGTGTAAATGGCATGCATGGTGCCTGAATAAATTGAGCGTGGACTGTATATTAAAAACAAAAACAACAGTTTATTGAAAAAAGAGAATGCGCTATGACCGGCTGCAAATGCCTTGCGGCAGGTAAACAATTATATAAATGCGCTATGACGCGCTGGAAGTGCCTTGACGGCTGAACAACAATAATAAGCTTGCGCTAAGACGCGCTGTGAGTGCCTTGGAGGCGTATCGACAACTGAATAGTACATGGGGTAGAGCGACAGAGGGAGCCCTTAATGTGGGGGTGGTCAGGACGCGCCATGAAAGAAGACAGGTAGCGCCAACATCCCGCCCCACGTTGAAATAACATTTCAAAACATAATACAAATATAATTTGAGAAAAAAAATAATAAAGAACAATTCTTACACAAAATATACAAAATAAACTTACACTAAAATGCACAAAATGAAATTTACAAGAATAACTTTCCTATCGACTGGTATGGAAAATTGATAATATACACTATAAAATTATAACAAATATATGTTGGAAATAAATGAAATATTTTAAATTTTGTTATCTTCGAATGGTAGGAGTGCGATTTTTGACACTGGTCTTTTGAATATTCCCTGTTTTAGCTTTAACTACGACAACTCTTACCTTTCCATCTTTACCCAAGATCACATCTTGAATTCTTCCTAACAACCATTTCAGAGGGGGAAGATTATCTTCTTTGATTAAAACCATTGTATTAACCCTTATATTATCCTTAGTAAAATACCATTTGTGTCTTTGCTGCAATTGATTTAGATAATCTAAAGACCAACGACTCCAAAGTCTTTGGACAAATTTTGAAACACGTTGCCAACGCGAGAGTCTGGTTTCGTTTAGATCTAAATATTGGGACTCAACAATGGATGTTACTGGGCGCCCAATAAGGAAATGCCCAGGGGTGAGGGGCTCTAAGTCTGAGGAATCAGACGACAGAGGAGAGATGGGTCTAGAGTTAAGGATACTTTCAATCTGGTTAATAACAGTTAAAAATTCCTCATACAAAAGTTTTGAATCGCCAACGACTCTTTTGAAATGGAATTTAAGGGACTTGACGCCAGCCTCCCAAAGGCCACCAAAATGAGGTGCTCTTGGAGGAATGAACTTCCAATCAATGCGTTCTGAAGCAAGATAATCTACAATTAGTTCATTAGGATTGGCAACAAGTTCATGAAGTCGCTTTAATTCTGCCCTTGCTCCCACAAAGTTTGTACCATTATCGGTAAATATCTTAGAGCTTTTTCCCCGTCTGGCAAAGATGCGTTTCAAAGTAGCTAGAAACAATTCAGACGTTAAGTCAAATACAATTTCTAGATGGACAGTATGCGTAATAAAGCATACAGAAATACATACATTAATTTTGCTAAAAAGGCCCTTCCTTTGATGCTTATACTTGATTGAAAACGGACCACAAAAATCTATACCAGTAACATTGAAAGGATGTGTTTGTTTTACGCGTTCTTGAGGTAAACTTCCCATAATTTGTTGAGCAGTAATTGGCTTCACTTTGAAACAAACGACACATTCGTGCACAATTTGTCTTCACAGATTTCTGCCATTTAACGGCCAAAACATTTTTCTTATGGTGTAAAGCAAAGATTGCGGGCCTAAGTGAAGATGTTTTCTGTGAAAATGACTAATTATTAATTTTGTTAATTTCTGATTAACAGGCAAAACAATAGGGAATTTTTGGTCATAGGTTAAATCTGCATGATGAAGACGTCCACCTACACAAAGAATTTGATTTTCATCAAGTAATGGATTGAGACTTTTAAGTTTACTATTTGGGGGAATAGGTTTCCCTTTCTTTTGGTCATTAATTGATCAAGGTTTTCTTGTTCTGTTAGTAACAAACAGTGTGGTGTAGGTCGAGAACAAGGTATGTTTCCTGAAACTATATACCCAAATGCGGAGTTTTGCAATAGTATGGAGTCACTAATTTGAATTTGATCTCCCTTAAAAATTCTGAAGAACAGTTCCGCACCAATTAACATTTGTATTTTAGAAGGTTTGTAGAAGTTAGGATCTGCAATTTCAATGTTATTTGGAAAATGAAGTTTTGATACATCTAAAACTGTGGATGGAATCAAAGATGTGATTTTCGGAGCAAGCATAAAATGGGTATCATGCTCAAATTCTTCAATTTTATTTGATATAACACCATGAATTTGGTGCTTAATGGATTGTGAATTTTCATTAATTCCTATAATCAAAGAGTGAGCTCTCTCTCTCCTTTTTTAAACCAAGTGCAGATGCGCATTCAAAGGTTATCAAATTTGCTTGGCTACCACAATCCAGAATTGCCTTGATTTTATTTCTTTCGCCGAACTTATTTTGAACAAACACTTCAGCAGTTGCGAGCAAAATCGTAGAACGCTGAATTGATCCGTGCGTTGAGTGGAGAGACATAGCTTCCTCCCCCACACTGGGATTCATGACATTCCTCTCGCCTGGTGAGGGGACTGAGGACAAGAGTTCAACTGTGGTGAGGGACTGAGAGGGTTTCGAAATTTCCTCCCCACCACGGCACAGCAAAGAATTGTGGCGTTTCGAGCAGAATCTGCATGTATGCTGGGATCTGCAAGATGCGACTGAATGTTTTCTGAAGCAATTAATGCATAGCGAATGCATTTTAACAAGGTCAAATCTTTGTAAAGCAGTTAATTTCAAAAAAGACTCACACTTGTAAATTGGATGATTTGCCTTGCATGAAATACATAAATTGTTGGAACCATTAGATTTGATGAAAAAGTTTCTAGATTGACTGTTACGATCTTGATAAATCTTAGGCTTCACAGAAGTGCTTTTCTTAATGTTTTCTAACATTTGAGACCGCTTTTCTAAGTACAGAAGTAAATCGTCAAGTTTAGGCACCTCATTTGATCTTATGCTTAATTCATATTGTTTGCGAGTCTCCTTATTGAGTTTTTTCAAAACAATATTTAAGATTAACGCATCGGAGAGATTATTTCTGTCGAATTCTAATACTTTTAATGCGCGAATGTTTTTCTTTACATTATCTATAAGGCTTCGCAAATGTTTAGCAGAATCGTGCGTAATGTTTTCTACTTTCAAAATTGCATTGATGTGAATTTCTACTATAGCTCGGGTATTCTCATATTTCTCTTCTAAAGCCTGAAATAACGATGAAAATGTATCATCTGGCGTTTGTAAGTTATTTGCTTCACCTGTTAAAGCAGCATTTAAATAGTGTAATTTCTGTGCTGGTAAAAGCTGTCAATTTGACGCAATAATATTGTTAAACTGTGTTTTGAATGAACTCCATTCTTCATACTTTCCGGAGAATTTTGGAAGTGGAATCTCCGGGAGTTTTTTGTTAGTTGTTATATTCTGAACAGTAGAATTCGAATGAGGAATTGCTGAAACGTTACTTATTTTTTTAATTTGTGATTGTAAATTGAACTTAATTCTAATTATGTTATCGTTGTACTCCTCACTTGCATTAACCCGCGAGAACTCGCACCGGGTATGACATACCCGATCCATTTTCATTCAATGTTTTTTCTACTTTCTTCTTATCGGATTTGGCCGGAATTTCGTGTAGCTGTACTCAAGGTCACATTCTTTCAGCGGGGTAAAAACTAGGTCTGCTCTAAAAATAGATTTTGAGATAAAGCTTTCGGGGGGTACGTCATACCCGTGCTAGTCCTCGCGTCAGTCAGATTTTTCCCGTTTTCTGCCAGTTTAGTGCATTATGGCGCGCTATTTGAATTACGACGAGGAAATGAAACAATTGCGACACCTTTTAGAGACTGTTTCTAGTGATGATTTCTAGTGAACCTTTATCCGAAGATAGTGATGACTCTGAGGATGGAGAATACTGTAGCAATCACGATTCTTCTACTGAAATTGAGACAGAAACAGAAGATGAAAATTCACTGTGAACAGCCGATTTTTATATTGGTAAAGATAAAGTTACAAAATGGCTGAAGAAAACATACCGTCAAAATGTAAGGACGCCTTCAAGGAACATAATTAGCAAGCTCCCAGGTAATACACATTATTCAAGAGATATCGCTTCTCCCGTAGATGCATAGAATGTTCTCTTCGATAGCAACATGCTAAATATGATGGTGCAATGCACAAACATTTATATAGAATCTATTCAAGAACGTTTTACTCGAGAGCGAGATGTAAAGAAGACAGATGAAATCGAAATAAAAGCATTTCTTGGACTGTTATACTTATGTGGAACGCATAAGTCATTGCACACTAATTTGAAGGATTTGTATCCGACGGATGGAACTGGGATTGACATATTTCCGAAAACACAAAACAACACAAAAATCGTGGGCCTCAAACAAAAACAACTTATTCAAGCCCTTTAATGGAACTTGAAATCACTAATAGTGAACCACCTGCAAAAAACCTCAAGACAAAATATAAACGATGTTCAATTTGCCCATGTAATAAGGACAGAAAAACAAAGTTTATGTGTCAAAAATGTGAAAAATGTCTCTGTGTTGAACATCAGCATGTAGTTTGTCAAAATAGTCTTTAAAAAATGTAAGTATTACTCAAATTCACTAAAAATCTTTAATTTATTATTTTATGTTCTTTAATTATGTAAGGTTTGCATATCAACAATATTAATTGATATTTAAATAGCAGAAATGAACCGGGTATGAGATACCCGGTGCGAGTTCTCGTGTTCGAAATTGGGCGCGAGTGCTCCCGGGTTAATTTCGAATTCATAATCATTTGGAACCGATATTAAATCTTCTATACTCGCATTGAGTGATTTTAAAGATTCTTCCTTATTATTTAACTGCTCTAATATTTCTTTAAATTCATCAACTTCTTTATTTTCAGAAACAATTAAATTTTCAATTTTAGTAATTATTTTGGTTACACTTGTTCTTATAGAAGCTCGTTTTTTCTTCAATTTTTCAAGTTCTTCCATATTTTATGTAATGATTACACTAAATGAAAAATTCAAAGAATGTCCTACCTTGTTCTTGGGCGTGGTTGGCGCTGATAGGTGTTATTCAATAGGAAGATTTCGCACGAACTAAGATACAATGTTAATCCAAACTTGTTGCTGGACTTTCAACACAAACTTAATAGTAGAGTTGGTATTCCAAACTCATACATTCACTGAATAGGCTCCGTGAAGATCGGACCAGAATGTAAATGGCATGCATGGTGCCCGAATAAATTGAGCGTGGACTGTATATTCAAAACAAAAACAACAGTTTATTGAAAAACGAGAATGCGCTATGACGCGCTGCAAATGCCTTGGCGGCAGGTAAACAACTATATAAATGCGCTATGACGCGCTGCAAGTGCATTGACGGCTGAACAACAATAATAAGCTTGCGCTAAGATGCGCTGTGAGTGCCTTGGAGGCGTATCGACAACTGAATAGTACATGGGGTAGGGCGACAGAGGGAGCCCTTAATGCGGGGATGGTCAGGACGCGCCATGAAAGAAGACAGGTGGCGCCAACAGATAGAAAGATTGCAGATATCCTTCACTTACAGCCGATTAGAAAAGAGAGGCTATTAATTTATTCCTTCGGTCAGCGAAATGCTTGGGAAAAAGAGTTTGAAGTTGTGTCGTTAAAGTTATCCAGTCTCATAGATCCCAAACAAAACATCGAAGTTGAATCCCTAGTCACATATAATATTACCGGAGCCACATTGCCGTGCTATAATTCACAGGACCCGGATGTAAACAAATTTATTTCGGATGGTAGATGTGTACTCGCCGATAGCTGTCGACAGTTGCCAATACAGCTCTTGTTAGGAGGAAACGCTTTGTGGTAAATATACGTGGGGGAGACACGGAAAGTAAAACCTGGCTTATTTATTTCACAAACAATATTCAGCTGCACTGCTCAGGGTCAAGCCGACTTACGTAAGTCAACGTCTGTAGCGTGTAACAGAGTTGCTGTGATGAATGTCTCTCACGATCTTAAAAACTTTTGGGATTTAGAATCTCTGGGAATTGTTGACACAAATGAGAGCTCTGATGAATGCCGCGTTTTGCAGGATTTTAAAAGTAGCTTAAAGTTTACTGAAGGGTGTTATGAAGAACCTTTGTTGTGGAATGAATCAAAAGAAGAATTAGAAAACAATTTTATGGTCGCATAAAAGGAGATTTTATAACCTAACAAATAAATTTAATCAGGATGGCAATTATTTGGCAATTACAACTCAGTTATAAAGGAACAATTAAATACAGGAATAATTGAAAAATGTGAGGATTTAGCTCTAGATGATTCATATTATATGCCTCATAGACCCGTGATCAAAACTGATCGGGATACTACAAAATTACGTACTGTTTACGATGCTTCTTCAAAATTAAATGGCCCATCTTTAAATGATTGTTTGTTGCCAGGGCCAAACTTGAATCCTAACATTTTGGATATTATATTAAAATTTCGTGAAAGCAAAATAGCTTCCTCTGCGGACATTCAAGCTGCATTTTTGCAAATAAAGGTAAAGAAAGAAGACCAGAATTACTTACGCTTTTTATATTTTGACGACTGTGACATTGAGAAAAATATTATACCCTACAAAATGAAAAGAGTGACATTCGGAGTCACTTGTAGCCCCTTTAAATTGGCCGCTATGATCAAACACCATATTAAACAATATAAAGAAGATAAAGGGGAGTGCGTTGAGACGTTGGATTCATCATTGTATGTTGATGATTTGTTTTATGGAGCAGAAAGTGTGTCGAAAGCATTTAGTTTGTCCTCGGATGCTGTGTGTATTTTTGGTGATGCTGGATTTAATTTGAGAAAACTCAATACTAACTGAAAAGAGTTGAAAAAATTATGATTTGAAAATGGACTTTGTGATGTTAGTAGTGATAAGGAAAATAAGAGTTTTAAGGTGTTAAGTTTGGTATGGAATGTGGTCGAGGACACATTTAAGTTAGAGGTAGCTAGTTTATTGGACGGTTTAGAAGATTTAAGTGCGTGTAAGAGATCAGTGTTGCATACAGTGGCCAAAATATTCGATCCTGCGGGTTTTGTTTCTCCATTCGTGTTAAGAGTTAAGCATCTTATGCAGGAAATATGGGAAAGAGGATTAAACTGGTACGATGATTTGCCGGAAGATATGATAGTGAAGTGGAAGGATTGGTGTTCGGAGATACGTCTGTTGAAGGAGTTAAGAATTGATAGATATTATTTTTCGGGTTGTATGCATAGAATGAGTTCGAATGCGCAGCTACGTGTGTTTTGTGATGCGTCTCCTGTAGCATACGGTGCGGTTGCTTATTTTCGATTCGAGAATGATAGTGGTGAGATATTGACATCATTTATCATGTCTAAATGTAGAGTTAGTCCTTTGAAAAAGTTAACGTTGCCTAGACTTGAACTCATGGGAGCTTTAATTGCTTCGCGGATTGTTAGTTATTTGAAGAATATTTTCTCGTTTCAGACTATGTTTCTTTGGACTGATTCAAAAATAGTTTTGAGTTGGATAAAAGGGTCTGCTAAGAAATGGAAACCCTTTGTTTGTAATAGGGTAATGGAAATTCAACAGTTTACGAATCCTATAGATTGGAGACATTGTGAAAGTAAGAGTAATCCTGCTTATCTCTTAACTAGAGGTTGTAGTGTTAGAGACTTACAGAGATCTTGGAAATGGTGGTTGGACACTTCGGGACTTGGAAATGGTCCCGAATTCTTGTCATTGCCTGAAGATAAGTGGCCTAGAAGTGATTGTATTGTTACTAAGAAAGAAGTGAATAATGTTGCAGAACACCAAAAATCGAAACCTGAACTAAGTTTGCACTGTGCTATCGAATACACCACTAAAGTGAAATTTATCTTGGATTTAGAAAAGTACAATTCTATTAAAAAAGTTGGTCGTATAGCATTGGTAAAAAGATTTACTTCTAACGCTAAAAATAAGAAGGAAGATCGAAACTTTGATGAGTTATCACCAGAAGAATGGGAAGAAGCAGAGAAATAGTGGATTCGACAAATCCAAAGAAAATATTATTTTGATGAACTCAAATGTCTTAAAGAAGGAAAATAAGTCCCTAGGGAATCGAAAATTCTTGACTTAAATCCTATGCTTTCTGATGATCATCTGATAGTAGTAAAAGGACGATTGCAAAAGTCTAATCTGGAGTTTTATACTAAACATACAATAATAATCCCTTCCAAGGGCAGGTTTGCTGAACTATTGATGTGGGACTCTCATGAAAAAGTTTTCCACGCCGGAGTGTCCAATACTATCGTACCGTTATGAGAAAACTTTTGGTTGACGAAAGGTAGACAAGCCATAAAGAATCAACTTAAAAAATGTATTGTGTGTAAAAGATTTAACTCGGTTCCTGGAACACATATTACTGCCTCTTTTCCTGCTAATCACATCGAACAAGCACCACCTTTCTCTGTGGTTGGAATTGATTTCGGTCGTCCCTTGTATGTTACAGACAGTCCTGATAAACAGTACATTTTACTTTTTACTTGTGCGGTTACGTGATCTGTGCATTTGGAATTAGTTAGAAACTTAACAACAGAAACTTTTCTGTTAGCTTTTCGACGATTTGTCGCAAGACGTAGACTGTGTTCTACAGTATACTCCGACAATGCACGTTCCTTTAAGCGAGCTGAACTCGAGCTGAAATATTGGTGGTCAACAATCAGTGATCCTAAAGTGAAAGACTTCTATTCTACACATGAAATTGCGTGGAACTATATTGTTGAAAAGGCATCGTGGTGGGGCGGATTTTATGAGAGACTGATCCGTTCTGTAAAAGATGCCCTAAGAAAAATTCTTGGGAAAACATCGTTGAGACGAGAGCAGCTGGAGACTGTCATTACGGAAAATGAAGGTGCATTAAACTCCAGACCACTCACTTATGTTTACACCACTAGTAACGAGCCGATCCCTTTAACGCCGGCTCATTTTCTTTTAGGCAGAAGAGTTACGAATCTACCAGCAGTAAAATTACATTGTGAAGGTCAGTTCTCTACCAGGAAATTATTAGTTAAAACGTTTAATTATAGAGAAAGGTTAATGCAATTATTTTGGAATTGGTGGAAAAAAGATTATTTAGTGAATTTAAGATCTACACATTTGGTAAGTAAAAATGAGATTCGCGAATTTAAAATCAACGATATTGTTTTGATTCATCAAGAGCATTTGCCTAGAAACTTTTGGAAACAGGGAAGAATTGTTGATGTATTTCCTGGTAGAGATGGCAAAATAAGATCTTGTAGCATAAAAACAAAACAGGTGTAGTAAAACGACATGTATAATTATTATATAATCATGATTTAAACGATTAAAATTAAACTGTATATATGTACATATTTTAAACTAAATTGAATACTGTATATAATGTAAATATTTTCTTCATTCATTTATGTTTAAAAAAAAAAAAAAATTTGAGCGTTACGCTTTTCTATAAGGACTGTGTTGACTGTTGGAAGTATGTTTAAATTGAAATTTCTCTTTGTATTAATTCATTATAATTTTCTAGATGATATAATTTGAAGTTACTTGGTTAATTGTGTTTTGTGTATTTTCTTATATTTTATAATTTAATTACTTCATTTCATGTTAAAAATGATTCTTTATGTGATTACTTGATATATATGATTATTTGATATCCCTGATTTATGCATGTAAAACTGTTTTAAAATGTTTGATGAACCTCCTGTTCATCGGGGGGGGGGAGATGTTGCAATATGAAATTGTATATATTTGGTTTTGGCGTACTAGTAGCGCCACCTGGTTGCTTCGCGGTTTGCGCGAAGCACGTGTATAGTTAGTTGGTGTTGTACTCTTGAACTTGAATAAAGCCTGACGTTTGAAATCTTGGTTAATATTTCTTGGATATATATTTCTTCATGGTGATTTAATACATACATATGTTTAGCCCATAAGCCCGTAGCCTCCCAGTAGCGCCCATGTACGGTAAAAGAAACGAGAGCGGGGCAATGGAGAAGAGATAAGTCCATATCTCCCCCAGATTGCAAAGCTTGCAAACTTGCATTTGGAACTTTCAGTTATTCCTATTTGAAAAAAGTGTTTAGCCAGACAGTCATGTCCCGTCAAAAGTCTGAAAAATGCCCCCGCTTTGAACCTGGGCTAATCAGGGATATTGAGGATAATGTTATACCAGGTTTTAGATATATTAATTTCACGGAAGGTGCTCTTTATATTATTCCGGAAAAGGCACGAACCATCACTTTCAACAAGTGAAAAGAGGTAGGTTGACAGGAAGTTTGAGTAACTGTTGTCTCTCTCTTGGTCAGTAAATCCGCCTTCTCCTTACCCAGAATCCCACAATGGCCCGGTATCGACTGCAGAACGATAGATTCCCTCAGTGAGGCCACCTCCGCGTGGCAAGAGATGCATTTTCCAATAGAGGAGGACTGTGAGGAAACAGAGGAATTGATAGCCATAAGTGCCGCTTTTGAGTCTGATTGAATGACTGCACTAGAGAATTATTGAGTCCGTATTGATTCCAAACGCTTCGACCTCTCCATCATAAGCAGATGCAAAACGACCGGCAGGGGCATAGGCAGAGAAGAGGTCGCAGAAAACCCCTTCTCAAGAATTATCACGTTGACCCACGCGGGTGCCCATAGGAAATACCCCTTAGAACGTTGCAGCTTGTTTCTGTCTTTCGAACATCGGGGATAAGATCTCTGACCAATTTAAAATTCTGACAATCCATTTGATTACGGAGGGATGGCAGGCTTTCAGACTCAAAATTAAGCCTGTATGCGTCTTTCAGATTCAGCACTACTTGCAAGAAGTCTGCTTTGGTCTTTGGGCAGCGCTGTCTGCGATTCTCCAGGTTACAAAGGAGAGATATTCGGCAGTCTTTAAAATTTTCTCCCAAAGCACCACTGACCTTTCTTCAATAATATTAACCAGTGGGGCCAAGGCCAGTGCAAAGAAGCAAAGCATCTATACGAGTCGATGTCACAGCTCCGGTTACTGAATGAGAGGCTTGGTTGTGAAAATTCTCCAATGACCTCCGTATATGTCCGATGAAATAACCAAAGGCTCACAGCAATATGTAATCACTGTTACAATGAACGTTTTGTACGTGGTATTGAGGGTTGACCGAGAGCAATGCCATTCACAGCCCACAAGACGCTTTAAATGGTAAGCGTACTTGAGGCTTTGCAAATTATGGAATTAGAATTCTGCTTCCATAAGAGTTTACGTCAAATTTCACGTCTACATAAGTAAAATTATCTGTTGTTGGTACAACTTCGCGACCATACAAAAGAGAGAGATTTAATTTATTGTGGGAAATAGAGAAACTCTGGTAATATGTTTTAGAAACATTAACTCTCATATTATTCTCCACGCACCACTCTTCAAGGAAGTTAGGGCTTGGTTTAATATTTTCTCAGTCAAGGGTACAAGGATCCTCTGTTGAGTCACTCCAGATAAAGAGATCGTCAGCATAAAGGAGGCAGTTGACCCCAGGAATTGATTTTAACTTTTGAACAACATCATTGATATACACATTGAAAATAATGCATCTTAGAAATGCGCCTTCGGGGAGACTAGTCTGAAAAAGACCAGATCTCGAATGACATTCCCCATATCTGACTCTGCAGAGACACTGGCTAACAAAAGCCCTAATCCAGTTCAGCACATGACCGGAAATACTCATGTTGCTTTGTTTAAACAGGAGATTTTCTTTCCAAACTGTGTCATAGGCAGATTTCAAGCCAACAGCAATAGCTGTAAGTACTTGGTTTGAGTTCAGTGCATTCTTTATCGCCTACCTAAAGAAGGTAGAACAGTTGGTAGTTGATCTGAATTTTCGGAAGCCAGCTTATATCACAGCAAGCAGAGAATAATACTAATACGAAAATCTTTTGAAATATTAATAGCAAAATCGTAACTGTCATTTAATGAATTAGCCAATATTAATTCTCCATTGTATATTAGGGTGGTTCGAAAAAATCGATTTTTTTTATTTCGGAATCGCGTTACCTCTCAAAAGTTGTAGTTTGGTATCCTTAATTGGGGAAAAATAAAAAAAAATTCTAAGTTGACATCTACAGTTCGCGTATGAGGCTGAAAGATTGAAAAAATTTGTTAAAAATTGAAATTTTCAAAAAATAATAAAATTAGTTTTTTTGTAATTTTTTATAATGCAACAGCCATAAATTGTTAGTATATAAGTGTAGTTCCAACGTAAAAAAATTATAACTTTTAGATGATGTATTCTGTTCGCGCATGAGGCTTAAAATTTGAAAAAAAATGTCAAAAACTGAGCAACAGTAACTGACCGGCAGGCGCTAAGTTGGTGCATTTTTATTCCACAACCGACTTGTCTAGACAGTAGACACATTCTAGTAGACAGTTCAAAGGCTCTGCTCGCACTTTGTCAGTCAGTTAGTTTTAGCTAAGCAAGCAGCATCTTTAATTTGTAACTGTAAGTGAATCAAAAAGTGCAGCGTGTTTTGCTTTGAGTGGATTATTTTGTAAAGTTGTTGGAGATTTTTATGGTCAAGTTTTGTTATATTGTTCTCCGTTCTCCAAATAATAAATAATAGGACCCCCGAAAACTTCTAAACGCTTAAGTGTTTGTCCGATTTTCGGTGCACTAAAAGCGTTAAGTCAAAGTGTTTTACCCACATGTGCAGATGTTTTGTTAGCTTGTTTTGAAGAAACATCAAAATCTGTAAAAAGCGAATCTTTTTCAAAGATTTCAGATTGCATTGCTGCTCAAATAGAAGAACTTTACTGTAAAGTTTCTACTGTATACCAACGGTCAGTCATGAACGTATTGTTTAATTGATAAAGGATTACCATAATAAGTACTACACTTTAAGAAAGTCCTTTAGTCGTGATAAAGATAAATTTAACTTAAAGACTAAACTCAATCACTTTGTTAATGAAGCGAAGTTCAAACTTTTTGATGTTGCTTCCTGCAAGTGTGTAATGAATTTTGCGTGTTCGTGTGGTAAGAAGCGTATCTCTTGTAGCTGAAAAGTAGATTTTGGATTGTAAATGTGATAAAGGAAATAAGATCCCTATTATTGAGAGAGAGTTTTTGTTCGACCAGCAAAATGACCGTTTAAAATTTATTGGCACTTTGGACAGAGTAGAGACTAATAATATAGCAAAAAGAAATAAAATAATGCAAAGTGAAAAGAAAAACGAGATTGCTGAACCTGATATTAAAGCTAGCAAAAGAGATACTCTTATAAATTCTTCACAAAATAACCAGTTTGAGAGTCACGAAGCAAAATGTGACAGTTTGCCGTCATCATCGCAAATGCGAATTAAACTTCCTGCAACAGCATTAATAAGCGATTGATATGGGATATCCGAGCGAGCCACTGCTACTATTACTTCCTGTGTTTTACAAGATGTTGGCATGATAAATGAAGGAGATATGTCTCTAGTAATAGATAAGAGTAAGATCAGACGAGAAAAACATAAAATTCGATACTCTTTACAATCAGACGCTCCAAAATTAGAGTTACATGGATTGTATTTTGACGGGAGAAAAGATAACACTTATTATCAGGAAAAGAACGGTAACAAAATGTACCTGTTCCGAGCGCGAAGTTTAGGTTTGCCGATTGGCAACGGTAGAAAAACGAAGAATAATAAAAGGGAAATTTCCCTCCGCTTTCAGAGCACATTGAGAATAGAATAGAACAGGATGGGATTTCCCCACCCTTTGATCATGATAACCGTTGGAATTATAGATTTAAATTTAAATGTTTGTTAGTGTAATGTTTGTGTACGAAAAATAAAGTTTGGTTTTGTGTTTGCGAACTTGGATTTCATTGAACTCTCGACAAATAGATTAGAAATAGAACAATTTAGTGGTGCCTTCACTACGGGACCTTTTCGATTTGGATAACTTCATTTGATTTGAATTACAACATTTTTGGATTACGACGTCATCTTCGACAAAAGGGTGAGTACCCCTTTAATTGATTATTTTTAAATGACGGAAGAAGTAAACGTTATTAAGAAAACGAAAATGATGGAAGAATTAAACATCCTTAAGAAAACGAGAACACCTCACCGAACTTTAATGACTAAATTATTTAATAAAATTGATGAATACTTAAGTGCTGATAAATTAGAAATAGAGGATTTAGAAGACTTTTTAGAACAGTTAACGGCAAAGTCCGTTGTTTTAAAGGAACTTGATCAGAAAATACTATCGTACTTAAAAGAAGATGAAATCGAAACTGAAGTGTTCTCTTGCTCAGATTATGAAGAAAAGATAATTTCATTCAAAACTAAACTAAATCGACGTATTAGGAACAGTAAAACTGATTCTACTAATCATAACATTTCGATTGATAATAGCACTTCTAACAGTAGTATTTCTCACGCAGAACAAAGTATTCCGG
This sequence comes from Dolomedes plantarius, assembly GCA_907164885.2. NCBI lineage: Eukaryota > Metazoa > Arthropoda > Arachnida > Araneae > Dolomedidae > Dolomedes > Dolomedes plantarius. The sequence goes on along the minus strand of OU015498.1, from coordinate 143,833,260 downwards.
AAATTAAAACTGTTAAATTACCAAAATTGTATATTCCCAAATTTTATGGTGAACCCGACAAATACTTAGATTTTTGGAATCAATTCGAAAGTTCTATTCACAAAAATCCGCATTTATCTGACGTCGATAAATTTTCTTATTTGAAAAGTTTGGTTGGCGGTATCGCGGCTAATGCCATTAGCGGTTTCGCTTTGTCGGAGCAAAATTACACCGCAGCAATTAAAATTTTGGAATCCAGATTTGGAAGGAAAACTATGCTGATTCAAGCCCATTTAAATAATCTTTTGAATATAAATCCTGTAAAAAAGTCTGATGACTTACGCGGATTACGAAATTTGTTTGATAAATGTGAAATCGAAACGAGAAGTTTACAGTCACTTGATGTTGATTCAGACAAGTATGATAGCTTACTTTGCCCCATAATACTAAAATTACTGCCTTCCGATTTAACTCTAAGCTTTTCACGTAAACAAGATAAGAACGAAAAATGGGACATTAAATTTTTAATTGATTTTCTTCGATGTGAAATTGAGAGTCGTGAACGGGCGTTTGCGATTCATAAAACTTATGATTCCAAACGTTCAATCCCACAGAATACTTCTAAATTTGGAAATAATTATGACAACAAAACAAAAATTCCTTTCAAACCCAGAATACCTTCTAAAAACTTTAAACCTAACATTTCTACGGCTGTTGAACTTTTGACGAATCAAAATGAGAACTCTTGCATTTTTTGTGGCTCCGATCATAAAAGTGAATCTTGTTGTTCTTTAAACGTAAATGAGAAAAAGGAATTGTTGAAAAGACAAGGACGTTGTTTTGTCTGTTTGGATAAAAATCATAGAATAATTGATTGTTAAAATAAAAAACCTTGTTCTATTTGCCATAAAATGCACAATATTACCCTATGTTTTAAAAAGGAAAACTCTAACATAAAAGAAAATACGAAAACTGAGAAAACAACAAACACTGTTTCGAATCATGCCATTAATGGAAAAAACAAAATTTTACTGCAGACAGCAGTTGTCGAAGTAATTAGTGGAAAATCGAATAACAGCGTACTCTGCATTTTCGATAGTGGCTCCCAAAGAACGTACATAAAAAAGAATGTTTCGAGGGCCATGTGTTTGCCGAGTGTGGGAAAAGAGGATTTGTTTATCCATACGTTTCACTCGTCCGCGCCGATGCATCATGTTTGTTCCAGGGTAGAATTAATAATTAACCCATTTAGGACCGCTCCATGTTTCCTTTATTGGAAATGCACCAAACAGTGTTTTAACACTTCTTAGAACATTAATTACACAAATAAGTTGTTTCCATAAAATTAAATTTATTTTTACGAGAGTTACAAAATGTTGCGTTTTCGCAACATCAGTCCAAAGCGATATAAAAATTTTAAAAATATAAAAATTTGAAATTATAAAAAAATTTAAAACAAAAAATTTAAATCTTTGAAACATTTAGCATGAAGAGGTACATTACACTTATTACATACAGAAATTGTTTGACTTTTGCAGTGTTTACATTTTTTTGTTTATTTTCACTATTTTTAGTAATAATATGGCCCATACGGTTTTTCCGAGTTTCGTTGAGAATTAGATTTTGAATTGAAGATGGTCTTCCAATATGTGAAGTTTCAGGTAAAACAGAATTCATCTGCATTTCTTCAAGCCTTTTTATCAAAGATATGGCTCTCTTAAAGATATAGATCTCTTAAACTCTAATAAACTTATTTTAGATTTCATTACATCCATGTAGAGTCTCCCTTTTTCCCATACAATATGCTCCTTTTTCTTACTATATTGCTTACTTTTACATTTATTAGAAAATAAATGTCGATTTCACCTGCAATGTCTTTAGGTGATTCGACATTTTCACATAAAATATTATCATCAACAGCTTCTTCATCCGTCAAATCATCCGGATATGGAGGGATAATGACGAATTATGGATCCTCATTAGCTTCTGTTGAGGACGATTCTGAAATATCATCATCTAGGCCATGAAAATACTCCAATGTCTCTTCCAATGTCAAAAATCGCTTTTTTCTAGAGACAAACTTATCCGAAATGCAAACAATACCAATTTACTGCATGAAAAACTAGGCAGCACTAATAAAACACATTGGAAATAAGTAATACACTTTGGACTGATGTTGCGTTTTCGCAACATTTTTAAAAATATGAATTGAGAAACATAAAAACAAAAATTATGATTTATCTGTTGAAGCCATTTTGTTCTTTAGTCTCTAGTAAACTCTTAACAAGCATCAAATCGGAAATTTACCATGTGCTGCTATCTAAGATTATTATTTGAAAATAGTTATTTTTTTCCCTTTCAAAACACCAGAAAAAAACAATTTTTTGCAAGTGCTAAAATTGGGGAAATGAGGAAAAAAAACATTATTATGATCAATTGAAGTCTAGAGAATAAAATAAAAATGTTACTTCAGACGTACAAAATTTTGAACATGCCTTTAAAACATGCAGAAATTAATGTTGCGTTTTCGCAACGCCAGTCTTAAATGGGTTAAAACCAAGGTTAAAGGGCAGGAAATAAAAATCGAAGCACTTGAAATCGATGACATCACTCAAGCTATGCTCGAACCGCCAGACATTGCTATAAGTGATGAATTGAAAATAAGAGGGATATTGTTGGCGGATTTATGTGAGAATGTGGGAAGCGATAAAAACATTTCGATTTTGATTGGGGCTGACTATTATTGGCACCTTCTGACAGGAAAAATTGAACGGTTAAGTGATAACCTAGTTGCGGCCGAAAGTAAAGTGGGATGGCTTTTGATGGGACAAACCGTCGGGAATAATGAAGAAAATAAAAATTCATCGGCTAATATAGTAACTTCTATGTTAGTCCACTCGTCTAACATTGAAAATTTGTGGAGATTAGATACAATAGGAATTTGTGATCCAATAGAAGTCAAAACTAGAGAAGAGCTTGAAAATAAGGCAATACAACATTTTCGGGAAACAATAACTATAAATGAAGAGGGACGGTACGAGATTCAATTACCTTGGGTTGAAGGTAAAGAAGACTTAAAAACAAATAGAGACACCGCCGAACAACGTTTAAGATCTTCTACAAATAAATTAATTCGAAATCAGAAACTTTTAGAGTATGAATCTGTATTTAATGATTGGTTATCTGAAGATATCATAGAAGAAGTTCCTGTTGAAGAATTTCATAATCCCTGTCACTATTTGCCCCACAGAAGTGTATATAAAGAAAATTCCACGACTAAACTTAGACCAGTTTTTGACGCTTCTTGTCGCGGTGTAGACAGACTGTCCCTGAATGAATGTCTAGAAAAGGGGCCCAACCTCCTTGAGAAAATACCACCCATATTACTTAGATTCCGCAAAGACCAGATAGGAGTAATATCCGACATCAGAAAGGCATTTTTGCAAATTTCCGTTTCAAAGGTAGATAGAGACTTTTTGCGTTTTTTATGGTGGAAAGACTTTGATGAAAAAAGTTTCAAGACGTATAGACACAGACGAGTTGTATTTGGATTAAACTGCAGTCCGATTTTGCTCTCAGCAGTTTTAAATCACCATATTAACCTAAATTCGACTGAATTTCCAGAAACATCAAAGATTTTGAAGGACTCTTTCTACGTTGATAATTGTGTGACCTCCGTGTCAAATGAGTTTCAACTTCGCCGTTTTATAAATGAATCGACACACCTTTTAAAATTGGCATGTTTTGATTTAAGAGGGTGGGAGCATACGAGACTTTGCCCAGAAGAGAAGTCTGAGGAATCAGTACCAGTGTTTGGTCTGTTATGGGACAAGAATAGCGATCTTCTGTTTTGTGATATTGAAGACATTGACTCGCAACTCCCAGAACTTACTCGTACGAATCTTCTTTCGATTGTTCATAGAATATTTGATATTTTAGGCATTTTATGTCCCACAACTTTAATCCCAAAACTTATAGTGCAAAGAAGCTGGAATATGAAAATAGGCTGGGATACACCCTTACCCGAAAATTATCAAATGTAACTTAAATCGTGGATCAAATACGTGCATCTACTGTCAAATGTGAGAATACCTAGGTGTTTGAATATTCATGACTCAGCAGAACTTAGTCTACATACCTTTTGTGACGGCAGTAAGCATGCTTATAGCGCGATAGTGTTTCTCAGAACAGTGAAAAACGATAAAGTACGGTTGCATTTTGTCCAAGCTAAGAATCGAGTTACGCCTTTGCGCAAAACCACCATCCCAAGGATAGAACTTTTAGCATGCTGCATCGGTGCTCGTCTTGCTTCTTCTATTCTACAAGCGTTGAAAATTCAGAATATTTCTTGTTTCTATTGGTCTGACTCGACTACGGCACTCACGTGGATCAAGAAGGAGGAACATTGGGGTGTATTTGTTGAGAATAGAGTGAAGGAAATTAGAGAGCTCACTGAGAAGACTAACTGGAGATACATACCCAGCGCCCTTAATGCCGCAAATTTACCATCTCGAGGATGCTCAATTACGGCTCTAGTGAAATCGAAGTGGTGGCTTGGTCCAGAGTGGCTGAAAGAAGATGAGAGTTGGTGGCCAACCACAGAAATGGAAATTAATGATGAAGAAGTCATACAAGAAAAGAAAAAGAGCATTATTTTATCTAGTATTATTTCAGATAGATGGTATTTGAAATACTTTTCAAGTTACATCAAAATCGTGAGGATGATATCATGGATAGTCAGATTTGCAAACAACTGTAGAACACGAGAAAGAAAGTTGGACAATACGTTAAGCGTTGATGAAATAGACATTGCAGAGAAGAAGTTACTGAAGATAGTGCAACACGAGTCGCTCCTTTGTGAAGAGAGGCTGAAGGGCCATTTAACTGTTACCGATGAAGAGGGAATTCTTCGTTTAAAAACAAAAATCTTGAATAGAAATGATGAGGAAAGTTTCCGATGTCCAATCCTTCTTCCTTCCAAACATGAGTTGGTAGAGAGAATGATACATCATTACCATCTACAACTTCACCATGCAGGGACTCAAGTTGTTTTAACTAATTTACGTTACAGGTTTTGGATTATACGGGGTAGGAAAACAGTACAACGACTGATATCCAAATGTGTCAGGTGCAAGAGACATTCAGCAAAATCCACTGACACAGTGCCATGTCCACTTCCAGAAGATAGAGTACGAGATGCATATGCTTTCGAAATAACTGGTGTTGACGTCGCTGGACCTCTTTACTTGAAGGAAAATAGAAAGGCTTGGATTCTGTTATTCACCTGCGGAGTATATCGTGCAGTGCACTTAGAATTGATTAAAAGCTTATCTACAAATGCATTTTTTCTTGGATTTAGAAGATTCATCGCACGTAGAGGTCGCCCAGAAATCGTTTGCAGCGACAATGGCACTAATTTCGTGGGTGCAAGAAATTTGCTGAGATCTATTGACTGGAATCAAATCACTAACAGTTCTACGACTATGAAAATTCAATGGAAACTGAACCCGCCCACCGCAGCATGGTGGGGCGGTTGGTGGGAGCGGATGGTGCAAATGATCAAAAACTTATTGAGAAGAGTCCTTGGAAAAGCATTGCTTTCGTACGAAGAAATGTCAACTATTATCTGTGATGCTGAGGCAATCATCAATTCGAGACCCCTTACTTACCTATCGGAAGACTCTAGTGACTTAGAACCTCTTACACCATCTATGTTCATTCAAGATGTCAGAACTGAAGGTGTCCCAGATTTAGATAACCTGGACAAAACCAATTTTTCGAAGAGATGGAAATACCATCAAAGATTGCGTGTAGAATTCCGAAAACGATTTAGAGATGAATATCTCGGCATGTTAGTACATCGTCCGAAAATTGTATCATCACAGTCCATCAAAGAAGGTGATATAATACTCGTGGAGAATGATAAGAAGAAGAGAACTGACTGGCCGTTAGGTCGTGTAATTGCAGTGTACCCCGGAAAGGACAATAACATCAGAGTTGTGAAAATTAAGACAGCTAATGGTGAACGAGTTAGACCTATTCAACGAATATTTCCTTTGGAAATAGATAGTGAAAATCTCTTTCGTGAACATTTTCGAAATAATAATCCACTTCAACCTCATGGAGTTCACGATGATATTGAAAAGCTAACTAAGGATAGTAAATCTGTAGACTAATAAAAACATTCAAGTAACTAGATATGGTAGAAAAATTGTGAAACCTAAAATTTTCAGTTAATAGTTTTTCTTAAAATTTGACTGCATTTGATATATTTTTTCTTTCCTTTTAAATTTTGATTAGTATTCATAATTTGTTTATTTTTCATAATATTTTATAATTTGAATGTATCAGAAATTTAATTCATTTGAGTATTTTGCAGAAGATTGAAATTTGTTTGAAGTTTAATGTCTCTCCCTAGATGAAGTGATATGATGACAAGTACTAAGTATTGTTTAGTATTATTATTGTGCTCTAAATATTCTTTATATTTTACTACTGTTACTGTTTATTCAATATGTTTTGATTTTCTAATATTTCATCGAAAATCAAAAGGTGGGAGGAATGTTCCGAGCGCGAAGTTTAGGTTTGCCGATTGGCAACGGTAGAAAAACGAAGAATAATAAAAGGGAAATTTCCCTCCGCTTTCAGAGCACATTGAGAATAGAATAGAACAGGATGGGATTTCCCCACCTTTTGATCATGATAACCGTTGGAATTATAGATTTAAATTTAAATGTTTGTTAGTGTAATGTTCGTGTACGAAAAATAAAGTTTGGTTTTGTGTTTGCGAACTTGGATTTCATTGAACTCTCGACAAATAGATTAGAAATAGAACAGTACCACAGACTAAAGAAAGAGGACACATCAGCTTGGTTCAACAGCCTGGTGGAAAGTATCTGGGACATTTGACACCTCCAAGGGCTACTGGAAGTAAAATAGCTAATAGCATCTTTTGCTATTTAGAAAACAATAACTTTGATTATGTTAAGCTTGTTGCAATTGGATGTGACGTAACAGCGACTACCACAGGATGGAAAAACGGTGTTATTCGTAAACTTGAGCTTAAACTTGGTCGTCCTTTACAATGGTTTATATGTTTATTACATTTCAACGAACTTCCGTTCAGACATTTGTTTGAAAGTGTACATGGTGATAATACAGGACCCACAAGTTTCTCAGGACAAATTGGCAAGAAGATGACTGACTGTGAAAAACTCCCTGTTACTAATTTTGAAACGATTAATAGTGAGGAGATAAATGTGACCAAAACTGACTTAGGCAAGGACCAACAGTATTTACTTAATATTTATCGAACAGTCAAGACAGGAGAGTGTGCGCCAGATCTCGCTGTGAAAGATTCTGGTCCTACTAGTAACTCTAGGCGGTTAACTTGTGCAAATAGGATCTTAAGACTATATATTTCTGAAGTAAAACCTTCTGACAAAATTAAACTGCTGGTCAGCTATATTGTGAAGATATACGCTCCAGTATGATTTGGAATTAAAATGCATCCCTCTGTAAAGTTTGGAGCAGTTCAAGTGTTTAAATTAGTGCAGAAGACAAGACATCTCCCCGACAGGGTACGTAAATAAATTGATCCTGTCATTCAAAGGAATGCGCATTTTTGTCATCCCGAAAATCTTTTAATTTCAATGGTACTAGATGAGAGAGTGCACGTAAGACAGCTAGCTTTTCGAAGATTGCTAAAAGCAAGAAAACAAGAACCAAAAGGGAAAGCGGTGCGAATTTTTCAACCACCGACCATCAATTTTGCAGCTTCAAATTGCATTGAACTTATTGATTGGTCCAAGTGCAAACTTAAACCTCCTCCAATAATGAGTAATGTGTCAACGCAAAGCCTAGAAGAACTTATTAATACTAATGTTCTCCCGGAGTACTGTAATAAAAGGTTTTATTCAACAAATTTAGAATTTTTAAAATACTTTTGAAAAGTAAATATGTCATGTATGTATTATTGTATATTAAACACGTAAATTTCAAATTTTAGGCGATTTTAGCCCAATTTAAGGCGTATGCGCGAACTAAAGATATTATTTAAAAGCTATAAAATATTTTTTAGGTTAAAACTACGCTATATACTGACAATTTATGGCTGTTGCATTACACAAAATTACAAAAAAACTAATTTTGTTATTTTTTCAAAATTTCAATTTTTAACATATTTTTTCAAACTTTCAGCCTCATGTGCGAACTGAAGATGTCAACTTAGAATTTTCTTAGAAAGAAAGATTTTTTTATTTTTCCCCAATTGAGGATGTCAAACTACAAATTTTGAGAGGTAACGCGATTCCGAAATAAAAAAATCGATTTTTTCGAACCACCCTATTGTATATCAAAGTGTTACTAATAGGTCAATGAGATAAGTATCCGCATATTATTCACTGAAAAATGTTTCCTATTTGCATAAAACAATCCCTGCATGCTATTTTAGAAAATCGCATTATAATCATAATAAAATGCTCAAAACCTCGAAAAAAGAATATGAGAATGAAATAGATTATATCCAAATCTGCCAACAATATTTTAATAAAAACCTACAGGTTTATGTTTTATGATAAGTGCAAAGACCGGTCAACTTGTTATCGGTGGATCAATTATTTGTATAAAACCAGAATCCAAATCCCGACCGGTCAACAATGTCGTTAAAATCCCCGAGTCACGGAACTTCCGTTAAGAGAAGCAATACGGCGTTGTCTTCACAACTCTTAACTGCACTAATATATTAAGGTAAATCATACATCACAGATAGTCACGAAACAAGCCTCTGTTCCAGGGCACCCATATTTTGCATTTTTTAGTCTCACAATACATTTCTCACAAACATTGAAATGCATACCTCCTATAACAATAACTTCATGGATAAATATCAAGATTGTCAAAGGACTCCAAGAGATAATCACAATATCAAGAATCCTACTGGATGGAATAAATGCACATTTAAAACTTTTGCAATTGTCAGTTAGCTAATGTAAAATACCTATAAGAATATTCCACTGACACAAAATATTCAGTACTGTAGATTGGGTGGAGCGACAGGTGTGTAAATACTAGTTGTTAAGTGAATATACAGAGTTATCTAAAAAGATCACAGTCATCCATGACAGCTTTTGTGTCACAAATGAACAGATGAACCAAAAACACAACAAATAAAATACGATAAAAATATACGGGGAACTTGATGTTTAAAAAAAAGCCCCTAGTAGACTGCAAACCAGGGTCATCGGATTCTGTCCAGAGCGGTCTTCCACATCATGCTGGCGCGGGTGTTACTGCTGCTCTGCCTGATTACTATCATACGAACTATAGGAATTATGCCTCCATAGGAAGCAAGCTTTATAGGAGCCGATGGAGTGCTCACAAAGCCTGATCAGCATATCGCCGGCTCACTCGATCGGCAATGCTCCTCTCCGGAATGCAAGCAGGCCAAGCGCAAATCGTGTAACGCAGACGTCTCAAAGGCCGTTGCTCCTCGGAGGGATTATGCAACTCTGACGTACTCTGGTCGTCAAAGTACCTTACCTTTGTGTTATTGTACATGTGAAAAAAATGCATTGAGCTCCAATGTTTAACAGAACATTTCCAAATTTTCTGTGTGCCAGAATACATAAGAAGAATGATGTATATATAAATTCATACATATTGCATTATATATACGTAAATGCAAAATAGTTTCTCCTTGTTTTAATCACCCTCCATTAAGTGTGCCTGGATATTATTGAGTAAGAGCACGATTAAAATTATCATCACATTTAAATTTGTTATCATATTTAAATGTGATTTTTGGCAAGCTATGCTTATCCTATGAAGGACGGTGTTGCTTCATAAGATAAGTTTTTGAAGCAATTTTTCCTCTTCAGTAAATGCCAATGATAATTTTTTTTTGATCATATGCATAAAAGGAAGAAGGATAACGAGTTAAAGATAGTCAGACTGCGTCATTCTTCAGTTACTTTGCAAACCAGAATCACGTTCCCTGCCGTTAGTAAGGAAAAGTTTTTAAAACAAGGTTTGTAAAGCTAAGATCATCTTTTAAACAATACGAGATCTATACTTTGATTCCTGTGAAAAAAAGGTATAAATTTTTTCTTCAGGTAAGTGCTTATTACTGTTACTACTTTGAGCTCAGTATTCACATTCAATTTATTATTTGTTAAATAAAAATTAATGCAAAATATTTACTACGATGCCTGATTTATGGATAGCTAAAAAATAAACTGAATTTATGTTTCAGTTTCAGAAAAATATTATAAATATGTATTCGTGTGAATAATTTCATTACTTCACATGGCTATAAAAAATCAGGATGGAGGGTAAATTTTAGATTAACTCCTATAAAGAAATCTATAAACTATAAAACTAAAAAATCTATAAAACGTTTTTGCAGGTAAGTGCTTATTACTGTTAGTACTTTAAATTTAGTATTCACAATCAATTTATTATTTCTTAAATTAAAATACATGCGAAATATTTACTACAATGCATGATTTGTGGTTAACTTAATAAACTGAATTTATGTTTCAGATTCAGAAAGAAATTATACATATGTATTCGTGTGATTAATTTCATTACTTCACATGGCTATAAAAATTCAGGATGGAGGGTAAATTTTAGATTAAAACGGCAAAGCTATTAAAAAGTCTTATGAGTAAACTAGCTGACCCGGCAATGCTTCGCTATTGCTAGATTTGAGTATATATATGTAGACTAGCTGAAACCCCCCACTTCGCTACGGTGTACATTCAGATTAAATACACCGGTCAATGTATGCAATTAATGCCAAAAAAAAAATATATATATATATATATATATATATATATATATATAATAAATACGACGATCAATGTATACAATTGATATAAAAAATATATAGATATTTATAAAAAATTTTGGATAATGTTTTTTGGATAATGTTCAATCGTCTGCCGCATTAGCAAGAAAAAAAAATTTTTTGTCTATTAGTTTTTATGCACGTGACGATAAATTCATTTAAAGTACCAGAAAAAGAAATCACGTGATCAACATTTAATAAATTAAATTATAAAAATTAAAATTTAAAAATTCACCAAAAATCAGAAAATAGAGGCAAAGATTCGAAAAAGATTTCATTTTAAAGGAATTTTTATGATCTTTCTCGTGATATAAATTGTGTAACCCTCAAATTGTTATTTTAAATGCAAACTCAAAAAAAGTTACAAAAACAGCTTAAAAATCTAATTTTAAAAAATCTAAGAAGAATTTTTCAAAAATCTTTCTTAGTGCACCCCTACACTATAAGAAGAATCGCCATGCAAAATATCCGCCCTTTAGGTCCAGCGATTTGGTCTGTACGTTGTATGTCAGTCAGTCAGTCAGTTACGGAACTGTTTTATATATATATATATATATATATATATATATTACATAATCCTTTAAGCATTAAATACCTGAGCATAATTGACATAAATTTAAACATTTGGGAACCACTGTTAAAAACGTGCAAAAGTACATAAATTATAGTATATACACGCATATCGACTTCAATGTTTATAAAACACATTGAAAACCATCAAAATATTTTCAATATTCCCCCTGTTTTTGAAGTCGTTTATGCATAACTTGAACACTATAATTTTAGCCTTCTTTTCTTGCAGGGAAGATTCGTGATAATTTAGTATTTGTAGAATTCATTGCTATTGAAATCAATTATACTATTATGGCATTACAAAATTTAAAATTAAGCTCCGAAATCAATGCACAAACAGTGTTGAACATAACCCATCTTTTAAATTATTTTATTCCTTTCTTTAACTCACCGAACATTTTATCATTGATACACAAATTTTTTTGTGTATCAAAACAGTGATCCCAAAGAAAAAATATGAATTTGAAACTGTGTGCAGCATCTGATATTTAATAATTCTTTTACTTGAATGTCATATTGTGAAAAAAAGAATGGTGTTTTACATTAATTGAAACTAGGAAAATTGTTCAATCATAATTTCAACTAGTATCTTATAAATAATATTCATTTGTTAACTTTATAGTGATATGAATTCATAAATAAAATCTATGCAAAACCGGTTAAAAAACCCGGTTTTCAGTGCTGCTCCAGTTAAGCGGTTGTTAACTTTGGTTTCTGGGTAATCTCTTCAGTCTACGGGCTTGATTACACAGAATTCTGTCAGCGCCAGTGCGAAAGATTCGATTTGCGCTGATAAATTAAATGGGTCAATGATTGGTGTATGATTACTTAAAAAATATTACGTTCACTCTGATGGATTCTATGTTAAAAAGTCCCTAAGCAAGCCATATACCGTTATCCGTTACACAATATGACCTTCATTACTTGAGATTACACATAACATGCCTCCATGAACAGAATTTCTTCCATAGAAAATTCATCATGAATTATTTAATAAGTAGGTATAAAGTGATTGTAACAGATGACATCCGTTTTGTTAGAAATTGTATTGAAAAAAATACCGTATTTCCCTTTTAATCTTATATAGAGAGAGGGAATTGGATAGTCTCTTTTGTTTGTACCACAATAATTTTTTTTCTAAAACAGCCCCTTTTCAACCTTATAACCAAGTGTAATTAATGACAGACATTTTTAATACTACGCTGCATGGTTTTTTATCTTCTTTGAATGTACGTTTTAAACATCATCATAATACACTCCATCATATTTTAAGTAGATTACATGATTTTTCCTTTTGCAATATTAAGGCTGCTATGAACTAACCCCATTGGATTCGCTCACCTCAGTGTTAACCTATGGAGAAAATTTGTCCCCAGATTGCCGACTTAGATTCAAAGATTTTTTTTTTTAAATTGTACTCCATCATAGAGAAAGAAATTTTAAATTTGAGTACATTTTTCGTTTTTTTTAAATGCAATTAATATTTTAAAATTTAAATTATTCGGGGAAAAATCTGGTATAGTGTGTTTTAAACGCTCATAAATTCCTTCGGTGGACGAAATTTATAAAATGACAATACCACTTTTATTTGATTATCAGCATTTATGTACCTGTAAATAGTTGACAAAAATATTTTTTAAATAAAATATTGGGCAGCGCTTAACCCCCCTATAGAGAGAGAGCCATTACAATCTCTCAAAATGTCAATCCTAAGGGGGGGGGGGAATTCTCAAACTGTCAACTGGACACCTGCCACCACAATAGTCTGCAAGAAGAGGAAATGGGAAATACGATTTTTTTTCTTAGTACATAGCAGCCTTAACTCTAAATGTTTCTTTCATTTGTTCTTGGCAAAGAAATTTTAAAAATATGTTATCACTAGAAGTAGATGTTATTATGCTTTATCACTTCAATCGAAACGCTCATTTGCTACATTTAACCTTTTCATGTAAGTGAACGATGCCAATTTTCTACAACAGGCAAAAAAAGAGTTGGATAATGACATACTATCCCTCTATGATTGCAATGATTCAGAACAAAGTTTCTACAAAACCTATTGCATCTGCCACTCGATGGAGTGCGGCAGAAAAAAAGAAAATCAATGTTTCCATGCCACAACAGCTAAAAATTTATAATAAGCATATCTATGGTGTCGACCTTGTTGATCAAGCTGTGGCAAATTATCGCGTAAGAATTCGTTCTAAAAAGTGGTGGTGGCCATTGTTTTCGTTTGTACTTAGTGCCAGTGTTATAAATGGATGGAAATTGAATAAAATGAAAAATGATATTGATGAAATCCCACTTCTTGAGTTCGTACGACAATGCGCACAGGAACTGTTAGGCACTTATGGAGTACAAACTAATATTTATGCAGATAAGTATTAACTCTGAAAGAGTTTCATTCAAGGAAGTGTTTATAATATTTAACATCTAAATTCAGATATATTTTACACATGATTACCCTTTTCTCCAATCAAGAGGAATGAAATATATTATCCAGAAACAAAAAAGTGTTTTTAGTTAAAATATTTTAACCAAACACCGTGGTTTTGAAAACTGAAGGAGAATACATTCTAATGTTTATATTGGATTTTTGTTTATTGGGGTAAAATCCCACACAACGGCTAATATAATTTACAGAAAGGGTTCAAAAGCACTAAATCGTTCTTAAAGTCCCAAATTTTAATTAAAAAAGATGTTGTAAGATTTTCTCAGCAAAAAGAAAAATCGATAAATTCCTACAGAGATAGAAAAAAGCGAGTTTTTACAATTTTTGTGATTGAATGGTCTTAAATGTTTACAAAATCTGCCATTGAGGACTCGAATAATGTAAAAATGAATCAAAAATCCGAAACTATTTATATATTATTCGACTGTTACATATATATTTCAATTAAAAAAAAATATCTTCCACAAATTAGAAAGACAGTAATGTAACATTTAAAATTTAAATACTTTTCGTACCATTCTTCAGGAAAACTCTAAACATGCTATTACTACGGTCTATACCGCTTGAAGAAATATGGCTACTATGTTCTACTAGAAACGAAACTAAAGAGTGAGAAACTTCAAAACGAAAGTGATGCAAAGTTTAAATCATTTTTGCATGTTTTTTAATGAATTTAATATATTTACATATTTACAAGAAGATGATAATAGGCTAGAAAGCCTCAAAATTAACTAAATTCAATAGAATAGAAATATTATGGGATCTAAATCCGCTTCAAAGCAAGCTCCATTCTAAAACTGATTCATCACTCTAGCAACATCAAGAGCGAGAACGAAATTCTAAATTGTAAACATTTGAGAATAAAATCAAACGATTGGCTTTCAGCGCCATCTCTTGACATATTTCTCTTCACGCTCACTGAGAACAATATATTTGTGGTAACATGTAAAAAATTAAAAAAGTTAATGCCTACATAGTTCCTACCTTATTTGCACGCTTCTTAAATTCTGTTACATGTATTGTTTTTCATAATCTGAAGGCAGATTTGCAGCGCACAGTGTAAGAAATTAAAATAGTGTTAAAATCAAAGCAGAAGGAAGTGCTAGTGGTTGGAAATGCAACTGTTAGATCTTTCTATGATGATCGGTTAACGGAGAAAGATTTGGAACTTATTAAAAAATTAAAATTTTCAACGCTAGGGTAGGTTTTCTGTTAATTTGTTCGGCAGTCTATGCCCTCTTTATACGTTTTATTTCATGTTGAATTATTTGTATTTTTCGTGTTGTATGTATTGTTTTTGATAATTAGAATACACCTTTTGCAGCGCACAGATTAAGAAATGGAAGAAGTGTTAAAACCAAACCTGAAGGATGTGTTAGTGGTTGGAAATATAACTTTTAGATCTTTCTACGATGATCGGTTAAGGGAGAAGGACTTGGAACAAGCACGCTTGGAGCTCGGTGAAACTGACGAAATGAAAAAAGTTGCTCTCATCAAGCTCAAGGAAGCACTTATCAGTAAGTAGTATCACAGCAAAAATAATTCTGAAATTAAATTTTTCTCAAGAGATTTTTCATTGTAAGCCATTTTACAATCACTGTATCTCTCACTCATACGCTTTCATCTAGTTTGTTCAATATACTGCAAATATTCTCACCCCGGAAGACATTTTTTCAATCCAATCTCTGGTTGAAAGGAAAAAAGTTAAACATATCCTACTAAAGTGAATCTTGGAACGTTGCAGAATGAACAGGTTGATAGTTTGGTGAAAAAAATGTGATAGCGTTTTGCGCATCATCAAACGCCTTTTCATTCAGCCAAAATCTTTTGTTCGCAGTCTCGTGATCCTTAAACGCCAGGAAGATCTAAGAAACCGAACCAAAACATTTGATCGAAAGCGGGAGAGATATGAGATAGATACACACCATCGAAGGGATATCACAGCTTTTCGGCAACTTCCTGGTCATGACTGTCTCGCGGTACATTTAAGTCTTCACTGTTGTTTTTGTGGACTTGATGTAGTTCTGGTTGGCTGGTCGAGGGCGCTGTGTGAAGGTCATCTCTTGCTACACAAGGACTAATTAGACCAACACCTATAGCACATAGCCGTGTCCGGCACACATGCTAACAGCGGGACATTAACACATATACTCTGGTACTGAATGCCAGCATTCTAGCGATTCAGCTGTTGTCCGGCTGGATGATTATGGCGAGATCCTGAATTCTGTAACTCAGGAGGCACGTTGCCAGGGTCTTCGAAGACTGGTAGTTATTGAGACAGGAGAAGTTTATTCAAGAACGACTATTTTATCTTTCATTTTTGATTACTTTTTGTCAACTTGACTGTCCTTGGAAAATAAATTTTATAAAATACTCTTTCAATTCTCCTCATTCAGGAAAAAGTCAAGAGGTGGTTTTTAAGAGGGAATTGCGGCTTGAAATGCATTTGCTGTTGCTAAATATCAAAATAGTCTATCCAAAAGAGAAAAGTATTAAAACCCGCATTTTCATACATAATTCAAAATTTCGCTATGTTCCGCTTGCAAAGTTTACTCATACTCTATTATTTCAGTGAAACTTTCTAGGGGAATGGAACAAATACTTTAGTTTTTCTTTTTTCAAGTTTCTTTACATCCTAATTTTTTTTTAAATTTTCCTGTTATTAAAATATGTCTCCCATTTTTCTTTAATCTTTGTCCGGTACTCAACATGTATTTAAATATGACTTACTTTTCTTGACAAATAAATGTATAAAATCAAATTTTACATAAATAATTTTTTCTTTACTTAATAATGAATATATTGTACTTTATTTTCTGAATCATAGCAATTTTTCTTCTCCGCTCAACTAGTATCAGAAATTTTACTTCAGAATACAAAAATGAATTTTACAAACTTGCATTTATGTGCAATGCATAATAATGGTTTTTTTTCTTTTTTTAATGAGAACATACCTTATCTATGTTCCAGGAGACAAGGATTTTAATTACAGATTAGATGATGAATATTTGCTGCGTTTCTTACGGTACAGAAAATACGACGACAGGAAAGCATATAGTAGTGTGCAGAAATTGTATACATTAAGAAAGGATCGGCCGGATCTGTTTGGTATACCATCTAATTTAGAATTTTTTCTCAGAAGAGACTTGGTGAAGTGCTTACCTTACAGAAATGAAGATGGAAGTTTTATATTGTGGATTGATTCAGGTAATGTCATATTCTTAACCCCCAAAAATTACCATCTTTTTTATCTTGTTCCCAGGTCGTTAGCAAAACAACGTTTCGTAGAAATTGAGAGAATAGACCCTTTCACGTTTAAAGACAAGTAATTAAGGCTGCTGTGTACAAACCCTATTGGATTCGCTGATTCTTAACCTATGGAGAAAATGTGTTCAAGTATTACCGATTTTCATTTAAAGATTTTTATAAAAAGTACTTCGTAATAGAGAAAGAAATTTTACATCTTGGAGCATTTTTCGTTAAAAAATATATAAATAATATTTTAGAATTTAAACTATTGGGCGAAAATATCTGGTATAGTGTGTTTTAAACGCTCCTCCATTCCTTGGAGGACAAAAATTTTTAAATGAATCCTTGCGCAACGTGCAGAGAAGTTCAGGCTATCTGTAAATACCATTTTATTGGATTATCCGCATTTATGTAGCTGTAAATAGTAGACGCATTTTCTACATAGGTTAACACTGAGGTGAGCGAATCCAATAGGGTTTGTACGCAGCAACCTTAAGTTTTGCTTGGGTCCTCATTTGATTCACGAGTACTTAGAGTAGCGTTTCTGCACACAGAAAAAAAAAGTTGTTCGGTGAACCCACTTCTCCGAGTTCAAATACCCTGCACAGGGGAACTCGCCTTTGGTGAGTCGTACAACCCATGTGGGAAAGTGGGTCATAGAACTCAGATCCCCAGCGGGTTGATTTACCCTCCACCAACTGACTAAAATGGGTTATACGACTCACTTTAAAGTGTGTCGAAAAACACACCAACATGAGTAGACAAACTCTTCTTTCGAGTTCAATATCTCACTTTATTTTGGGTTATAAAACCCACGACTAACGAGTTATTTTAAGTAAATGAATTTACGCTATAGTACTCGAAATGTTGCTTATCCCCACCCCCACTCCGTCGTTAAATTAAGCGATTTTATGCTAGTGATTCATTATTTATTGTTATGTATATTTATTATCTGAATTCCCTCACATCCTTTCTCGTGGGAGATAAAAAAACTGCACTATACACACATATTTGGAAATTATTGGTATTAAAATTTAAGAATTTTTTTTTAAAGTGCAAGTCTCATGAAAACAAATCTAAATAATTGTTATAAAATCTTGCAACCTTATATCATAAATGATGAATGACTGCCTAAAAGTTATAAGGATATCAGATATTTAAAATGTTAATCAAGCATCCATTATTTTTTTGTAAATCAGTTTCATTCACAGGAGTAACTGAGAAGAAAAAAAAGCTGTAAATAAAAAAAATTTAAAAAATATACTGAGATTTAGTGGGGTGCTTTTATATACCAGTAAAATAAAATTTACAGGAAACTTATGAATATTATAATGTATAGAACCTTAAAATTTCGTAGGTCAAAACGTTTTCCTTTACAACTTTTAGTTTCATTATACTGAGACACAAATATTTTGTCAAAAAAGTTTCTGATCTTAGCTTTAACACAAAAAAGATATTCACAAGATAATTTTTTTAAAACTGAATTTAAAAAAATTAATTACACTGATTTTACTAATATATATTTCTAATTGGTAAAGATGACATGATCCCCAAACAACTAATTTAGAAACAATTACAATTCTCAAATTGTAACATTTATGATTTTCAGGAAATATAGATAATCATTTTCTAACACACAAGTTTTTTTACGGGTATATTCGACCAAATCCTCCATTGATACTTACATGGTTTCCAAACTTCTTAACTACACTGAAGTGCCACTGAATTAGGGATACCTACCTAGTAACGAGTTGGGCCTCCTCTGGCCTTGATAACGGCTGCCACACGACGAGGCATAGATTCAACAAGTTTCTGGAAACGTTCCACGGGAATGGCTTGTCAAATATGGGCTAAAGCTGTCCATAATTCAGTAAGGTTCTTTGGTTCTGTGTGATAGCCTTTCAAGCCTTGTTCCAAAACATCCCAAAGATGCTCAATAGGATTTAAGTCTGGGCTTCTAGGTGGACAATTCATGACAGAGAAGTCAGAGGAATGCTCATCCAACCAGCCAGTAGCCAACCGGTACTTGTGAGAGCTACAGTTGTCTTGCTGGAAAACTCCATTACCGTGCGGATAACAGAACAGCATAAACGGATGGAGGTGATCACCCAGCAACTCTACGTACCGAATTGCATTGAGGGAGGTTGGTACACGCACCAAAGATCCCAAACTGTGCCACGAAAAAAACACCCCAGACCATGATTGAGCCACCATGCCCTTGTACAGTTCCAGCCAGGCATGCAGGATCCATGGCTTCATGAGCCTGACGCCATATTCTCAGCCTTCCGTCGGCGTTAAGTAGTCGGAATCGAGACTCATCACTCCATGCTACTCGTTTCCAGTCCTCTACACTCCAGTCTCTGTGCTCTCTTGCCCAGGCAAGACGTGCAGCCCGATGGCGAGTATAGAGAAATGGTACTCTCGTAGGTCGACGGCTCCCAAAACCCATACGGTGAAGCGAGCGTTGCACAGTCCGTTTACTGACTGTACGACTGGCACCGTCATTAAACTGGGTGGTAATTTGAGCTAATGTTTGGCTTCGCTGGCTACGTACAATACGCCTGAGCCGTCTCTCACCACGCACTGTCAAGGCTAATTGCCCTTTGCAGTTTGCCCGATCGCTAGTTTTTTTTCAACCATCCATGTATTCTTGGTATACTCTTGACACTGTCGACCTTGAAAATCCTAGCTGTCTGACGATTTCGGAAATTGAATGGCCCATGCGTCGCGCACCTACGATTTGTCCGCGATCGAAGGCGTCTAAATCAGGCAGTTTACCCATACTGGCAATTCCAACAACTAATTCAGAACAACCACAGTACGTACTATATATGCAGTTACCACAGTGCCCTCACTTGCGCATACATGATGCGCAGCGCTACACAATTTGCATAGGCTTTGCTACCCCTAATTCAGTGGCACTTCAGTGTATATGCTAATGTACTTACCCAGTTAACTAAACAAAACATCTCCAAGCACATGGTTTGAAAATTTTATAAAGTACTAATATATTTGCTATAAATATACTTTTCTATATAGTAATTAAATAATTCATGCATAATGCATTCACAATACCACCTGCTAAGTCAGTTATCTTCAAGTGAACACTTAAATGAGAAAGAATACGAACTCACATTTAAATCAAAAAACATCCCAGCAAACAAAATTACAAGTACAGAGAAACTTTATTTACAAATAAATATACATATTTTTCTGTGTAAGCACGCTAGGCTCAATTGCATATCGTCACAATAGCAACATTAACCTATGCATTTCAAATCAAAGGCTGGATTAATCCATATCATATCCATGGCTGCAATGGAGGATTACTGACCTGAAATATATAAAAAAAATTCATAATTGTTATGCATTTCAGTATCAAACATGATTTAAATTTTCATGTAGTTCAACTTTTGAAATGCTCACTAATAAGTTCTACATTAATGGATATTGTTTGGCTCAATTTTTACTGCAATATTTAAAAAATCAAGACATTAGGATTTTAAACTTTGAAATAGCAGCCAACAAGAAATTGCCTTTGTTCATTACCTTTCCATAACAAAATTTTAATTGCAGTTGCAGGACAGAACTAATTCTCCATGTTGCAGGAAAATTACTGCTACATTAACAGACTACTACTCTCCACAGTTAAATCTTAAGGTCTGTATTATTACTATCATTATTTCAAGAATGAATCTCATACAGGTATTACTAATATATTTATTTCAAATCATGTATTGTCTAACCTTTATAATTATTGATATTAAAGATAAACTTATATTAATGCATGAATTAGAATTAGTAAAAAATTCAAAATACAATTACTTCAACATATGTTTCAAAATGCAGCAAAAAATAATTTTAAATAAAAGATCCTCATTGTCACTATTTCAAGATCCTCTTGGGTTAACAGTTATTGGAATCTCGGGCAGGTCAAATGTAGCTCCTTTGATTTTAATATCTGAAAATAGAGAGCAAGACTTAAAAAATGGAGTTGTGATGAAAATTTTTTTTCTTAATTGATTCTAGATTGAGTGCCTAAATTAACAGGAAAAATGCTTTGATTAATCTTAAAAATTAATTGATGTTTAACAACATTTTATACATGCTCACATCTATCCAATACTTATGATAAAGTATTTAAAAATTGTTTAAAAATGGATGCTTAAGTACTACTTAAGGCATTTGCGCATGCAAACTTGCTTGGGAAAAGTAAAAAGTTAATCTAATGACAAAAAATCTAATGACAAAAAAAATTAATCTAATGACATTTATCAAACTTAAACAATAGGTGGAGAAAAATATTATAAACGTATTTGATTCTCTGTATATTTAATTTATAATATTTAATTTATAAAGCGATACACAACAATACCTCCCTTTCATTCTTAAAAATTTTGGGAACCAAAATTTTTCGTAAGTGTAAACAAAAGTTATGCAAAATTTATGTTGCATGAAACACAACGAAACACATACTAGAAACAAAATTTGACTGCACAATTAAATTCAATAAAAATTACTGAAATTGTATACTTCGACAATTGTAAACACATACATATAATAGCCGATGCCTAACACAATAAAAAAAAGTATGATTACTCCAGAAAAAAAAACCCACTTGTGACATTTAACTACACTGCTATAACTGAATTTGAACTCCCTCTTATCATTCTCATTGGAACTGGTTCTTGAAACCAACAGTCTCTTAAACTACATTGTCAACAGTAACTTTATCAACAGTCTTGTAGGTGTAAAAATTAGGTTGCGATGAGGACTGCATGGTGACGTAGCACTTGCGCTGGGTTAGCTACTCCCTGCTGGTGTCGTAAATGCATATGCATATGAATCCTTCGATCCGGACCTGACGTCTTTCTTCCTTACACCCTTCCGCCTTGGATACGCTCGATGTCACATCATCTAATGTACTGTTACTGGTATCCTCTAAACACTGTCACTGCTCAACTGCTCATCAATTACATGTATATGCACTTATATATAATTGATACCAATAGCCAGTGTTTGTCACGAAAAGAGTAACCATGAAAATGAACATATATATTTATCTACTAAACTCAAAATATCTTAAAAAAAAATCAATAAAACAAAAATGTGCGATATACAAAACGAAGCGAAATAAATCAGTATTCATATAAATATAAAATAAAGTAAAATGAAATACAATCATGACACTGAATCAAATGGAAATAAACTCCTTGTTCGAACCCTAAGAATGATGAGTAACAAAACCATTGCTATCTCGTGGACGTAAAAAATATGAATGAGAAGCTGTATTATTATGGTGTATAGTTGACGCATTATTAGTTGTTTGAGTAATGTTAACGTTTGTTGCTGGTGAAGTAGTTGTCAAAATAGATGGAGATTGAGGTAGTTCTGAATCCTGAACAACGCTGCCATCTAACAAATTGTCATGCCTCTGACCACCATTATCTCACTGATTGTTCGTTGTTTCCCCTAAACTAGTTAAATTTTCGTTTCAAGTTAAATCTCTAGTGTTGGCATTGCTACAACCGGTAAAAGGTTTGAAACACTATTTGATATGAACCGTAACTTCTAGCTGGTAGTTCAGTTGAATTTGTATTCAAATTAGTTTGTTTCCACATTATCATTTATACCCTGTCCTATCTGCTGTTCTTCACTATTATTTGAAAGATCATTGGACACTTCGTATAAGGAGGGGAAAATTATTCTTTGCGTGCATTTAGTGAGACGATCTACGTGCACCACTTGTTCAGCTTTAGGGTTATTTATGTGTAGGGGAGACCTGTGTACCTAGGGCCACCTTTTTTCAATGAATGAAAACAGACCCACTGACCTGTTTAAAATTGTGAAACTGATATGCATACATTGTTATACTAATTGCCATCCCATTGGGATTAATATAAATACTCAATATAATAAATTCTGTGAAATAGAATGTTTTTTAAGAAACTTCACAAATGGCCCTAGGTACAAGACAACATTGTACCTAGGGCCAGTAGCTGGTGTACCTAGGGCCATTCCCTAAAAGTTAGGTTTCACTCCATAATGTATAGAAAAAACGTATACACGTGAATTTTATAACAGAAGCCAAATGAATATGTGCCAAATTATTAGTGAATTACAAATATTTTCATAATGATTCATCATTCTTCAGATTAATCATTCTTCAGATGAAGTACCTCTATTTGAAATACAGGTTTTTTCACTATTTCCTTTTTCTTTTGCCTTTTGGGGCTATGACCTTGGTCGGTGTGTGTAATGCCGTAATGTCCGTTTCGTCCACATTATATATTGGATTCAGGCAAAAACTTATAGTTTGCTAATACCACTGATACTTCTCAAAAAAAGTATTAACATTTGTTTTATTGAAACGCGTTGCTCTTGATAAACTTGTGGGTTGGGGCTTTCTTAGTGACAGAACCTTATTTCTTTTGATAAAGTCATTGTACCACTCACCACCAGCTTTACCATTTGCATCCCAGGACTTTAGATATTTTTTATTGGATTTTGCATACTCAAAAGCAAGCTTTTTAACCTGTTGTTTTGACAACCCGTAATGCGTATTGCCTGAAATGACATGGTACTGAACAAGGAAACTCTCATCATCGATAGAAAATACCAAGTATATCCAAACAGCACATCGGTTAGAATATGCACAATTTATTCTGTATTTTTAGCATCAGTCTTCCTACAAAAGTCAATGTGTCTTTGCAGTGTTGATCTGCATACTCTAAACTGTCGTGCTGCAGTCCGAACTGGAACTTCATCAACTAAAACTGCTTCTGCAACTGCAGTTATATTATATGCATTAAGCTTTGATCGCTTTATTCCATCAGGATTTCTAGCATCTAAAGAAATAATTACGAATTTTTAATTACCCTACTGGTAAATTAGGAATTTGTGGTATGAAAATATGATAAATGTTGAAAATTTAATTAAAATATCGTATAAAGCTTATTTAGAATTATACTTTTGCTTTTATAAATATATTTTTTTAAATAGATTCTCACGTTTATATAAACAAATTAATAATCCTGAATAATAATAATAGTAGCAAACATATTTTTTGTAAGTCAAGCACAATGAGAGTTCCAGAGCAAAATATATAGTACCCCTTCAATTTAAATAACAATACAAAAAAACTTAACTAAATCAAAATTGTTCAGATTTTTCCTCCATTTATTATGAAAACTTTTACAATAAAATAACAACATACAGAATATGATTACAGTTGTACCTAGGGCTATGGAACTAGGTTCAAGGCAACTATGTGGCCCTGGGTACAAGACTAGGTAATTTCATATAAAATGTCTTCTACTGAAAAACCGACATGGAAAGGGGACTTATTTAATTCCTCATTTAGTACTTCATGTTACAAGCAAAATTATGTACTAGAATTCAAATAAAAGTATTTGACTAACCTTTGTAAAACAATAAAAGTGATGAGCTGCAAAATTTTACTTCAGACCATGCAAAACGTTATTCACTTATAACTTGCCACAGATTTCCCCTCCAAGATTTCTAATTGGCTGCTAAAATAGCAATTACTGTTGCCACTCACCCAACTGAGTAATAAAACCTAGAACTAAATATTATTCAAATAAAGTGGGGTGGCTCTAGGTACACAGGTCTCCCCTACTATTCTAAAATTTACTGCACTAGTTTTTTCTTTAACTCGATATAAGCATCCGTTAGTTTTAGCAAATTTACGTTATACTCCTTGTCTTACTATGGGTATATATAACATTACTAAATCCCCTAGCATGATATTTTTGTGTTTAATGTTTTTGTTCCTATAAATTTCTTGTTTTTCTGTGGCTTGAGTTAAACTATGTTGAACAGATTTAAAAACTTGTTGCAACCTGATTTCCAAATCTTCTACATAATACCTAGTATCTGAATAAGTGCGTAGTGACGGAGTGATAATAAGGTCAATAAGTAATTTCAGGTCTCTCTCATACACTAGAAGTGAAGGAGTATCATTTATTGAAGAGTGGAATGCAGTTCTATGAGCCAATACCGCGAGATGCAAATGTTGATCCCACTTGCTCCCCGATGACTCAATCAAATGTTTGAGAAAACCTATAATAATCCCATGGACTCTTTCTACCACTCCATCCGAACTTGGATGGAAAGCAGTCATCAAATGTTTTTGTATCCGTAATTTTTTGTAAACCTTGGCTATGCTTTCCGATAAAAATGAACTACCCCAGTCTGTAATTAAGATTTCTGGTATTCCATGTGTACAAATAAATTTCTCTAACATTAATCAAATTGTGCCTGTTTTTAAATCCTTAATAGGGTAAGCCCCAACCCATCTTGTGAAATAATCAGAAATAACTAAAATATATCTATTTCCAGACTCAGTTATACATAAAGGACCAATTGCATCACAAGCTATTTGCTGAAATGGTTGACTAGTGATTGGAATTCTTTGTAATGGTGCTTTTTATTACTTTTGTACCCTCTACGTTCAAGACAAGAAATACACGATTTAACATAATTTAATACATGACGGTACATTCCCTTATAATATAGTTTTCTTATCCTAAATAGTGTCCTTTTGAAACTAGGATGTGTAACAGTGATTGAATCGTGTGCCCCTTGAAGTACTTCTGAAATTAATGTTCGTGGGATGACTAATTTTTCTGAAGGACAGTTACGTTGTCGTTTATTTAATATGAAGTGTAAAAGATTATTTTTCATATAAAAGGTCACATTATTGTGTTTGTATTCGTTATTAAGCTTAAGTTGATTAATAATTTGCATCAATTTAACATCTTCTTGTTGCATAGCTCTAATTTTATCTTGAGGAAAAGGGTAAAGTTGTGTGTTAGTACTTTCAATTTGGCCTACATTTACATTTCTGGATAGCACGTCAGCTGGTACATTAATTTTTCCTGGTGTGTGTTCTATTGTATAATCATAATTTTGTAAGGTTAATGCCCACTTTTAATTTGAGAGCGTAAGAGAGCGCCTTCTGGTCACAAAATAATTTAAAATGTCTCCCGTATAAATAATGCCTATAATTACTGATTGCCCACACTACTGCAAGCATTTCCCTTTAAATACACTATATCTCGTTTTCGCATCATTTAACCTTCTACTTGCATAGCTGACTGGATGTTATATTCCATCATCTCCCATCTGACTCAATACAGCTGCGATGGCATATCCCGACGCGTCGGTGTTTAAAACAAACTCTTTATTAATGTTGGGTAATTGTAAACATCGATAAGAAATTAGCACGTTTTTAAGCAATTTAAAATCTTGATCCGCTGTCTCGTCCCAAATGAAAGTTACTTTTACTCTGGTTAAATTAGTTAAAAGTAGGGCTATTGACGCAAAATTTTAAATAAATTTACGATAAAAACTACAAAGTCCTAAAAATGAGAGCACTTGTTTTTTATTAGTGGGAGTGGGAAAATTTTCGACTGATTTGACGTTACGTGACTCAGGTAGAATTTGGCCGTTATTCACTTGAAATCCTAAATATACGATTTGATCTTTTACTAACTGACATTTTGATGGATTAATTTTAAGATTGTGATTCCCTAACCTTGTAAACAATATATCTAACTTTTCTAAATGTTCTTCGAATGTTGTTGATGCTACAATCAAGTCGTCCAAATATGTGCTTAAGTTCCACTCCTTTAACCCCATTAAAACTATTGAGAGCAATATTTAAAATGAAGAAGCCGCGTTTTTTAAACCCTGTGGTAAACGATTCCATTGATATAACCCAAACATCAAATACCAATTATTTCACTTTCGTAGAATGCTACCACAATTATTTAAATCAAACTCACACACATATATATAAATTAACTGTGCATACTTAATAGTCTAAACAAACACTTAAAATCATCATGCAAAAACAAGTATTTTACTATTTTTCTCCGCCCAAACAAATTATTTCAAAGATATTATTCATAATCATACAAAAAATCTGTCATGCTTTCAAATGTGAATTCTGTTGTAAGCGCCACTGTTTTTGACCGATGCCAATACTGTATTTAAAACTCTTTGTTACTTATTACTTATTATTTAAATCAAAGAGTATTAATTATTTTAAATTTATTTCTTCTTATTAAATCTGGATGAGTAATTAATTTCTTTTAGTTACACATTTCAATTCTTTAATCGCATAGTGCTGAACTTTGCATTGTGTATTAATTCTCCAAACTAAAACAATAACAAAGATTTTGGGGCTAACAAAAATTCACAAATGATTACTCACCAAACATGACAGACACAATTTTAACTGAGGGAACAAACCAAAAATTTTATTCATTTCTTGTAACACAAATTAATCAAATTCCTTTCACTTTACTTTAAACAATAGAAATTTAGAGAAAATTTTCTCGCTTTGCCTTAACTTCATTACACACTCAACATACACATACATAATAATAATATCTCTCATTCTACTTGCA
This sequence comes from Dolomedes plantarius, assembly GCA_907164885.2. NCBI lineage: Eukaryota > Metazoa > Arthropoda > Arachnida > Araneae > Dolomedidae > Dolomedes > Dolomedes plantarius. The sequence goes on along the minus strand of OU015498.1, from coordinate 143,805,725 downwards.
ACAGTATTTTAAATAATAATATCCCTCGTATTAAAAGTAATAAGAGTTCATTTTAACATCTTCATTATAAATTCATCATACAAATGCTGTTTAATAACAACCTCATTCTACTTGTAATTATAATAACATAGATAATATCTCGTATACAGATTATTAAGAATCACCTTGAACATCATTAAGAGAAAAAAAAAGTGGCCACAATAAAAAGAAGTGATTGACTGCCAAGAAAAACTTAAATGACAAAAAAATATTAAGTTAAATTATGCCATGGCTAAAAAAAGTAAAATAAACTTATCTTAGGGGATAGATTAATTACCTCGAGGCCACTTCCATGCTAAATCGTCTTAGTGCATCGGTAGAGTCACTACTCTATCTCCAAAGTCTTTACTCGAAATTCTTCATCATGGCGTTCTTCTAAGTTTCCAGTAGGCACCGAAACAAGCAGAATGGATCAGAGAAAAAGTCAGCGAGTCAGTTAGTCAGCCAGAAAAGTCCTCCAATTTTTTCTGTCCAGCCTTTTTATAATTTTTTTAGTCCATTCTACGGGACCCCATTCGATTTCATCATCTCTGATATTATTGGCCGAACGCATCTCCAGGCCTCAAGGCTCCCCTCACATACGGGACCTAGTACGCTCCAGGGGTTCGCTTATCAGTGTATTTCTCTCAAAAAAAGGGAGCAAAATGTGTCTCTTTTCTTGAATGAAACTGAATTAACTGTTATCGCTATTTTGTTTAAGATTTTCTTGAAGCACTTCTGTGTTTTAATCCAGTATGCGATAATTTAAAATATATATATATATTAAAAGGAAATTTAGGCGTATAAAAACTTAAAATTATAAGGGGGTAAATAAATAAAAAGACTAAACAAAGCTTAATTTAAAAAAAAACTTTACCTTGAGTCAGTCAATCAACATGAAAAAGAATTAAAATAAATTGAAAATTGTCAGTCAATCAAACACTAAAACAAATTAAATAACTGTATGTTACATTTATAGTACATAAAACATGATTTATAATTTGCACAACTTTCATGAATGCCACTACAATTAATCCGCGCAAAAATTAATCTAATGACACTCATCAAATTTCAACAATAGGTGGAGAAAAATATTATAAACGTATTTGATTATCTGTATATTAAATTTATAATATTTAATTTATAAAGCGATACACAACAGTACTTCCCCGTTCAAATTATCCCTCGTGTAGCAAAAGGTCATCGTAGCGCTCTCATTTAATCAACAAACCGACCACGTTTGATGTCTTTCCCTTTAGGGGGATCTCAGAAAAGTCCTAAGAAAAACCTCAACGTATCGTGATTTGAGGTTTTCTGAAAGAATGCGAAACGCTCTTTCAGTAAGCTAAATATCCTATTTATATTATTTGGGATGTTCAGTTTAATATCTTTAATATTCAATTATTACTATGATAATAGTACACTTGAGATGTTTATTCCAGCAGATATCATACTGCTTGTTTATAATCACTAAAAGGAAGGCTCACTAGGGCTTGAATTATCGAAGTTTTCACAAAACATAAAGAATCCGTAGTCTTAGGAAAATAGACTTCCTTCTAAGGCAGGGGTGTCCAACCCGCGGCCCGCGGCCTGAATGCGGAACAAAGAAAGTATCAGTGCTGCCCAGAAAGTTGTAAGATTAACACTTGTAAGATTAACACTAAAGCCGCGGCTGATCCGGTATACCTAGAACCCCGGAGAAAGTTACACTGCTGGCCACCCAAATTGCAACACCAAGAAAGACAAGAGATATCGCAACAAAATTTATTTTGTAGATAACATGTTGACCAAGTATCAAATGATTAAATTTATAGACTTCTGTGAAGTGTGGTTCCTGCCAAAATCAGTAGCCAGAGTAGCCGCCATTGTTGGAGATCACCGCTGCCACACGCCTCGGCATTGATTCAAAGAGACTTTGGATGAGATCTTGGGGTACGGCAGACCAAGCAGCTTCCACACGTTGCCAAAGTTGATCTGCTGTGGCAACTGGGGATGGAATCTGGGTCAATCGTAGAGCAACCATGGACCACATGTTTTCTATCGGCGAAAGATCCGGTGAGCGAGGCGGCCAGGGAAGCAATTCAATCTGGCGATTGACGAAGAACCGTTGGACAATGCGTGCCACGTGTGGTCGCGCATTATCCTGTTGAAATATGTCTGTGGGCAAGCCCTGAAGGTAAGGAAGGACAACTGGCTCCAACACCTCGGAGATGTAGCGCTGGCTGTTTAAAGTACCGTCAATGCGTACTAGAAGTGTGCGAGAGTGATATCCAATACCGCCCCATACCATAATACCCGGTGCAGGACCAGTGTGGCGGTGCATAACGCAGCTGTTCAGCATCCTCTCTTCACGGTGTCTCCAGACTCGAATGCGACCATCGTGGTGTTGCAGACAGAAGCGTGACTCGTCAGTAAAGACAATTGCATTCCATTCTGTGGTTCTGCGTCAAGGGTAGACAAAGCAATCGACGTCTTGCGGACAGACCACTCTGCTGTAAACGGCGTCGAATGGTACGAGCAGACACTGGACGATGTGTTACAGACTGCATGTGCTGTGCTATGGTTCGTGCTATGGTTCGTGTGACTGAACGATCCGTCACTGCCATGCGCACAATTTGCCTGTCATCACGTGAAAAAAAAATTCTCGTGTGCGCTGAGTTGGATGCGATCGAACACGTCGGTCCGTCGTACCCTCCTGCATCCAACGATCACATATCCGCATTACAGTTGTTTAGTTTCGTCCAACACGACTACCGATTTCCCTGAAAGATAATCCACAATCTCGGTAGGCCACTATCCTTCCTCTGTCGAACTCGGATACTTGATCAAAAGATGATTGCTGTTTTCGACGAGGCATAATTGATCGTTTTTTTAAAAAAACCACATGAAAAACACAATTGCCGAACTTGAAATCGTCGAAATCTCTAAGCCTTAAATAGCGCTTTGAAGTGGCGCCACAGGCGCGCGTGATGTGCGTCTGCCCTGAAATTCTAATCATTTGCATATCTCATCTCCACTAATGCATGTTGTAAATTCCATGTTATTTGCATGTTTCCTTCAGGGTGTTGCATTTACAGTGGCCAGCAGTGTACTTTGACCTTAGATGGCAAAACACGTAAAAATTAAAGAACATTTTAATTTCGTTAAGTAAATTTTTACAGTTTCACATGATAATTAATTTTTCCCAGAATTTATATTAAATATATATAAATCAGCGGAAATCAACTAAAATTTTGAAAGATGGTGATATTCAAAATTTTATTTCGTTAAGTGTAATAACGTCTCTCTTAAACAAAAATATAATTTTACTACATAACTTTAATGGAAAATGGTTTATCTCATTTAAATATGTTTATAGATCATTTTAAAAAAATAATTTAAATAAATATTAAAAATTTTATTAGTTACTTACTAGTTTTATATATTTATTTTATCCAATTTACTGTATGTACTCTGTGCTGAACTTATTACGAAGTTTTGTGGATTTACTACAAATTGGAGGCTTTACATTTTGAACAAATATCATGTGTTTTATTTTCCCATTTGGACGGAACATGTAGTTGCCGCTAGTTGTAAAATATATGGCAATGAGTATATACAGTAGAACACCGATTTTACGTAGTCCGTTTCGTACGTTATCCGGCTTCCTACGTCATTTTCTGCTGATCCGTGAAAATTGCTTATACCGATAATGTTAAAATATCCCAATATGTAAACCAAGAAGCAAATTTGCAAAAAATTGTTAGTATTGAACTTGCTGTAGTTGAAATTGTATCTAAAATCAAAAAAGTGAAGATTACACATTTTTTCAATTGTTCATCCGGTAAGTTTCAATTTTTTAATAATATACTTAGATTTTATTTAACCCCGATTTTACGTTTTCCCGTTTCGTACGTTTTTTACCGCTGATAAAAAACGAAAAATCGGGGTTTCACTGTAGTTATAACTGCTTATTTATCCCCGGCTACCAGTTCCCTGTATGATAGAGCGGAGCATTATTTGAAAACTATAGCTCATCTAATTAGTGAATATAAACAAAATAGGAATATATTATTGGGGGACTTAAATGCCAAATCATTTGTCTGAGGGCAGACCCCCACGGAGAGTAGAGGAGCCTTAGTCCTGGAATTAGTGCTCAACGAACATGGACAGATCTTGAACGATTCTAATAGTTTACCAACATACTGTGGACCCATTGGCCTAGGTTGGGTTGACCTCTCCATTACTTCTGGTATTGATGAGGACTATATTTGAAATTGGATAGTTGAAGATAATAATCTTCTTACTGATCATAATGGAATTACATTTGATGTTAAAACCGAAAGTGACGGAGGGACAGATAATGGAAATAACTGAAATAGATGGGATATTAAAGACCTTAACTGGGTGGTTTTCCGTATAGAATTAAAAGTTCAGATTGCGAAGTGGAGAAGGAGTCTAGAAAATAAAATCATAGAGGATTGTGTAGAAGAAATGGAATCAGATTTAATAGAACTCTATAAAAAAAACATAAAAAGAAAAAAGTAAAAAGTGCGAGTAATGTTTACTGGTGGAATTCTGAATTGAATATTATAAGAAGCAGGATTAGAGCCCTAAGGAGACGTTTCCAGAAAGAACGTAACAGCATTGTAAGGGAGCAATATAAGATGGAGTTTAAAAGAAGCAGAGCTAAATATAGGAAGGAAATGTTAAAAGCTAAGCGAGAAAAATTTAAGGAGTTCCTTTATAAAGTTACGATAAGAGATATTTTTGGTAGAATATGTACCACCATTAGGGGTAAAGAGAGCAAAAGATCAGAAATAACTGGTATTAAGGATCAACAGGGTGTAATTAGATATAGAAAGGAAGAAATATATCAGGTGTTAACAGAATTTCATTTCGAGAGATATAATAATTTAGTGCTCAAAAATAGGGTTGTGTCCTGGAATAGTCAGGAACTAAGTGGTAAAGAATTAAAAAAGATGATTAACACGCATGAAAAGCAACAAAGATCCTGGACACGATGGAATTATGCTCAGCATTGTGAAGGAAATTATGATTGTAGATAGTGAATATTTAAGAATATTATTTAGTCACTGTTTAACAGAGGGAATATTTCCAAAATATTGGATAAAAAGCCATAGTGATGTATTTCCCGAAAGATGGGAAGGACACTACCTTGCCTTCTTCTTATAGGCCAATTTGTCTTTTACCTGTTATTGGAAAAATCCTAAATAAAATAGACTTACTGAAATTTTAGAAACAGATGAAATTCTTTCGAAACAGCAATTTGGATTCAGAAGAAATAAAAGTACATTTGATGCCCTAACCGAAATTATAGATATCGCAAATTGAAATAAACAGAATAAAGATCACACCGGTATCATAACTCTGGATATCAAAAACGCCTTTAAGTCCGTTAGACATGAAATAATTCAGGAAGAACTAATTAAAATTGGAATAGCAGATTATTTGATTAATGTGATCATGAGTTTTCTCAAAGATCACACAATAAAGATACAAAATGCCGATGAATGGTTATATAATATAGGAATACCACAGGGGTCTTCTATGGGGACGGTTCTTTGGATGCTTATAATAAATGAGCTATTTGAATTAAATTTAGTGCTCGGCGAGAGAGCGAGATTAATGCATTTGCAGAGGATATTACTATTATATTAAACAGTCCTGTCATTTATAAATTTTCGGAACTAGCTAAAGAGCTTCTTGAGACATGTGCAACATGGACAAATAAGAACAGATTACAATTTAGTATAAATAAATCGGAATACATAGTTATACCTTGGAAGGGGTAATTACAAGACCCACAATTAAATTGCATGGAGAAAAGATCAAGTATAATAAAGAGATTAAATATTTAGGGGTTTACATTAATGAAAAGATGAATTTTGTGGGCCATATGGCGAAAATTAGAGAGAAATCTTTAAAATTATGAGTAAAATACGTAGGCATTATAAAAAGACATGCGGGTTAAAAAGTGAAAACGTAAAACAAATTTATTTAAAAGTCATTGAAATAATCCATCTTTATGGCATTCAGGCTTGGTATACCGATAATAGATTAATGAGTTTAAAATTAAGGCAGATACAGAGACCGTTTTTGTTTAATTTAACAAAGTGTTTTAAATCGGTTTCTACAGATGCCTGGGCCGTTTTGACGGGCTGCGTTCCGCTTAACCTTCAGGTAAAAATGCTTAAGGATATATATTTAGTTCTAGATAAAAAAAAAGATATAAAACTTGCAAATGACATATACAATTCTCAGAAATGTGAATCAAACTTTAAAAAGATCATTAAGATAGAGGATATAAAAAACTATGATTGGACCTTAAGTGAAATACCTAGTACTGATATTAGCTACTTTACTGATGGCTCCAAAATAAAAGGTAAAGTAGGAGCGGCTTGCATCTGATGTCATAGTAATATAAAAGAAGATGTAATCAAAGTTAGAATCCCTGATGGAGCTTCTTCCTACTATTAAGAGATAGTTGCTATTGAGTTAGCCATTAAAGATGCAATTGGACAGGGAAACTACCATATAGATATTTTTAGTGATTCCTGCAGTGTTTTACAATCACTGAACTCTCTTGAATATAAAGGGGATAAAATTGAAGAAATTAAGACTACCATTAACAATGAAAGAATGAAGATTACACTGCAATAGACCAAGGCCCATGTTGGTACAGTACAAAATGAAGAAGAGGATCGAACTGCTAAGGATGCTACTGGACTCGAACAGATCACAGGAACATGCAAATACACCAAAGTACATTTTATCAAAATAGATAAACACCATTACATTGGAAAATGGCAGGAAAGATGGTATAATAGCGATACCGGCAAACCGATCTATTTGATATTTTCTGAAGTAACTACTAAAAGATTGCAATCAGATTTCTTCGTAAACCAAGCTATTACTCAACATGGCTGTTTTGGAGAATATCAAAATAGATTCCTTGAAAAGTCCCTAGACTCAGAATGTGGGTGTGTTCAAACGGTCGATCATTGCATCTTAGAATGCGATAGATGGAAGGCTGAACGTGGGAATTTACCATCTAACTTTAAGGATTAGTCTCGACATAAAATTTTCACTGACTGTTATAGCCGCAGATTCATTCGCTAAATGGTGCATGACACTATGTACGAACATTTCCAAATTGCCACGTAGGCAGTGTTTGGATGGTTATTCTCTATCTTACTTTTTTTCTTATTTGCAAATGGATATATTGAAAGGAAATTATGTTATATTTATCCGGTGTTAGGTTTTTTAAGTTGCCTTAACCTGGCTTATTATACTCTTTGTTATACATATCCAATGTTTATTAATTTGTTTTTGCTGTTAATTTGTTTTTTCTATTGTTAAAAAATTGCATTTTGTGGTAAAATGTTTAATTTTTTTCTTACCATTGCAATTGTTCATTATGGTATGGTTTATAATTTAATAATATATTGTGCAGATGTTGTAAAAAAATATGCTATTATTAAATTTAATAATTTGTTATGTCTAAAAGATATTACTCATATTTTGTATCGTCAGGTTATATATCAGTATTTATATTGTCAAATACCTAACACATGTTTGGCAGGTGCCCTCTGGTTTTTTTCAGCTTTGTTCCCTGGAATATGGGTCTTACGGTTTATTTAATTTCAAAATTGACCTTTTGCTTTATTTATTTATTTATTTATTTTTATTCATTTATTTTATTTATTTATTTTATCTATTTTTTTATGCTCAGGTTTTCTTCCTTGCATTTTTATTATATTTTCTTGCGGTTTTCCGCGTAGCGACTCAGCGTTATCTTAGTTGTGTAGCCACGGTGTTCTAAATTATACAATTTGATTTTGTTTTTATTTGACCTGATGGGTTTCGGCTGGGGGGCGTTTTGTCATATCTGAGTCTTTTGCCTGTGTGTTCCGACTGAGTGGGTGGCTGTCGAGACGATCGGTAATCAGTATTTTTACCGTATAAGCTTCGACTGAGGTCGGGTGTATCTAAGAATTCACATTTGAACGTTTGACATCGAATCCGTTTACGCTTAGTTTGTGGTTTTCCAGTGTTCTCAGCAGTTGTTTGGCACTCGAATGTCATCTTTCTTTGACGGGAGTGAATAAACGTTTCACGCAATTCTTCAACTAAATCTTGAACAAATTGTCGTCTAGTAATACTTTTCCAGTTATAGTTCTTACCAAAATCCAAGTATTGACAGCAGCAAGATACAGAATATTATAAAAAAACCTGCGCCGCTTCTTAAGGGAAGCAGACTTGACGGAATACTCCCTCCCATTTGATCAATGACATCTACACCGAATTTAGTTGCGTCGTAGTATGCAATTGTTTCCCGTAGCTTTTTTCGGTACCGATTTTCCCGCTACCGATCGAAGAAACACGGAACATTCGGGAACGATCTCACGTGTCCTCAACGCGTCGGGTGCAGCAGACCCGCAAGGGTACTCGAGTTTGCGATATTTTTTAAATCCCGAGGCGAACAGGGGGATACGGTCTCCGCCACGTCCGCGAAGTCAACGAATCCGCCTAGGGAAATCATACCACCGAAGACTTAATGAAAATCTTTTCTAAAGGTTTTTTAGTCCCAGAGAACTATGCTCTGTCAAATGCATCACAAAAGCGAACACGGGGGTCCAGGCTTTAAGTTACTCGTGAAAGCGATGACGTTACCCAATCCACAGTCCGAGTCTATCGTATTTCCGGCACCTTAGTGGCAAAATGAAGTACTACAGACGCCATGAATTCATTGTAAATGTCTATTACACCAAAAGACTTCAAGAAACCCGAAACCCGAAAGTATAGCATTGGAGCCTTTTTCGTATTTAATAGTTGATTCTATTACTGTTAAAAATTCTCGTTTTATGAAACACAATTGCATAATACACCAGAAAATGTTATGCAGAAAAGCTTTAAAAATGGACCATATTATGCAAATCGTTGTCAAAACGGTGAACCGTATAAGGGCTCGGAGATTGAACCAGTTTCAGGAGTTTCTTAAAAGCTTGGATACTGAGTATGACGATGTTGTATAATTTACAGAAATACGGTGGCTCAGTCGAAGGCAATTGTTAAAAAGTTTTTATACCCTACATGATGAAATCAAATTGTTTATGACATTGAAAAGATAAACCAGTTCCAGAACTTGATGATGACAACTGGCTTTAAGATTTAGCATTTTTGATAGACTTGACTGTCCACTTAAATGAATTTAACACCCTTCTTCAGGGTAAAAACCAACTTTTCAATACAATGTTTGAAATTATAAACGCGTTCCAAATGAAATTGAAATTATCGCAAGCCCAAGTAAATGTTAACAATATTTGGCATTTCGAGAAGCTGACCAAACATAATTCTAAAACTGGTAAAAAATATGCATCCTTACTTTCCGATTTAGTAAAAGAATTTAAAAATCGAATTCAGGAATTTTGGAAAAATAAACAAATAATTTGCATCTTTGGTACTCCATTCACAGTCGATATAGATATGCTGACAGCAAATTTTCAAATGGAATGCGTGAAGGGATTTGTAGTATAATATTAAATTAAATGATTATACATAGATAGAATTAGAAATTTATGATTAATGATTGATAAAGATGTGGTTAGTACATAGGATGTAAAATAATAATTCATTGTGACTCCAAATGATGGAAGACAACTCTGGTTTAAGAAAGATAAATTGATTTACTGAATTGACAAAACACGTAAATTTCACAACATTATCTCACTAAACATTATACGCTCACAAAATATTATCATCACCTAATTACGATTTGTTTCATCAACTTAATTACTAATTAACATCAACTCATATTCAATACAAAATATATTCTTAATCAATAATTAGTTTTTGCTCATATTCAATTTACAACACATTATACTAAATAACTCGTTTTACGAATTATCTCTTATTAAACCCGCTAACTTCCGCCATGAGATTAATTCACTACCGCGCTCTATGTTATTGAGTAATTGATTGTTACGCTAATCAGAAGCTATGATTCCATACATGGAAAGGAAAAGAAACGGTACCTCCACTGCTGATCGCTGACTAGCATTCGGTTGTGAGTACATGGCATAAGACTCTGGCTTTCTCAATACTGGAACTCTGGGCAGCGGGCGCTTGCTTACTCTCAAACTGTTTTTACGGGCATTCGGGCTTGTTCGCTGGGGTCTCCGGTCGTCCAATGGGAACTGGATGTTCGGCTCATCAGGGCTTTCCCCATCTTAGTCGCTGGGTGGGCTCGCTGATCAATTGTAGATCATAGCAATTATAATTCAGCATCGGACAATTACTTATGGCAACTCTCTTCTTACTACTAAATGCAACTCTCTTCTTACTACTAAATGCAACTCTCTGGTTAATATCAACTCTCAGGGTTTTTTCGCCTACCTTTCTTTCTTCATATTCGTTTCCATTATTAATTTGTTAGCGACGCCTCATCCAATTTCCTTCGTCATATACTTTTATCACCTATGCTATTGGTTGGGGGGTTGTTCCCTCCAATTGACCAAGATATTGATGCATTAGTTTTCTATATCGATGCATTAGTATAACCCTTATAGTTATCTTTATAATTATATAAATAAAATTTATAATGAAATATGATAACTATATATTATACTTTCTTTACTCATTAACTTTTTTGAATGTTACGTATATTTCTATGTGACCCAAAACTATTCATCTTCTTTTAATGTGGCCCAAGGAAGCTAAAAGGTTTGACACCCCTGTTCTTAGGGGTGAAATCGTAAGTTAATGTAACTAAGGTCTATAATTGACTTTACAATCATTCCCTATGCATAAATTGATATAAATGTGTTATAGCTCCAACTGTTTTTTCAATATGCAATAAAAAGTGAGAACTTCCCGATATTTTCATTCAATTTAGCGAGGGAAAATTTGCCCTTAGACTTTGATTTTCATAATTATGGAGAATTGAGCAATTAATTTCTAATTAGCATAGCTACTTTATCGGGATACATAGATCTACAGTTTATAAAGTACTTAGGCTGAGACTCATAAGCCTAGTCTTGTTTCCCAGTCTCGTTAAATCAATCCGTATTTCGTAAATCACGTAATATTTTGTTCCAGTTTCAACAGAACAGTTTACAAAATGCTTACGTTCAAACTTCGGTTACTTTATGAATTCTGTCAGCTTTCTCTATAAATCAATAAACTGCATACATGCATTCATGTGTGCCAAAATAAAATTGTATTTGTAATAGTTCATTTGTGAATTGTAATTGTAAATTAAAAACTAATAAGTGTGAATTGTAAATTATTAACTGTAATTGCAATTGTGAAAGAGCTTTCAGGAGAACTTATAATGTGCAACAAACTTTACCCGGGTCATAATACGAAATTGAAGATATAAAGAGACCAGAAATTTTAGATTTCCCTCTCCAATTAGCTTTAAAAACTCAATGAAATGAATGACTTTAAAAGTTTGGTCATTCAGGAAAAGATTTAAAGAGAAGGATTATATCAAAACTAAGACATCTCTACAGACGTCAAGGGATATATATATATATATATATGTGTGGGACAGGATAATCGAGCAGGTAATTTAAAACAAATAATTAAACTATTATAAACGAATACTAGGATAACTACACTAACATTTAATGAAAACTTATTTACAGAAAATATTTACAAAGAGAACGTCGTTAATTAACATTATAGACTAATGAAAAAGTAGTCGTCTGCTGCTAACAGATAAACGCGTCATCGTTTATCGACGTCCATCTCTCGTCTGCCGGGAACTCTCGTCGGCTGGAGATTCATTCCCCCACGCACCTCTCCTTCCGATGAGCGGCGCTATGGGTTCTGGCATCACACAGAACACTGACACAGGTGACAATTAATTAAACGTACTGAGGCAGGCTCCCGAGCCCACAGATCGGCCCTCCTGCAGGCACCTGGCCCTTTTTATTTATTTGGGAGCAACACACCACGGTTTTAAAAATTCGGCGCATGTCGTCGTGTAGTTAGGTCCTTCGCGGCTCCCTTCTTTGATCACGTCATAGGTGTTGCCTCCTTTAACCTTGATGATTTTGTAGGGTCCTAAATACTTTGGTTTTAGTTTCAGGTGTGGTCCGAATTTAGTTCTCTTTATAGCGACCAAATCGCTAAGTCTATAAGGTTGTGGTTCTTTCCTCCGTAAGTTGTACGTCTTCCGGTTCTCTTCTTGGACTTTAAAAATCTGTCGTTTTGCATGCCTTCTCAACAGCTGTTTCTGCCTGAATGCTTGATCACACTCATCACAACGGAAAGGCTTTTGATCGGTATGAATCAACATATGAGACTCCAAGTGACGTTGAGAAATGGAGGCATATGGACAGAGATCACATTTGAAACATTTTTCTCCTTCATGTGTTTTAGCATGCAGCTTGTATGAATACCGATCAGGAAATGTCTTTCCACAGCGTTTGCACTTCAGAGGCTTGTCACTGGTATGAAGTTTCTGCATATGAATTCTCAAATGACTTTTGAGTTTATACATGTCAGTGCTTGCATATGTACAATGAGGACACTGATAAGGTCGTTCACCGGTATGGCATCGCATGTGTCGCTTCAGTTTACTGAGCTCCACACTCGCGTAGTCACATTCTGTGCAGCGATGAGGTTTCTCATGAGTAAGTCGATATCGAACATGACGAACCAACTCTCCAGATGTAGTGAATGATGCATCACAATCACGACAACAATGCGGTTCAGTTCAAGTGTGAATGTTAACATGATTTTGCAAAGATGCAAGAGTTTTAAAACCTCTTTCACATACACCACATTTATGAGGTCGTTCTTCAGAATGAGATTTCATATGACTTGACAACAATTTCAATTGATGAAAGGAGTTTCTTTCCTCTTCGCCAAATTTAAACTTTCGATCTTTCTTCAGGAGGTCAGTCAACGGTCTAGCAATAATGAAGAATTTTGGGATAAATTTCCTAAAATATCCGGTCAGTCCCAGGAAACTATGAACCTGCTTCAAATTAGATGGTTCGGGAAAATTAAGGACGACTCTGGTTTTTAAAGGGGATGGAGAAATTTTACCTTCCTCAATGACATGACCTAGAAATTCAATGCGTTTCTTCAAAAAGTGAGACTTCTTAAAGTTTATCTGTAGCCCATAATCACTAACAAGATTTAAGACTCGCTCAAGCTGTTTGATTCCCTCTTCAAGGGAGGAGGACAAAATGATTACGTCGTCCATATAAGGCAAAACTATTACGTCAGTAATCAGCGGTCAAAAAATTGTGTTGATGAATCGCTGAAACACTGCTGGTGAATTACATAGCCCAAAAGGTATCTTGAGAAATTGATATTGGCCTTCATGGGTAACAAAGGAAGTGTATTTTCTTGTTCACATCAACGTGGAAGAATCCGTTTCTGAGATCGATAGTACTGAAGATATGCGATTCCTGCAACCTATCTAATATATCCTCAATTAACGAGAGGGGAAATCTGTCCTTTACTATTACTTTATTTAATCTCCGGTAATCTATACACAAACGAGGTGTTCCGTCTTTTTTCTTTACAATTACGACGGGGCTACTATATTCCGAAGAGCTGGGTTCTACTATCCCTTGCTCTAACCATTCAGTTACTTGAGCTTCAACAACTTTTTTCCCTGAAAATGGTAATCTACGGGGCTGATGGAATATAGGCTCATTGCCTTTTACCAGAACGTCCAATTCGACATTTGACGTCTTAGTTTTATGCGGCACATAATTCGAAACCAATTGTTGCACCTTATCTTTGAAAGTTTTTGGCACATCAGGTTCAATGTTCAGTTCAACCTCATCAAAAGTTGATTCAATTGGCAAGGCGGATAACACGATACTTTCTTCCACACGCTGCGATTTATTCTTAATCGAAATCTCGTCTTTATTTATTAGCGTTTCCCCCTGCATTAATACGTTAAGTCCCACGATGGCGTCACAAGACATAACATTATCTTCAACAACACAAACATTTTCCTTACACTTAAAATCATCAATTTCAATATTTCCCTCAAAAGAACCTAGTGGTTTCACTATGCATTTACCAAAACCAATTAAAGAAGAGTTCGATGGCATTAATTGATCCACATTTAATTTATCAAACACAGATTTGCGAAGTAACGTCATTTGATTTCCCGTATCAATTATCGAACTTATGCTTAAATTATCAATCATTACTTTAATGCTCAGTTTCGGTTCTGCCTGAATACTCAATACAGCAGCTTCCGGCTTCGAATTGACTTGAGGACACGCTGAAGCACGATGCCCAAAATCCTGACAAGAAAAACATCTGACCCCCCGGTCTTTATGGATACAATATTTCGAAATGTGATTCTTTTCACCACAATTAAAACAAATCTTATTTTTGCTGTTATAGAAATTATTGTGTCTCATTTTCTCATAACCACTAGTGTACTTCGTTTTGTTTACATTTTCATCTTTAGAATTAAATTTATCGCTATGTCCATATCTCGATTTCGTTTTATCAGCAGCATTAACTCTGTCATTAAAGCCATATCTGGTTTTACCTCTATCGAAAGAAACTTTACTCTTGGCCGAATCATTCTTTATTACTTTATAAATTTTAAGCTTTTCTTTAAAATCTGTTAAATTCCTACATCCATACAAAATTATTTTGTTCTCGGGCTTATCACTAATTCCTCTAATTACATAGTACATCAAAGTGGATTCCTCGATTTTATAGCAATGGCATAATTCTTTCATCTTTAAAAAATATTCCTGAACCATTTCAGAATCTCTCATTTTCCTTTTACTCAACAGCTCATGTAAGTTAGCTGAATTTATTTCAAAGGAAAATTCATCGATCAAGGCCTGTCTCAACTTGCCACATGAATTAATATTGGGTTCCGTCCTAACAAACAATTATGCATTTCCACCCAAAGACCTTTTGGCCATAACAAATTTTTGCAGTTCTGACAAATTAAATAATATCGACATACTTTCAAAATGATCGATCCAATTGATTACATTCTCGTGAGGCTCTGCGTTAAACTTAGACATAGTACTATCGATGTCAGCATAATTGATGCTAACACTTGGCAAAACAGAGTTTGCAGAAAAGTTACTTTTATTTACGTCTACGCACTGCATTTATGAATCAACCATATTTTGTTTTTTTCTCCCGTCATACTGCGAAGAAAAATCGCAGCTGTTATTTATTTCCTCCTCGCTTTCCGAGTCCGAAGTCACAACACTCCGGCTCCGCGCGAAAGCCTCGATTCCACAAAGCATAAACAAAATTCTCCTGGCCACTTCGGCCTTTGCCCCGTCAACGGGAATATTTATGACATTTGCAATAGTGATAAATTCGGCGAGTGAAAACGCGCCGTCTATTTATTTTAATTTCTTTTGAAACGCATCACTGTCTATTGGGAATTCAAACTCTTCGAACTCGCGTATGCGTTTTTTATTTGATTTATCACCATCATTCTCGAATATTAAACGGTGCAATAGCTTGATCTTGTCTGACCGAAAGTTTTTTAAACCACTGTTAATTTCTCTTATTTCGCCCAGTTTCATGTTGAAAAATGACAAAAAAGGTCACGTACCTTTTCAAGATACTTGCTTTATATCTACGTCCTTTGAATCGTAAATCGTCAATACGAAGCTGTCAGTGGTAGTCCATAAGGAATCCAAAGTCACAGTCACACTATAAAATCTTTAGTCCTGAATCTAGGATGCCGCACGCGCACTAATTAAAATCTGGAATCCTAATCCCACTTCTGAGTGTGGGACAGGATAATCGAGCGGGTAATTTAAAACAAATACTTAAACTATTATAAACAAATACTAGGATAACTACACTAGCATTTAATGAAAACTTATTTACAGAAAATATTTACAAAAAGAACGTCGTTAATTAACATTATAGACTAATGAAAAAGCAGTCGTCTGCTGCTAACAGATAAACGCGTCATCGCTTATCGACGTCCATCTCTCGTCTGCCGGGAACTCTCGTCGGCGGGAGATTCACTCCCCCGAGCACCTCTCCTTCCGATGAGCGGCGCTATGGGTGCTGGCATCACACAGAACACTGACACAGATGACAATTAATTAAACGGACTGAGACAGGCTCCCGAGCCCATATATATATATATATATATATATATATATATATATATATATATATATATATATATATATATATATATATATGTGTGTATGTATGTATATTGATTGCCTTGTCAATTAGAAATATATTTATTTATTGTAAAAGCAAGGTTATCATTTTACACGTTTTTTTTTTCCATTTCGTATCAGTTTGTTTTATTCCGGAACAATTTATTTTAAATGTAATATGATAGTGTTTGTTTGCAGAGAAATGGAAACTCCAGGAAATGTTATTTTGGGATTGTTTGACAATGGCACTCATATTAGCGGATATATCCCATGCGGTCTTTTCCCCTGTTAGGGTTAACTTACCCTCTCAATTGATTCTTCCAAGATTAAGGCTAAGGCATTTTAGGTAAACATTCGTCATCTTGAATTTTAGTATAATTGATAATTTTACTAATTATTTACCAATTTTAATTATTTTAGGCTTTTTGTGTCCGCCTGAAGGTAGGTAAGGAGAATTCTGAATTTGATATTTGTTTCTTTGAAATTTTTTGCACCTCTTTTACCTGTTAGGTCTAATTTTTGCGAGTGAATCACAAATCACAAAACTGTGCTTAAATTTTAGATAGATTAATTTTAGTTAAGATATACTAATCTTTATGGTTTTTGAAGTACATCATGAATTATAACATTAAGAACAATATATATTACAGCATAATAAGCATTGTGAAGTACAAACACAATATGTATATATACCTAATTACCAAATTTCAGAAAGTAAACAATCGCAACTTAGCAAGATCCAGAAGAGTGAATCCAGAAACTGTAAGAGCGTGAGACTCTTCCAGTTTATGGATTCACCATTTAAAAATTCTTAGTTTTTTATTAATTAGAAATTAACGGTAATTAATTTCGATTCCGGAGGTTCTTAGTTGCCTCCGCTGTGTTTAACGACACCTTTATGTAAAATTTCACGATCATCCCTTCTAAACAGTGGATTTCTATACAATTTCAACCAGACAGACAAACACTCATTTTTATGTATTAGATATGTGTGTATTTATGTGCATTGCAATGTGAATTAGAAATTTAGTTATTTATAACAAAGGCAAGATTATCAGATTTTATGTTTTTCCATATCGCATCAATTTGTGTTACTCCGGACCAAGTTTTTTTTTTAAAATGCAGTATGAATATGATAGTGTTTCTTTGCAGATAAGTGGAAACTACATGAAATGTCCTTTTCGGATTGTTTGACCATGGCACTGACATTTGCGAATATATTAAGCTCGGATCCCAGCTGTCAAATTAACGGAATAATTGGTATATGGGATCTCGGAGGTTTGACTGCAAGTCATTTATCAAAGGTTATCTATCCTAGTACATTAAGATTGTTTGCTAAATGTATGCAGGTAAGAAAAATATGAAAATATGTACAAAATTATGTATTTTATATTTCCTCTAAATTTATATGTAATACAGCTAACTACTAAAGAAAAAGTATTTAATCCAAATAATAGACTTATTCTAAAGTTTATTCTAAACTCTCAGTAATGGAATTCAGTGACATATATACGCTTTCATTTACAAAACATAAAAAAAAATTGACTCCAAGTCTTCGCTTTAGTTTTTTCAACTGCCTTTATTAATACACTCATGGACAAAAAAATTAGCTCACCAAGAAATAATTGCGGGATCGTAACGAAACTTGCAATGAAGGTACATGTCGGGAAGATATGCAAATGATTAGAAATGCAGCGTGATTGCGCATTACGTATAGCCGGTAGAGGGCGTTGAACATCGTACTCTGTGGAGTATAAAACAGGTAACCAAAGCTTGTTTGAGTGTGCTGAATCATTTACAAAGGAAGAGCTGAAATAGACATGCCATTACGCCGTGTTCGAAGACAATATAAGCAGTTGTCGCAGTTTGAGAGGGGGAGAATCGTCGGGATGATGGAAGCTGGGTGGTCAGCTAGGAGAGTAGCTCGTCAATTAGGCCGCTCTAATTCTGTTGTGAGGAGGTGTTGGGACCAGTGGACCCGAGAGATGTCATGTACACGAAGACCAGGCTCAGGAAGCCCTCGACAGACCAGTCGTCGAGAAGACCGCCACATCGTAAGAAATGCACGCGTACAGCCAACTGCTTCATCGGCCGCCATCCAGGCACAGGTAGCACCTTCACTAGGGGCCTCTGTGTGTTCTCGAACCATACGAAGGCGCCTGGCTGAATGACAGTTGGTATCGCGACGCCCATTACGTGTGCTGCCCTTGACGTCCATCCATCGAAGCCTCCGTTTGGAGTTTTGCCGCGCACGAGGAAACTGGACTGCAGCGGAATGGAACCAGGTCGTCTTTAGCGACGAATCCAGATTCAATCTCGTCAGTGATGACAATCGTGTTCGTGTGTGGAGAGCCCGTGGTGAACGCTTCAATCCTGCCTTTGCTGTACAGCGACACATCGCTCCCACAGCTGGTGTGATGGTATGGGGTGCCAATGCCTACAATGCATGGTCACCCCTAGTATTGTTCCGTGGCACCGTGACAGCCCAGCTGTATGTTCATGAAATCCTGCAACCACATGTGTTGCCACTCATGCAACGGCTCCCAGGAGCCATTTTTCAACAGGACAATGCTCGGCCTCATACGGCAAGGGTGTCACAAGACTGTCTCCGCACTGTTACTACCCTTCCTTGGCCTGCCCGATCCCCAGATTTGTCTCCAATCGAGCATATCTGGGATCATTTGGGACGATGAGTTGGTCATCCCACGAGTTTGAACGAACTAGAGGCAAGGTTACAGCAAATATGGAACGAAATGTCTCAAGACATCATACAGAACTTGTATGACTCAATGCCGGATCGTATCGCATTGTGCATTCACGCTAGAGGGGGTCCAACGGAGTATTAACTCCTCCGTTCTTTTGCCTTTTTCTCTGAAATAAATTATCCTTTTTCTTTGATTTTCTTATCATTTACTTATATCAAAGTAGTCATTACGTATGTAAAATTTCGCTTCATTTTGACGACTCCTTCTTGGTGCGCTAATTTTTTTGTCCATGAGTGTATTTTCAACTTTTATCCAATCTAAACATGGCTTGAATACGAGTGTTTAAGTACAAAATTAAAGACCCGTGAGCAAACAAACTTATTGTATTTCATATTTTTTGTTATTAATCAGTTTTCATTCGACAAATATTGACTAATGATTTCTGCATGAGAAACATATGATATGTCTAAATTTTTATATTATAATGAAAAGATATATATACTACATGGGGTGAAAATCCTGGGACTAGCAATGGAAAAATCATTTTTTGTCAAAAATCGATTTTATTCTTCAACATAGTTTCCTTTAAAAGCGATACACTTATTCCAACGGTCCTCTAACTTTTGAATACCTTTCATATAGTACGATTTGCCAAGGTTTTCAAAATATGCATGAGTTTCGCATTTGACATCTTCATTTGATCAAAATCTCTTCCCCTGGGGCGATCTCTTCAAGTTAGGAAATAAATAATAGTCGCTGGGGGCCATATGTAGAGAATACGAGGGATGGTGGAACAATTCGTATTTTAATTCATTTAATTTTACCATGGCTTTCACTGATGTGTGAGCCGGTGCGTTGTCTTGGTGAAATAGCACTTTTTTCACCATGTGTGGCCGTTTCGCTTGATTTCGTCCTCAAGCGGTCCAATAATGCTGCATAATACTCTCCTGTGATTGTTTTACCTTTCTCAAGATAGTTAAGGAATATTATGCCATGTGCATCCCCAAAAAAACCGGACAAGACCTTTCCAACCGATTGTTGCGTCTTTGGTCGCTTTGGGTGGCTTTCGTCAGCTTCCAACCACTCCGCAGACTGCCTTTTTGACTCAGGTGTGTTGCAATGGATCCATGTTTCATCTATTGTTACGAATCGGTGGAATAATCTGTTTGTATTTCGCTTTAATAGCTCCAAAGCGCGGTCTGAATTATCGACACGTTGCTGTTTTTGGTCGATTGTTAGAAAATACGGCACCCATCTCGCACAAAGCTTTTTCATAATTAAATGCTCAAGTAAAATATGTCTCACCCGTTCTGTTGATATCTTGACGATGTCAGCTATCTCCGTTGCTTTCACTTTGCGGTCATCCAAAACAATACGGTGGACTTTTATGATGTTCTCTGGAGTTGTCAATTGGACGCCCAGTACGTGCATCATCTGTGTTCGTACGACCACTTTTAAACTCGCTAAACCATCAACAAGTGGTTGTTTTTGATGGCGAAGATGTGCCGTAATGCTTTTCGATCCAGTCTTGGATTTGATCGGTACTTTTTTTCATCAAAACCCAATGCTTAATTAAGACACAAAATTCTTTCTGATCCATTGTTCACACAAAATCAAAAGCAGCGCCACTTGCTTCTCGATCCTCAAAATCTGCTGACCATAGGAATGATAGTCACATGTTCCTCTCACCCTCTCACGTTTAATGTTGAAAGATGATATTATTCCGAGCCGTTCTTCTGGAATGAACAGATGTATTTTCGCGCTAATAAATGATGTACTAAGAAGTTTGGCCGACTGCAACTAAATCTAATTTTTATTCCTTTCAGGCTGAGTCTAGCTCCAGCCATGCAAATATGAGCTAGTTTTTCCTTTCAGGTTACATTTGAAGGACGTGATGTAATGGGGATATTACATACATATATATATATATATATATATATATATATATATATATATATATATATATATATATATATATATATATATATATATATATATGTGTGTGTAATAATAACGCCCCACTAATATTAATTGACATATATCTAATGTGTATCTTAATTTTTCTTCAATAAAGCCCAGCCCTATTTCAAAAACGAAATCGAAAATCGAAATAACCTAATATTTTCTTTAACGTATGCGCGGGAAAGTTATTTTTAGACTTCCGTGATCTCGATCCCCTTTCGAAGAAATACTACTTGATCAGGGTCAACCAATTAAAAGAATTATAAGCCTAGCGACAAAATCAGAAGTTATTGAGCATAAAAAGGTGACACGGAGCATTTTCGCGCTCTCTACTTCTTTGGCGCTATTTCATTACTTCCTTGCTCGCTCTCCGCGTACTACTCCAAAATATATTAGGATGTAATAGTATTCGATACTCACTCCTTGGCAGCTATGGGCTGTCCGTTGACTTTATTGTCAAACATCATGTCGTCAGCTTTTGCCAATTCGTTCAACTGTGTATAGCTGTGTATCTTCCTGATGTCTTCAAGTTTGGTTCCATGGAATAAAATATTTCAAGTGTTCATCGTTTTCCTGTTCATTCCTCAAGTGTATATGTCTGAATCCATCTCCCGTCCCGGTGTACTAGAAGTATAACCACTCTGTCTACGTCTACATTTTCGTGTTTCGTGTATTCTACACAGTTAAAGTTATTCGTGCGAGAATATGTCCGTTTTTCGTTATATATATATATGTGTGTGTGTGTGTGTGTGTAAGTAATAATCTTGGCAGGTCGATGCTCAAACGGAACGGTGAACTCGGGATATTTCCGACAATTCTGTAGTCCGGCACATGGGCAGGCGAAATGAAGGCTCGGTGCACTCCGACATCAGAAACGATATGCAAAATTACGGATCATCGCACATTGGGCAGTGTTGCAGATTAGGAGCATGTACAGTTTAATTTCATTTTTACGAATGGATACCCCAAGGTAGGTCACTTTACTGGAGTCGTAGATTTTTAGGCGATGGTGTTGGTCGACAAATGGATGCAGGCACGCTGACCCATGTAACCGAGGTAGGCGAGAGGAAGAGTCAACTCAAAGCAAGTCCAGAGAGACGAGAGATCAGCCACATTTTTAAATATTTATTCAGCATACTTCCTTACTTGACAGTTTCTATATCGGATGAGCATACATCAACTAAATTTGTCCGGAACATTACTGAAAAAGGGTAAAAATCAAGCAGCACAAAACTGCATGTTATCGGTTTGGAAGCGAACGCAAAAAGGCGCAAAGGGTCGCCAGACTTACTCGAAAGTACAGGCGCGCAGAACTTTTTAATCGGCCAAAAAGTGACACCTGACCCAAGCACGTCATATGAGGTGATGGCTTCAAATGTCGTGGAACATTCGCGTTATATAAGCTTCCTATTCGCGCGTGGACTTCGGAGAAAATCTAATAGATTAATTTGGAATATCCAGGTCAAAGTCAAAATGAGGGACGTTGTTAGCTTCCGCTAATACGAAGTTAATGATAAGGAAAGGTTATTATTTCATATATATCAGGATGTCTCACTGTTCTCACCACTACTTAAAGTGACAAAGCTTAAAGAGTACTTTGATAAGTTAAACACGATTTTCCCCCCGCAAGGAATTAAAGTTCTCATTTAGTGGTACAATTTGAAGGACACAGATTTTTTAACACATTGACAGCCAGTCACTAGAGTTACATTGATAGTTAGTGCCGTGACATGGAAGTTGATTGTACCCAGATGCCAACATACTTATACGAAATATGATTTAAACATAGTGTTCCGACTAGAGCGATTTGAACTCTCCTTCGAAATCACGTCACTTGTGACGCGATGCTGTTCGGCGCGCATGCGCTGGTCATGTAACTTTTTCTCCTTTTTGTGTGTAACAGATTAGATCTAGATTTAGATGAGATAACATGCGCTTTAACCTTTTATTAATTTTTTTCTCAAATTTTTGCATAGATTTCTTTTTGCTGTGTTCTTATTGATTTAGATTATAGATAAACTGATTAGATAGTGATTAAGTAATTTTAAAACTGAACCACCGTACCTCGACCATAATTGGTGCTACTCGGCCGCGAATAGATTCGGATTATAAATAACCGTTGAAAACATTTTTGTGATTGATTAAAGAATACAATTGGAATACAATTTCGCCTTGACTCAACTCCTTAGATCAAGGTAAGGATTTCTGATTTATTAATATAAACTATTAGTTGAACTTGAACAACATTGACTATTGGATAAATAGTGATAATTCATTTAGAGTCATAAAATGGATAAGCTATCTAAGCTTAAAAAGAATAGAGCTGTTAGACGTTCTGTTGTTACACAGTTCATTAATAAACTAGAAAGTGAATTTGATTCATATGATATAAATTCATTGCAAGAACATTCAAATTATTTAGATGAGCTCTACAAAGAGCTGAAGGATGTTGATGATAAAGTTCAGCATGTTATTGATAATGAAAAAGATTTCGATTTAGAAGTAGAATCATCATTTGAATATTCTCAGAAAATCATGTTGTAGAATTCTAAAATTTCCGCTCAGTTAAAAGCTCAAAACGAAACCAGAAGTTCTCAGTCAAATTTCACCCAACAGAATATTTCTGCACAAACCTCTCAGGTTATCTTAGATCACGATAACTCATTGGATAACTCGAATTCTGGAAATAGAAATATTAATTACTCGAAGTCGATTAAATTTCCTAAGTTAACTATCGACAAATATTACGGAGATCCATGCACCTGGCTGGAATTCTGGAACCAATTCCAAAACTCCATTGATCAAAATAATGCTTTGACGGAAATAGATAAATTCTCATATTTAAAATCATTACTTGGAGGTGCAGCGGCCAATGTTGTTTGCGGCTTCGCACTTTCAGATGAGAATTATGAAAAAGCGAAAACGCTATTAAAGAACAGATTCGCGAAGTCAAATAATTTAATAACCGCACATATATCTAGATTATTAAACCTTAATCCTGTGAAGGACTCTAACAATGTAACCGGATTGAGAAAATTGTACGATACTTGTGAGGTACAGATCAGAAGTCTAGAATCGCTAAATGTTACTTCTGGTATGTACGGTCATTTATTACAACCCATACTTTTAAAATAGATACCTGAGGATCTTGCTTTAGATTTTAATAGAAGATGTTTAGATAAATCAGAAGACGGCGAATCCAACGTGTCAGAATTATTGAAATTCTTAAAAATTGAAACTGAGTGTCGCGAATCATCGATAATGCTTCGTAGTTCGAAGGGAGAAGGGGGGAGAGTGTTAAACTACAGCCAGACAAGCTCGGGAAGTGCTGGCGTCAGGTCGAAGCAGTTTTCGAGAGATAGTCAAAACAATTTTCGCGATAAACAACATGATCGCTACCGAACGTCAGCGATAAATAGTTCTAAGGTACACGAATATATGTTGCCAATTAGTCAAACTTGCATTTACTGCAATGCGAAACATGATTCAGAGCGCTGTGAAAGTTTGAGTGTGAATGAAAAGAAAGATGTTTTGAGAAGACAGGCGCGTTGTTTTTTATGCCTGAAAGCACAACATAGAATTAAAGAGTGCAAAAAAAGAGAATTGTGCGATCTTTGTAATAGAAAACATAACAGATCCATCTGTTATCAACTCGAAAATAAATCAGACAGTAACACTGAAAATAAAGTGGTTACGGCAATTTCTCACTACAAAATTGAATCGGAAAATACTAAACCAAACGGAAATTCTCAGTGCAGTGTATTACTTCAAACATGCGCAGCAATGATAAGGGAAACCCTTAACGATGATAAAATCGAACATGTTCGCTTGTTGCTTGATAATGGCTCGATGAGGAGTTTTATAGCTCAAGATATTTCTCAGAAGTTGAAACTACGAGTTATTAGACAAGAAACTTTATCTGTGTACTCATTCGGGACCAACAAACCAACTGAAAAAACATATAATGTAGTGAAATTAAAACTTGAAAACAGAGAAGAACCTTCCTTATATATCGAAATAGAAGTGCTAGAAACGGAGCAAATATCCGCAACTAATATTCCTGCTCCAGAGATTAATTTGGTTAGAGCTAAAAAACAGATGAGGGGATTACAGCTTGCAGACTGCTATAATTACGGGAATAAGACCATTGAGATTTTAATCGGTGCTGATTATTATTTTGATGTAGTATCAGGAAGACTCAAACGTTTAGGTGATAAGCTTGTAGCCACAGAAACAATTTTCGGATGGTGTCTTCAAGGTCGGATTGAATCAACTAACGAGTTACTGAGTATGAAGGTAGTTGTGGAAGAGAAACTTATCTCAGATCAGCTAAGACAGTTTTGGGAACTGGAGAATCTGGGCGTCGAAGCTGAAGACAAAGATAGTAGTAATTTCGACGAACAAATTATGAAAGACTTTGAGGCAGGTATATCCTTCAATAACAAGAGATATAAGGTGCGACTTCCTTGGAAACCTGAGATGAAACAATTATTAGAAGATAATCGAGAAGTTGCTAATAAAAGATTTTCAAGACTACGATGTACGTTCCAGAATGATCCAATATTATTCACAGAATACAAGGCTGTTTTAGAAGACTACTTAAGTGAAAATATCATAGAGCCTGTTCCTGTTTTAGATGAAGCCAGAGAAGCCCCAACCTTCTACCTCCCACACAGGGCAGTGATTCGAACAGACAAAACCACGAGTAGATTAAGAGTGGTGTTTGACGCTTCTTCACATGGCAAAGGACAGGTATCCTTAAATGACTGTCTGCATACTGGAAACAATTTGTTACCCGATCTTTTCCTTCTTTTAATTCGATTTAGACAACACCCTGTTGCGCTGACTGCGGACATTAAGCAGGCGTTCCTGCAAATAGAGATAGATGAAGAAGATCGCGACGTGGCCCGATTCCTTTGGGACGATAACCCCACTAAACCTAACGCAGTTCCAGAGCTCAAGGAGTTCAGACTCTGCAGAGTCTTGTGTGGGGTGAGTTCATCACCATTCCTCCTGGCTGCAACCATTAAGTATCACCTAAAGAGGTATGTAGAAAGCTTTTCTGAAATTTACAAAATTTTAAATACATCTTTGTATGTAGACGACTTGATCACTGGTGGAGAAAATGTAGAACAAGCCTATAATACGAGCATACAGAGTACTAAAATATTTGAGGATGCAAGCATGGTTCTACGTAAATGGCAGACCAATTCGTTAGAGTTACGTGAACTGTGGAAGAAAGTAGGGATAGATGTAAATGAATCCGTTGAGCCTAACACTCAAGCTCTGTTACCTCAAAGGGTGCTAGGAGTGGCTTGGAATGCCAACGATGACTTGTTTTATTTCGAAACAAAAAATTTAGAGAAATTCCTTTCAAAGCAAGTAAATACCAAACGATACCTTCTACAAGCAGTAGGTCGCATTTTTGATCCCGTGGGATTCCTCGGACCTTATATAGTTAGAATTAAGTGTCTAATTCAAGAGATTTGGTGTTTGGGACTGGATTGGGATGATTATCTCCCTCAGAATATAACCGTTGTTTGGGATGAATGGTGTAATGAAATCGAAAAGCTGAAGGATATCAGTATTCCTCGCTATTGTTTCGCTAATGCCCTTCCTAAGGAAATAAATGATATACAAGTACATTGATTTTCAGAAGCTTCGAAGAAAGCTTATGGCGCCGTCGTTTATCTACGTATAACACGCAGTGATGGAAGTATTTTTACTAGTTTTGTGGCGTCGAAGAGCAGAGTTGCTCCACTAAAAGCAATTTCGCTACCCCGTCTTGAATTAATGGGTGCTCTTCTTTCTGCTAGGTTATGTGATAAAATTTCAAAGGGCTTAGAATATTCATTTGAGCGTTATTTTTGGACAGATTCGTCTATAGCTTACTTTTGGATAAAGAATACGTCCGACAGGTTTAAACCATTTGTAAAAAACAGGGTACAAGAGATTCAGCAATATACCAATCCTAGTGAATGGTTCCACTGTCCTGGAAAGGACAACCCGTCAGATTTGGTATCTAGAGGATTAACTGTCGCCGAATTAAAACATAATAAATTATGGTGGAACGGACCTGAATGGTTGGTTCACGATAATGAGAAATGGCCCAGATTTGAAGGATCAAAAAAGGGCTTAGACACCGAAAAACTTGAAATTCGAAAAGGAGCTTCAATGAATGCAACAGTAGTAGATAGTGTAACGACAAATGATTTCATTAACAAATACTCTTCATTCAGCAAATTAGTTAGAGTCACCTCTTGGTGCTTAAGATTTTCTAAAAATTGTAGACTTGAACCTGAGTTAAGAAACAAAGCCTTTTTGAGTGCTTCCGAAATTCAAAATTCAACCAAGATATTGGTTAAATATGTTCAACGTTCCGAATTTCATTCCGAAATTAAATCTTTACAATCAAATCGCCAAATCCCAAACAATAGTAAAATTCTCTCATTAAACGTATTCCTAGACAAAGAAGGACTTTTGCGAGTTGGTGGACGATTAAGCAATTCGAAACTTTCAGAATTCCGGAAACACCAATTACTTTTACCCAGAGCTCACCACTTTACTGAATTATTGATAGATTACTACCACAAAAAATCTCTTCATTCGGGTACTCAAACAACCCTGTACCTTATTAGACAAATATATTGGATACCTTCTGGACAGGATAGAATCAAACGAGTTATTAGTAAATGCATGACTTGTTTCCGAACAAGAAATCAAACCATGAAGCAAATGATGGGTAACCTACCAAGAGATAGAGTTATACCGTCTCGACTATTTGAAAAGATAGGACTGGATTTCGCTGGTCCAATACTTACTAAACCTAATTGGAGACGATCTAAAGTGACTATGAAATCATATATCGCAATATTTATTTGTTTCAGTACGATAGCTGTTCATTTTGAAATCGTATCCGATTTAAGCACTGAAGCCTTTCTTGCAAGTCTTAGGCGATTTATCGCAAGACGATCAAGACCAACTACCATCTGGAGTGACAATGCTACAAATTTCAAGGGCGCTAAAAACATCTTAGATTCCTGGTTTAAAATATGCAAATCGGACTCTGTACAAAAATTCAGTGCCGAAGAAGGCATAGAGTGGAACTTTATACCACCTGCATCGCCACATTTTGGTGGATTATGGGAAGCTAATATAAAATCGATGAAGAAACACTTGGTGAAGACTGCGAAAACAAAGATTCTAAATTTTGAAGAGTTGTACACGCTCGTAACTCAAATAGAAGCCTGCCTAAATTCCCGCCCATTAACTCCTCTTTTTGCAGATCCAACAGATCTTCAAGCCTTGACTCCAGGACATTTCCTGATAGGTGCCTCCCTATTACAGTTACCAGAAACTAATCATACTTCAGATAATCTGCCTTTATCTTCCAGATGGACCCTAATACAAGACCTAAGATCTACATTTTGGAACCGATGGACAAACGAATATCTTAGCCACCTGCAATCTCGAGCCAAATGGGCTACACAAGAACCCAACCTAAAGGTAGAACAGTTAGTTTTAATGAAAGACCCAAGCAAAATTCCAATGGAATGGAATCTAGCACGCATCGAGCAAACGTTTACTGGTCAAGATGGACTAGTTAGAGTGGTGGATCTGAGAACGAGAAACGGGGTTTACCGCCGTGCCATCAACAGGGTCGTCCCACTCCCCTTTCCAAATGATGTTGGACCACCGTCCAACGGGGGCCGGGATGTTCCGACTAGAGCGATTTGAACTCTCCTTCGAAATCACGTCACTTGTGACGCGATGCTGTTCGGCGCGCATGCGCTGGTCATGTAACTTTTTCTCCTTTTTGTGTGTAACAGATTAGATCTAGATTTAGATGAGATAACATGCGCTTTAACCTTTTATTAAATTTTTTCTCAAATTTTTGCATAGATTTCTTTTTGCTGTGTTCTTATTGATTTAGATTATAGATAAACTGACTAGATAGTGATTAAGTAATTTTAAAACTGAACCACCGTACCTCGACCACATAGTAATAAAAGATAATTATGTGATACCAAAGTATTAATTAAACCTTTCATTAAAGGTTTTTTTAATCACGCTCCAGCGCGTGATTGGCACTACATGTCAAATATTTCCCCTAAAGGCCCTGCATTATCTTCTGTATAACGTCACTACATGTAAAAATTTTTCCCTATTGCCACATCACGTGCTGGCGCGTGAGACGTAAAAAGTGAGTCTAAGTAAGAAAAATTAGTGACATTACGCGATATTTTTATATAAATCTGTATTACAAACAAATATACATATTACAAATGAATTTATTACAAGAAAAGACACTGCATTATCATCTGTATAACTCGTATCACAAGATTATTTATTCAATAAAAAATAAAACATTTTGAAACCACAATTATTTATAGCTAGTTTCTAAACTTCGCTCCGCGCCATTACCAGCAGAAATACCCTGCATGCAATGCCAAATGAACTAAAGAACAAATAGTCAGAGGAGGAATTTCCCGCTCCAGCGCGTGACTGAAATCGAGACATCACCCCCACATCACGCGCCAGCGCGTGATTGGCCCCTTAGTGATTGCGGCGCGTCACGCGTTGGATCGTGATTGGCAGTGAATATGTTAAGGAAAATTTTGAAAGATGAGCACATCTCCATCAAAAGGTGTCGTAGATAACGGTCTGCAAGAGAAACATGTCCGCATTTTAAAAATTATTGCGTAGTAAAGATTTGTAAAATTTTGTTCAAAACTTTTGGACTATCAGATTTATATTTATTTACTTCTTGCAGATAATGCACATGTTTACCGCTCTCTTTACTTTTTCCAGGCAATTTATCCGTGGAGAATTAAACGCGTGTTTGGTGTCAACTGCAACGTCGTTATTCGAGGAGTTTATAATACATTTAGTTACTTCTTGCAGAAGAAAGTTGCTGATAGGGTAAGATATCTCTTAAAATTTAATGGTTCAATAATCTGATTTGTATTATTATATGAATCACAACTGAACTATTGACAGTATACGAGAAAATCTTTTTTCGTACATGTTCCCTTCCCAACTTCAAAATTAAGTAATTGAGAATAATTAAACAGGGATGATATAGTAGTACATCGTGGGAGGGAGTCAAGTAAAAAATCAAAAACAAACAGAACAGCAGTGGTTAAGAGCAAGATGATCATACAAAAATCAATTTATAATTTGAAGAGACTTTCTCTTAAAATTGGAGATAGGGAGTACCGTATATCGTAGAAAGACTTTCAATACGTTAAAAAATTCTTCTAATGATGCCAAATATGTAAAGTTTATAATTATAAGATAACGGAGGATTAAAGGGCAACTTTGCATCTCATACATTTATTATAAGAAAAATATGATGTAAAATTATTCGTGAAAGCTCATTTGAATACAAATTTGTTTAAAATTTCTTACCTTTTAATTTAATTACAAAATTTTTAATTTTTTTTATAGGGGGGGATTTAAAATTCTCCAGCTGCATATGTAGTACCTTCTTTGAGAATAAAATTATCATGAGTGTTTTTTTGAGACATTTTTCTTATTTTCCTCATTTCTTTAGAGTTTTTTTGAAGACGTAGCTCAGAAATAGCTACACGAGTTTTATCAATGTCAAATAAACATTTTTTTGCTTCGTGACCAACTGTCAGGCCAAATTTTTCCATTACTTTAATTCGACCTATGCTTCCTTCGTTGAAAAGTACTGTCGCTTCATTTGTAGCAATCTGTACAATTCTTTTGCCTGAAGAATGGGTTTTAGGGCAGAGTTTCCATATTATAGAGTTTGCAGACTCATTTGAATTTTGAGTCTTGCCCCCAAGACATCTGTTTAACAATTTGGGATGTGAAAGGTCATTAAAAATTGGTCTTATCATGTCCATCACAGGCAAAGGGATTGTCTCTTTATGCCTGAAGTTATTTTCTTTTCCTTCAGAAACTGATTTTTGATACCGACACCAAGAATCTGGCCCAGTTGGACAAAAACTATGCAATGGTTCTGAATCTGTTGAGCGAGTATGGAAGTAAACAGCCCATACTGCTTTACGCATTGCTGAAAGAGAGTCTTTATGCTCTCTTATAGCGTTTCCATAGTAGGCTGTCAACTTATCAATTATTTTGTCCGTGAGTCTACCTTTTCCCCCAACAGATTTTCCATCATTGCATTTTAATCCATTTTGTTTTAGTTTTCGAAGTCTGGCACCTAATCGTTTCTGAATGTGACCCACACATTCAATTTTAGTCACTTTTGTTTCAGGACCATATGGTTCACATTGAGTTATTGCATGAAAAGTTTTTGTATCGCCATCACCTATGTATCCTAAATATTTTGCCTTATTTAAAGATTGGGAACGCTGGAACATATTCACCATACCCACCACTTCCATTTTACCCGCTGAACCTGTATGATTTATAAGGCATTCCTTTTCATGAGAGTTTTTCCACTTTATATATGAATCGGTGCCTTTTCTATTTTTCCAGCTGTCACAGGCTTTACAGTAAGACGACAACACTTCTGTATCCAAAATTTTACCGCACCTATCTCCAATAAGGGTGCATACACCAACACGAGATGAGTGTCCTCGTGTCTTCCAGGTCCCGTCGCCGCTGACTATAATATCAGAAGAACCTGTCAATTTAATTTCTTCTTCAGCTGCACATTTTTTAGATTCCTGGGCAACTGTTTCAGAACAGACGAGCAGCTTTTTCACCATGTTGGTGTAGTTTTTTCTTGAAATTGGTTTGGGTAGATCCATAATGCCACAAAACAATTTCATGGCTGAATGTCCCATACCATTTGCTCGAAATGAATAGGTGAATCTTCTATTTATTTCTGGAATGTTATTTTTCTTTCCCAACATTTTGGAATTTCTAAATTTGCATAACTCTGTGCAATTTTCACAATTAATAGAAATTTTAGAGGATAATCCACATACAGTTTCTTCTGAAAGTATCACACTTCCACCACACTTTTTGCAAGCTAAATGCTTTTCAAGTTGAGAAAACAACAAACTAACATCTAGTAATATATATCTTGTAAAATCTTTACGATTATCGTCCTCAAATATATCACTAGACATGTTTATTTTCTTGCCAGAAGCACTTGCATTCAAGTTTACTGATTCAGAAACGTTAGAATTTTCACGTGCTATTTTTCTAGTATACATATTGCCAGTGAATTTCCTTTTCCTACTTCTTTTACCAGAAGCTCTCTTTGGCGTTATTTGTGAATTTTGATCCATATTATTCTTACAAATAAAAGGTAACCTTTAGCAAATAATTTGCACAAGAAGCTCGTTATCAAATTAGCACAAGAAGTTCGTCGACGGTTTCGCATACGCTACAAACACGTGAGAATAAACAAACTGTAGAAAAGTAGAAGTTACTTTTACAAAAATCAGCGATAAAAATAAACCATAGAGTTTACAAAAAAAAGACTAGAAAAAAATCCGCTTGATTTGCAAAATGAATCTGCTTGCATTACAACCAAATGTGGGATTACAGCTGCATGTCTAATGTAAACAAACAATTCCGCCCTTTAACAATTGCCAATACATTATATGACGCAGTATTGTTTTGCTTATAACTTCGGTTCTATTGCGAATTTTCAAACGCGGTTTTTTTTAAAATGTTTCTGAAGTTTTAATTTATTATAATAGATTAAAAGCAAAAAATCGAATTTTTGAAGGTTTAAAAGGTACCAGACCCCTTAAGAAGAAAATAAAACATTATATAACAAAACTTTACTAAAAGGTTATTTTTAATGAAAACTTAATTTTTTTTACAAAAAGTGCCCCTTTGCAGTGGTTAATATTGGGCTCATTTTTTCATTTTCATAAACAACTATGTATGCTTTTAAAATTTGTTATGTGTTTATTTTAAAACTGTATTTTTTATTTTATTTTCTTTAGATAATACTATTGGGATCTGATTTTAGTGAAATGCATCAGTACTTGAATCCTAGAATCCTTCCGAAGAAATATGGAGGAAGCATCGAGAGTTCCGAATGCAGTATTGCAGAATATGTACTAGACAATTTATCGTACGTAAAGTATGAAAGATCTTTTGGTCCAAATCCAGAATCTTAGTCCCTTATAAATTATTAATTATAAGTGTTTAGAATGAATTTATCATGCCAGTAATGTTATGCCGGTAACCATTTTATGATGAATTATTTCCACATTACAACTAATTTCCATTTATATACTTCGATGATCTTCCATTCAAAAATGCATATGTGCACGGTAAAATTGTTTTAATTAAAATTCAGTCAAAAAGCCTAATGTTAATACAGTTGTATGGTGAGGAATATATAGCAATAAAAATTTCTTGTATACAATCTCATTGATGGCACAATTAGCTTAAAAGAAAGAAATTGCAGAAAAGCCTCTATAACAAGATTTCTAAGTGGTAATTAGCCTGGAATCAAGGCTAATCTTTGAGAAATATTGCCTGTGATACGCCTCAGAATCTACTTTCTTCTGTGGGATATTTCGCAACATCTTGAGCGTAACGGAATCTTTCATCTCAATCAAAGAGCACACAGGGTTCTTTAAGCATTCCACTCAATAAGGGATGCACCCCGATGTTTCACAACTGGAATCAAATGGTTAAGTAAGAGACTTTTGGGTGTCTCTCATTGGTCAGGACAGTGATGATTCGTCGTACCAAAGAACAGACTGCCTGTCTTCGAGTCTTCCATCCAGAATCATTCTGCAACATTCCACGGGCACTTATGCTTCAAATAACATAGGCCAACGAGAAATGACTTTTTGAAAACTTTTTTAACGCTATTAGCTGATTCTTATGTAATTGTTGGTGCTGAATCCGTATCTGACCTCAGTTTTTTTCTATCACCCACACTTTCGTCACAATGTGACTTCGTCGGAAACTAGAAAATTAGCCGAACATACTATAGAAAATAAAAATAAATAAATATTACAATACGAACAAACTTTTATTCAAGTATAAACATGAAAATATCCTTTTATTACATAGATTTTATGTGTGCATTGGCTTTCATTTCCTTTCCCTCTTCTCCTTAAAACTCCTGATATTGCTTTTTCGCCCTTGAATCGCTTGCTCAACTTTTCGGTGAAGTGACGAGCAGTAGTTTCCCGTCATATTGGTATTCCAGCGGCTCTGATACCGTCTTTCCATAAATTTAATATCTTGATGAAACCGCTCACCTTGCACCTCACTGACATCACCCAAATTATCTTTGAAAAAATTAAGGTGACTGTTAAAAAAGGGAATCTTGAGGCTCATCAAACAGCCTACCTTTTTTAACTTTTCTAGCATGTTGGCTACAAAAGAAACATAATGTGGGTCCTTTTGTTGCCCAAGAACTTGGTCACAATCTGCTTGAATGATACCCGAGCCTCTCTCTCTTTTAAAGTCATTTTTGATTGAACGTTGGGATCGAACATCATTTTTTGGATGTCAGGTCCAACAAACATGCCTTCTTCCAATTTTGCTTCTGATAGATGAAGAAACTTCTCGCAGAGATACTTGAAACATTCTCCATCTTTGGGTAAGGCTTTCACAAATGTTTCATTAGGCCTAATTTTATGTGTAGAGGTGGCAACAGAATGTTTTCCGGGTCCATGAGTTTCTTGCACAGAATGCTCATCTCTCCAGGCTTTAAAGATTTTCTTGCAGGCCAGATTTTTCTGGACCAATGTCTTGTCCTACTGTCCCATTCACATAAGATACATGAGAATTTGGTAAAGCTACTATATTGCTGGCGGTTAGCTTATGACGTTGAATTCGCTAAAAATGTCATTTGTTTAAATATTGAGTGTTGGAATGTGAAAAAATGGTGGGTGATACGGCTTTTTTACAGTCATATTCTGTTTCAGCATACTAAAAACCACAAGAATAAGGCAAATTTATCCAAAAAGTTTTTTCATCGTTGGCCTGTGTAAGTGGTTTCTGTTTAGATAAATACTGACGGTATTGAATGAATACGCAATAATTTGTCGAGCACTCATGTCCAAATTCATTTGCGCTTCAGAGTTATGGTTTCTTCACAGACACTGTTGAATCACTATTTAATGAAGAATCATCGTACCATTCGAAAACTTCGCTGTGAAGAAAATTTATTAAAAAGAACAGAAATCTTTAAAATCCTCAATCACACAAAAAAAAAAAAAAAATGCAGGAAAAGGATTAAAGTGATTGAACCCTAATTCTACATATAATATGCGAAAAGATCAATTAACTCATTAAAATTGTTTCTCATTAGTATAAATGGGTTTATACTTAGCGAGAAAAAAATTAATAAAATTGCAAACACACATTACAAATCTCTAAGAAAATGCATTACATATATTTCATGAATAATGATAAGACGCATTTAAAAGTTTTACGTAAAAGAAAATATTGATGACAATGTCTATTTTCGAAAATTGATGACATGATAAAATGTGAAGATTTCAGATTTTTCACTCATTTCGAAGTCGATATAAATTACTAGAATGTAAAAATATAATTAAAAATAAATAACAGAGCTAGATAATTATAAGAAGAATGTAGACAAAAACAAACAGAAATCAAGCAGTCATTGCTCTACGCACCAGAGTCAATATTCTGTAATATTTCCGGAACTAAACCAGAAAACGAGGTAGCCGAATGGTCTCGTCATCAGGGAGCCTAACCAAATCAGTCACCTCAAGAGGAACTTTCTGAATAGGATGCAGGTGTAACCAAAAGACATCCCAAGGCACCGAGATCCCAATAGAAACAAATAGTCAAGAGAAAATGATAAGACACGGACAACTTGCAGTAAGGGTTCAACGCACCATATATGAAAGTACACATATAATCCTAATGAAAAGACAAAGATGCATACATACCCTAAACCAGTGACAGTTATGGCGAAACAACAGCCAATTTTTTCCCTAGTAGTTACGACACTGTAGCAAAACCACAGCGCCACACACCAATCAAGTTTAAAAATATCTTTTTCCGGCGAGCGGTGTCTTTTTCTAATAGTTAGTTTGTTAGTTCAAAACATGAAAAGGATATATATATACACGAAAAGCATTCTGCATGATCCTCCTGAACTCATCGATTCCATATTCGCATGACAGTCGTTGGATTCCGACTAATGCGAGAGTAGCAATATCGCGGAACGATAAGCCACGGTCCTGCCGCTATCGATTTCCGACACGTGTTGGTATCCGTTTATCCTGCTTGGACGAGGCATAACACGATCTTCTCAGAAACAATCAACATTCATTCAAATGGGATATCTGAATGAGAAACCCGCTGCGTAACTTTCCTTTTATACAGAGTTTGAGATGCCATTTCTCCCTCCTGTGTCATTCGATTGCGATCAAATGCTAACCATTTGCATATCCCAGCACATTCCTAACATGCGAATTTGACGTTTATATCATTCCTCTTTCATGGTGTTGCAATTTTAATGGCCAGCAGTATATATATATATATATATATATATATATATATATATATATATATATATATATATATATATATATATATATATATATATATATATATATATATATATATACATATATGTGTGTGTGTGTGTGTGTGTGTGTATGTTTGTTTGTGTGTCTGTGTGTGTGCTTGTGTGTATGTAGTACGTATACACACGTGCATTGAAAAAATATGGGGCTAAAACCCATGTTTAATGATAATGCCACGTTTTTCTATTTTATATATATTATCAGGACATTTGTAGTTTTAAAGCATTTTAGTTAGCCTATATTATTTTAAAATTTTGTTGTAAATCATCATTTGTACAACTTTGAATAAATGCAAAGGTTTTTCCATATATAATTCTGTGTTATTAATAAAAGCTTTTACCTTCACCTCTGAGTGTATTATTTTCGCAAATTATC
Source organism: Dolomedes plantarius (assembly GCA_907164885.2). NCBI lineage: Eukaryota > Metazoa > Arthropoda > Arachnida > Araneae > Dolomedidae > Dolomedes > Dolomedes plantarius. Next base: position 143,769,023 of record OU015498.1, on the reverse strand, counting down.
AGCTTTCGAAATAATTTACATATTGTAGATTTCGTGTATAATGTATTTTGTACAAGGTTTCTATACCTTATTCGCATTTACACTGATATTGGATGAACTAAAATATTTCAATAATACAATTAAAACTTTCGGTTATTTATAACATGCAACAGTTAAAATAAATAACTAACGAAATTACAATATATATATATATATATATATATATATGGGTGTGTTTGTGTGCGTCTATTCATCGATTTTCTTTTCAAACACATTTATATCACGACTTTATAACAATGATATACATATTCTGTTTAGCGATTAAAAACTTTTTTGGCCTACATTATATTGTATTATTGGTATAAAAACAGAACTAAACTCTAAAAATTCAAGAAAATATATTAATAGAATTTAAAATTTCTGAACTTTTAAAAATGGAAAAGAAGAATAAAGTCAAACTCTGCTCTTGATACATAGAATATATGTATATAAATATATATCAAATGCGTATTTCTATATTAAAACATATTTTCAGCATATGACACTATGTTTAACATTCATTAATGGCAAACATTTTCAAAACTTTCAAATAAGTGGCACATGCTAATCGTAAAGTAGAGTGCGTTACAGATCAACAACTTTCAACATGTTATGTAGTAGATGTCGCACAATATCTGTTAGTAATGTCTTGCCTCGCTCTCTTAATACCAGCAACCTCTCAAACTTTACTTACACACACACACACACACACACACACACATATATATATATATATATATATATATACATACATATGGAGGCTGTTCACACATTTTTTAGACTATGTATATTGTATTCACAAAAATAAATTCCATAGAATTCTTGTGTTTTAAATGTTCTATTTGACATCTCTTATTCTAAACTATCTTTCGACACCGCAATTTCCAAGATAATAATGCCATTTGAAGTGTCAGAAGAGGTATTCTATCCCATTCCTCCTGAACAGCTTTCCAGAGTCCTGTAAGGGATTTGGAACGACGTTTGGATAATGCAGATATTAAAAGTCCGAAAGCACAAAAATCCATAGGTGATACATCGGGAGATTTAGTAGGGATATCAGTGAAGGGTATGGCTTTGATACCAGTTTTTTGTTCCATTTCTTTTAGGAAATTTACAGTGGATTTTGATGTGTGACTGCTAGCTTTGTCCTGATGGAGTCTCACAGATTGATGGCACTGTGGGTAAAGCGATGGTATTTCATTCAGAAAAATTGGCGATAAAATATGTTCCTGGTAGTATTTGCAGTTAATCTTGACATTTATTTCCACTCTCTTTATTTTTAACTTTCCATTATAAGAAAAACCAGCAACAATCATGAATCCCTTAGAAAAACTTTCTTTCGATTCTTTGAACCATGTACTTAAATTTTTTTTCTCCCCTTTAATGATAATAAATGGCTCTTTTTTTGTTGCAGTCATTTAAATACACCCATGATTCATCTATTGTGACAATTTTTTTCTATTTTTCTTTGGATAAGTGTTTCTCATATAGAATTCTGCAGCGTGTCCTGTGTCCAGCGATATGATTTGGAAGAAGACGATGCACATTGCGTTTTTTCGCTTTCTTAAGATTTAAATCAACGTTTATCATTTTGTTTACAGTGGACACCGAACATTTTCAGGATTTTGCAACTGTCCTTTGACTAGGGGGATTTTCTTTTAACATTAAACAACGTACCTTTGTAATAGTCGAAGATGTCCGTTTTTTCCTTGGATACTTGTTTGGAATTTTTGTCCCACTTGAGGTTCCAATTAGACGTTTTTTTTTCCTTTCTTGTTGACGATATTACCTATCGATGCTTTAGATATCACAAAACTATGACTCTCACATCTTTTTTGGATAACGGAGTATGCATATTTCTCTTCGGAAAGACCATAAATGTAGCCTTCGAACCACTGCTTTGTTAAAAACGCCATTTTGAATAAAAACAAAACTTTCAAGCCTCAGACGATAATTTTGACTTTTAAAAACATAGTACAATTGCAATTATTTATTTTGCTGCAAACGATTTTTTATTACCGCTTTCCAAAATCGTCTAAAAAATGTGCGAACAGCCTCTGTATATATATATATATATATATATATATATATTTATTTATTTATACACATACACACACACACATATACACACACACACATATATATATATATATATATATATATATATATATATATATATATATACAAATATATACAAATATTTGTATGTCTGTGTGCATGGATATTTTCAGTATTTTAGAATACTTTACAGCTATATAATTTGTCTCATCAAGGGTTCCAAAAGATCTCATTTACTATATAGCTAATTTGGAAGTGGGAGCATCCGGTATAACATCAACAAATAATTTTATACAAGATTAATCATATACTTTTAATTCATTCTCTGGTGATACCATCGCACTCAGATATGATTGAATGCAATAAACAACCCAGCTGGATATTTTTAAATGCTTTCCTTGAATAGAGAAATTTCAAAACTCAACTATCATTTTTGACATCTTAAAAGGTCAATCATCTTCAAAGGTTTCAAAGTGTTGCAACAACATGCAAGAAAGTGTCGACACTTAAACATAAACGTTTTCGAGCAAACGAGAATGAGATATCACGTGCAAGCAGTCGTGATAGGATTGAAAATGACACTGAGAACCGGATCATTCAATAAATAATAGCTGTCAAGAATAGGTCAGATGAAACTCGGACTAGGTCGAAACATTAAAAGGAAAACCTCGAAGCAAGTTCACGTCTATAAGTGAAAGTCGAGTTTTTAGACTAAAATGTAAACACGTAACACCAGATGTTTCCCGCCGTGAGGCGTTAATGTAGTACCACGGATAACCAGTCGCTGCAGTAATTCCTGAATACTCAGCCGATTGTCTGTCTGTTCGTGCTGATTTTCGGCCTTAGGAGCCTTGCCAAGGAATATAATTAACTCAAGACTGATGGCCCCACCGGTCCCTAGACGAAAGTCAAAACAATCATCCTTTTCAAAACCACTCGCCGCTCCGCGACCAGCATGGTCGCTTTTAGTTTTATATTTTCTTTTGCAAAACAACTCATCTGAAAGTAACCTATGTAAGGAATGTTACAATTACCTGTCATCATAAATATACATTGTTAAGGGGTAGGGAGATCTCAGCCAAAAAAATATAATCATTGCTAAATTCACGATAAGGCCGATTCTAAAACATCGTGATTAAAAAATATGAATTTCCATTAATTCAGAACAGATTTAAAGATAAGTCTTAGAAACCCAACACCAATGATTTTAAAAATGACATCCCTCTCTGTGTGTACAATTTTTCAAAATTAAGATATCTACACTTTATCATTACATCAAATAAAAAATTGTTGGGGAAATATTTTTCACTTAAAAAATGGAGTAAAAATTCAGCAAGAACTAAAATATTGTGTGGATTAAATCACTCTTTGTATGTACTATTGTTCACAATTCAGATATCTACACTTAATCATATCAAATAATAAATTGTTGGGAAAATATCTTCACATTTAAAATGGAGTAAACATTCGTTAAGTACTAAAATGTAGGCTGGATTACAACTATGATATTCCTAAAACTTCTTGATATTCGCAGTTAAGTAATTCAAAAGTATAAGATACTACAGTGACAGAATCAAAAGAACGGACTCTGGATAAACCTACATACAACTGGCCATGACTAAACAGTGGATTTGATAGGTCTAAACATATTTTATCAAAAGATCAGCGGTTGTAACATACATCGTCACTACACACACGCGGTTTTAAATTGCAGACGGCCTCAAATGTTTACATCTGGTAGTTGCAGCTGTTGCCATTCGGAGTATAGAGATATCGTCGATTTCTGTGCCGCATACCTACGCATTTTATATATGAGGAGGTTAAAAGCAAAGTGGTGTAAGTCAGTAAGTCAAGTGGTGTAAGTCCAAAGTGTTTTATTGCAAAAACTACAAAAAATTCCACTATAAATTGAATAAATTATAATTAATAATAGTTATTATAATATTGTAAATAATAATTATTTGCAATTCCACCATAAATTGAACATGTAGATTACATTTTTCCCCTTAAATAAAAACAAGCGAAAAATGTGACATGCACCACTTTGCCTTTCAACTTCTCATATATAGATGGTAGTGAGTGAAAGAGATAACTCCTATGAAAAATATTCTCAAAAAAGTCTTAAGATTGGCCACTCTTCGGTTTTCTCAGAATCTCAAGAGACAGACTTCGTTATTAAAAACGACAAAAATAACAATCCTTCACAAGCCAAAATTCGATTCCGGGGCATTTTTTTCTGTAATCCTAATTTGAACATTTATTTATTTATTTATTTATTATTATTATTATTTTTGCATTCGTATCTTATAACACTGCAAAAATGTTTTTGATTTTAAAAAAATACAGTCGTATAATAATTAAACCCAATATTAGTTTTTCTTTTGTAAGTTATTTCAAAAGTTTTATAAATTATTAAAGAGTTTTTATTTTTTTGTGATTCACTTCATTGTTTTTTTTTTATCTTGTTTCGTTATGTAATTTTTAAGAGTATTAATTTCAAAGTTTTCATCCTCCAATTATTGCAAACTCATTTTACCTCACGCTACCTAAAATGGGTTGAGCAAACATACACTTGTGAAAAATTTTCTCACCAAAACATCTATCTAAAAGTAAAATTGAAAATTTTGTCTCTTTCACCCCCATAATATGCAATGTTGAAAATAACACAGAAAGGTTTGAATCAATAAATATTTTTCTACAATATTTCCTCTGAACATTAAAAAACAGGATAATAAAACCCCTTTAATCCGACCTCACCCAATGTGTGCATATGTGTGTGAGTATATATATATATATATATATATACAAGGTGATTTTTTTAAAAACTCACAGTACTTAGAGCCATCTGTAGCGCGATCTATCTGTCGGAATTCCACCAAAATTGATAGAGGGACAAAGGACGACATGGGAAAGAGATTCTGTGGAAAAACAAAATTGTTCCAAAAGTCGCCGATAGGGGAAGATATGGCTCTCTTCTTGTCGGCGCACCCGAGAATTTGCATAGAATGCAAGTAAAACATCAAACTACAAATTCACGACTATGTAGTCGACACCATTACCAGTATTTCGGGCTATAAAGTGCGGAATCTGTTGCGCCTTCGCTTTAGGTCATCAGTCAGGAAGATAGGGTCATTAGTAGCTTTTTTCCACTTAAATGGCCACCTCGCTCCCCGGACCTAACCCATGTGACATTTTTCTCCGGGGTTATATAAAGTCTAAGGTGTATTTTGGGGGAGTCTCGAAATTGGCGACCCTAAAGGACAACATATCCCGGACTTTGATGAACATTCCTGGTGACATGTTATGCTTGACCGTTGAGAACGTAGCCTTCAGGATGCAATGTGTTGTCCACCAGGACTGTGGTCACATTGAAGGAGGGAGAAGTGAATTTGCTGGATAAATTGGAGTTACTGTTAAATTTCTTTGTTATTCATTTGTCTGCTTATAACTTTTTCGGTATTCATCCCTAATCTTTATAGCTCGAAATACCGGCGCTGCTGTCGACTACATAGTCGTGAATTTGTATTTTGATGTTTTACTTGCCTTTTTATGAAAATTATCGGGTACGCCGACCACAAGAGCGCCATATGTTCCCCTATCCCCGACTTTTGGAACTGTTTTTTTTTCACGGGAAAACTCTTTTCCAAGTCGTTCTTAGTCCCTCTATCAATTTTGGTGGAATTCCGGCTGATAGATGGCGCTACAGATATCTCTGAGTACTGTCAGTTTAAAAAATATCACCGTGTGTATATATATATATATATATATATATATATATATATATATATATATATATATATATATATATATTTATTTATTTATTTATTTATTTATTTATTTACATATATATATATATATATATATATATCAACATAAGCAAGCAAGTTTATATGCACACAAATGCTGCATTTCATTCTGCTTTCCCACTAGTACTTTACTTCATAAACTTTATCACTAACTTGAACAGTTTATCATATACTTAATACCATTGTAGTATATAACGGAAATTTAACATATTTAGAAGTCCAGGAAATTGAGTTACAAAAAAATCACAAGCTAAAATTCTTAACTTGAAAAAATACTTACGTTTAAAATATGCTATTAAACTATTTCTAAAATTAAATGAAGGTACATCAGTATTTTTAGCTGTCAATAAACATAAGATATTTTGAGCATTTAATCCTAAAAGGACATATTGATACTTCCAAAGAAAAAGGATAGTAAAAGGAAAAAAATCCTAATAACATATTACATTCTATCTCGCATTCCATCAGACATTAAAACAATTCATTCATTTTCCTTAACACAGCGATATTCACCTTGATCGCGAGCGATCACTTGTTTACATTCTGGTTTAAACGAATGTTATAATTCAGAAATCATTGGACAAACCTGTTAGTCTTCAGGATGAATGGCCGCAGAAAGAGATGCTGATGTCTCCTGTCAATTCTAGTTTTGCTTCGAAAGGAATTTATATATTTGGGTTTCATGAATTTGTGCATTATATTGCGCAAAAAAAAGTTTGAAAGGCATCTCTATCTCTATCTCTCTATTCTAAAAAAAAGTAACTGGTGCTGCCGCTGTCGCTGCCGCTGCCGCTGCCGGCAACGCCGCTGTCAAAAGCTTGTCACGCTATCTCCTCCGAAACCGCTGGGGGTATGGGGTCGAGACCGATACCAATCGATGCAGAACAATGTGGGGAAGAAAGTAAGACATGTCTCATATTCGTCGGACTTTAAGGTTTTTTTTTATTTTATGTTTTGTGGGAAAATATTGACTTTTTCATGTTTAGATTACGATAACTCGCCAAAAAAGGATCGTAGAATTTTTTTTTTACAATCTAAGACTACAGATATTTCTCCTTCAAACAAGACCTCATTTGTTTAAAAATAATTTAAAACAGACTGATATTTTTATTAAAATTGAAAACCCACTTTTTGGAAAAATTTATGCGTTTCGAGATATATTAATTCGATGCTCTCAGACTTATTATGTTACAAAGAAAATATTAATATCAACTGGAAGATGAAAGCTTTCTCATTCATATAAACTTCATTTCAAGTCTCTATCTTAAAATTTCGATTTTTAATTGAATTTTAAAGAAATACTTCAAAAAAATCTTCTCATTCGCTTCCTTTGCAGAAGGACATGAAAGAAGATCCAATTTTTCACCCATAGGCGGGCTTCATCCATTTCGCCGGGAGAGGGGAAGCTTCAACTGTAAACAAATCAATGACTCAATCGCTGTAAACAACTATTGAGTCATTCATTCACTTGATTCCCCAGAGGAGCGAGCGTAGCGAGCCTAGGGGCGAAGCCCCTAGTATTCTAAAAAAAACTAACTCCCTCTGCCGCTGTCAAAAGCTTGTCACGCTATCTCCTCCGAAATCGCTGGGAGTATGGGGTCGAGAGCGATACCAATGGATGCAGAAAAAGGGGGGGACCAAAGTTAGACATGTCTCATCTTCATCGGACGTTAAGTTTTTTTTTATTCTATGTTTTGTGGTAAAATATTGACTTTTTCATCTTCAGATTACGATAACACGCCAAAAAATGATCGTAGAATTTTGATCTTTTTTGCAATCTAAGACTACAGGCATTTCTCTTTTAAACTAGAACTCATTTTTTAAAAAAATATTTTAAAACAGACAAATAATGAAACACAGTTTTTCAAGAAATATCGTCCCATATGTGTATGTTATATCGATGCTCCTCGAGTTTTTCATCTGACAAAGAAAATATTCACATCATCTGGAAGATGAAAGCTTTCTTTTTCATGTAAAGCTCATTTCAAGTCTCTGTCTTAAAATTTCAATTTTTCATTGGATTTTAAAGCTGATAATTCAACTGTGATGAAAAGCCCTTCGCATAAGGGTGACAACAGTAAATGGATGGAAGCTGTTACATTGCCCGAGAATCACCCCTATGTATCTCGCTATTAGCCCTAACAGAGGAGCAAGCGTAGCGAGTCCAAGGGCGAAGCCCCTAGTTTTTAAATAAATTCCGTGATAATGCAGAAGAATCTGCAAACAGATAGCTACAAGTATTCGGTAGAAAAATTTATATCTAGCTATATAGAATTTGTTTGTGCCATGAGAATTTTGTAAAAAAAATATCTTTAACTAAAATTCGATTAAATATTTAAAACTGTTAAAAAAAATTGTTGAATATAATGGCACCATCAACTTTACTATCATACATTTCTTTTACTAATTATTCCCTATACCCACCTGCGTTGTGTTCTGCTGTAAAATATACTATTCTTGGTATTAATACTTAATTCCAATAAAGAGAGTAAGTAGACCTAAGGGCACCACCTATATATATATATATATATATATATATATATATATATATATATATATATATATATATATATATATATATATATATATATATATATATATATATATATATATAAATATATATATACATATATATAAATATATATATACATATATATATATCCTCAGAACCGAGGCAAAAATAAAAGCTAGATATTTTGAAAAAGGTACTTAAATAGTGGTTTAGGTCATTATGAAGTAGAAAAGGGGCTATAATTTTTTTTTTAAATATAGGGGCTAGGGGGCATATCCCATGTGATACATCAGAGCCGAGACACTACAATCAGAAATTTTTAAATATTAGGTAAGACTGTTTCAATTAGTTAATTCTGAGTTTGTATCTCACAAAATATAAAATACATCAATGCCGCATGAAAAATAAGCATAATCAGTATGTTGTGTTAATTTTAAATTATTTTTTTTTTCTTGAATTGATTTAAAACAATTTCTTTATGCTGTGAAACATAAAAACACATTCAATTCTGTAAACTGTATTGTAGTTAAGGCCGAGCACTTTTCATTTCTGCATTTGCTTCGATGGGTCCTATACCCAATAATTTATGGCATATGTCTAGCCTCTTTGTTACGTGCTGATTCATGCGGAATCTGTAAAAAATGTGTAAAAATGTAAAGCAGACACTTCAACTAAAGATTTTAATTCAAGAAATAACGCTTTTATCAACTTTCAAAACCTACTTAAATACAACTCAAAAAACAGACTTAAAACACAGTGACAAAAAACTCACAAAACAACTGATTTGACGTCACAGGGATCCATTGTATCACATGTGATACAAAAAAGTTTAACAAGCTAATATGCATTAATATTTCTTCGAAAACTTCTTTTGTTGATATAAATAATTAACTCGTATATATACAAAAAAATGTATATTTTAAAATTTGTTTAATATTTGTATAATTAAGTAATAAAATTTTTTTTCGACGACGTGCAGTCATCGTGCTTTGATTCAAAGACGGTACTACAAACACAATCGTGGTCAAGTACTGCCATCAGTTGACGAGAAGAGGAAATTAATGGAGATATTTCACTTTATATGATATATATGATACAACCGGTTTCCGAATCGTTTCTGCTGTCCAGCCTTGTTGAAAAAATATACTTTTGCATCACATTGTGATACAAAATTACCGATGATATATACATATACATACATGTATAGAGTTTCTTTACTCACTTCTACCCAGACTTGGGTGTATATAATTTGAAGTGGCACTCTATTTGAATTTGAAGCAAACACAGTTTATACATGAAACAATGTTTATTGAATTCGTTGCACATATAATTGGCTTTTACAGCAATAAGCAGGCGTACTACTTGTACGGAATGTATAAACACAGCTTTCAAGAACAATATATTTTTATACTCACGAACAGTAAGTCAAACCAGCAGTACTGCCATGTAAACTTCTGGCCCTCTAAGCACTAGCGCAGGATAACACCTTTTCAACCTTAACAACCTCCCCTTTTTCATTAATGACGCTGCGTGGTATTTATACTAAGCGCGTATGCCGAAATTAGCATATCTAAAGCAGCTTCTTTAATTCACTCAAAAGTTCGATTCTTGTGAATCGAATCTTGTGTATACCTTACACATGTATATACATATATGTGTTATATATATATATATATATATATATATATATATATATATATATATATATATAATCTGTCTGTGTGTGTGACGGTAGCGCTCAACTCAACCTCAGTAGTATGCAACGAGTCAGCCTGCGGGATGTAGTTCAGCCGCCGAGTTGAAAAGAACAGTGTATCATTCCTTCCCTTCGTTTTCTTAGTGCACTTTAATCTCAAGTGGACGTGCGTAGGTGCGTATGTTGCGACAATTAATCTCTTCTGGCGTTAAAACATTCTAGCAATAAAAATCGAATAAACGCTTGCTGGGTCTGTTTGGACGAATCCATGTCAGGACCGAATGTAGGCACCTTGTTTAAATATGTCCAAACAGCACACTGGCAGTTCCCGGCGATAGGAGCTTTGTTTCGTAGCACACGAGTATAAGGGCCTGTTCACATAGAATCCATCAGCGTTAACGATTCCGTTGGCGCTTATTGGTTTAATGGGTCCTATTCTATTTGAAAAGGCCCTAACGCTATCTACTAGAGCAAACAGAATGTTCTGGGTATTTATCTTCAGTACTGTAAACAAAAGTTTCACTTTCATTTGGGCTACCCTTATATATCATTCATACTACGTGTTATTCATATCCGGAGAACTGAATAGCCGCAGATTGCACTGGATGGCTGCACCTAAAAAATTATGGATCAGTTGACAAAGGTGAGGAGGCGAGTTATCATCCATCACTATGAGTTTAACACTAGAACCGCGGAGCGGGTCAATTTGACCCAAAATGATGTTCAATTTATCACCACGCGAAAAGTATCGATTGAAAAAAACAATTCCTTTTATGACTTTTAATATTTTAAGGTGAACAACAATTTACCAAATTTAAAAATTCGTAACATAAATATTTTTCCGATTATTAACACTTATACCTAGAACCGCGGAGCGGGTCAATTTGACCCGTACGAAATGTTAATGCACAAATAACAAAAAACAGATGCAATTTCTCGAACTGTAACTGTAAAATACTTCTATCCCACCCTAGAATTCCTTAAATGGACTGTACCAGAAGGGGAATAGTGAAGGTTTTTCAGTCAAGGTCATTATATTAGGTTTGAAACACGAACTACGTTGGAATGCAGTGAAAAATTACTGCGAATATTTAGAAAACTTTTTGAAGTTGTTTTTATTCTGTAATTAGTATATGTATAAAAACTATGTCACAACGCCGTAATCTTGCTGTTCAGGAAGCTTTAGAATATTTAAAACAATTATATGAAAAGAATTCAGAAGGTTCGGAAAAAGAAGGTTTCTCAAGATTCGATTTTGAGTAGTGAGGATGAATACCTGCCTGCTGATGAATAAAATTTGGATTCGAATGAAGAAAATTAAAGTGAAGATGACACTGGCAATGCTCTAACAATCCCTGGTCCTTCTCATCGCAATACTGATGATAATTTATCTGATAAAAAATAAAAATCAAGCATTCCAAGAAAAGAAACGCACACGCACACACGCAAAGAAATTTGAAAATAATCGACAATAACATTCAAAGTTGGAAATAATGAAGATGGCAAAGATGGGACAATTTGGAATGTCGCTCAATTAGGAACAAACGAAGAGGAAGTAAATCAAAGTGTAATATTTTGAAAGAAGTACAGGGGCCCAACACCACATGCTAAACGCAATGTTATCGACAACAGTCCTTCAAGTGCTTGGAGACTTTTTATAGATGAATGGATATTGAAACACATACAGAAATGTTCTGAAGATGAAGCTCATCGGCAGATTCAGGAAGGAGAATGGAATATAACATTAGAAGAAATAGATGCTTTTATATAAATTTTATATGCACGTGGTATATATTGTGCAAAAGGACTTTAACTGGATAGCTTGTGGTCAAAGAACTGAGGACCACCATTTTTCTAAAATACAATGTCAAGAGACCAATTTCGTGATATAATGGGATTTTTACGCTTCTACATAAAATCAACAAGATCAAAGCGTATAGAGACAGACAAATTTGCCCTTATTTCGGATATCGGGAATCTTTTCAGGAAAAATTGAAAGACTAACTATACACCAGGTCCTAATGTAACTCTAGATGAACAGTTATTTCCTACAAAAGCTAGGTGTAGGTTTATCCAATACATGCCAAACAAACCAGATAAGTGTGGAATCAAGTTCTGGTTGACTGCAGATTTGACTCAAAATATCTGATAAATGGATTCCCGTATGTTGGAAAAGATAACCAAAGTCCATCCAACGTTTCTCCTTCTGAACATGTAGTGCTGAGACTAATAAGTCAATATGAGAACAAAGGTAGAAATGTCACTACGAAGAACTATTTCACGACACTGAAGCTTGCAGAGGCATTGAAATCCAAAAACACCAGCCTTGTAGGAACTGTAAAACGCTCAAGAGAAATACTAGTCTCTGTAAAAATGTTAAAATCCACATTGTATTCGACTACGGTACTAACCCATAAAGACATGAGTCTAACTGTTTATCGAGGTAAAAAAGATAAAAACGTTTTGTTGCTAAGTAGTCTCCATCCAAATGTAGAAACTGCAGATAACCCAAAAAAACTATCTGATACAATCGCTTTCTACAACGCAACCAAATACGGTGTGGACGTGATTGAACAAATGGCAAGGAAATTTACAGTCAAGTCTGCTTCACGTAGGTGGCCGGTGATGGTTTTTTTGTAATATTTTGGACCTTGCTGCAATCAATGCCTGGGTTTTATATAAAGCTGTAACTGGAAAACCTATTAGTAGACCGCAATTCATTCAAGACTTGGTTGAAGAAATGCGAGAAAAGTTTGTTCTCTTCCGACATAAAAAGGTGGCAAAAAGAGCATGTGAAGCAACCAATGAAAACGATGGACAACCGAAAATTAAGCATAAACGAGTCCGATGCCACATTTCGAAATGTGAAAATAAAACTAGATATCTGTTCAAAATGTAAAGCACCCATCTGTGGAAAATGTACAAAACTTATTAATCAGTTTTGTACAAAATGCATACGGTAAATTGGATTTCATAATCTGTAAAACTAAGTAGTGATAAAATTTTTAGTAACTGATAAAATTTTTAATTTTTTGTATATATGTATATGTGTTTAATTTTTTTAAATTATGTCTAAACATATTAAAAAGAGATACTCTGTTTTTCCATTGAAATTAGGAAATTTATGTCATATTTTTTTAAAGAGGCATGTTGTTATACTCAAGGACATAAAATTTTAAATAATACGATTTTGTAAAAATTAAGTTAATTCCTCTTGATTTATATAAATTATTTAATGTAAATTCTGAGAAATATTGATTATTATTTAAAAAATAAAATGTTTTAGTTAAATAAATTAAGCGCTTGTGCATATTTTATAAGTTTACAATCTAGGGTCAAAATGACCCGCTCCGAGGTTCTAGGTATATCGAAAGTCCAGCGGTTCTAGTGTTAAGACAAACGACTACATGAGAGAACAGAGGAAAAGATTTTTATGTTCAATATCTACGCATTTTACGAGAAATAGTATATCTTTCAAACATGTGGAACTGTATTTCTCTGTTCAAAGTTTTGCCATTCCAAACTGAGAAACAGTTTGCATGTGTATTGATATTAGTTTAGGAGTATAGGTAATCTACAGGAAAATATCTTCTGCTAAGTCTGCTATTTAACCTTTTATTTAATTTGTTTTACAATTTATGCTTAACTTTCTGACAAAATATATAACAATTTCAAAATTTAAGTGCTTAATTTATAAAATCTTAATGACTTTGCTTTTCAGAAAAAGTGTTGAAAACCTATAGAAGTCGATTATTTTGACAGCAACGTATTAAATAAAACATAATTTTGTGTAGAATGATAGTAAATGGCCCTGAAAGAAGATTTCATTTTTTAAAAATCTAATTTTACTCTCACCATATTTTATGCCTAGATTTCCTTTGATCTTAGTAAGTTTCTTAATAATAATTTCATACAATTTTCCGCTTGTATTAAGATTTACTTTGATATTTATCAATGACGAATAAAATGAAGGAAAAAAATTAATTCAGCAATCGCTGATAACGATCTGATAACTTTTATTGATGAAAATTATATATAAATACATCATAAAGAACCTGTTATGTATAGACAATGGTATTTTTCATCCGTTCTTATGTTCTTTGATTAGCCGCAATCAGTGGCTTTCGTTTCAGATAACAATCCACGCAGTAAACATATTAAATTTTTAGAGACTCTTTTGGGGTACCTAAAGTTAATATATACCATTAGTGAAGTTATCACAGACCTTTGGGCAAAAGAGATCGACATTTCAAAAATCAGTCATATAGATCTTGCTATTGAGCTTGGTCTCAGATCGACATTTCAAAAAGCAGATACAAAATATCGTCCACTATGTTTCTACGAGCACAAATCCTGATCGAGTAATATGTCGAAAAACGGCATTTGGTCCCACGAAAAATTGCTCACATTATTCCTCGCAACAGGATGTGCGTTTGTGTGAAGAACACCTACACAAGCGTAAGATTCTGTCTGTCTCATCTCAAGTGGCATTCATGGAGATAGATCTATCAGTGTTTGGGATGGCTTATTATGGTTTTCTTCAGGCCGTATTGTAACCCTAAAAGGGAGATTGAATGGCAAGGACTTTGTCGAAATTTTAGCTCAATAGTCCATCCTATGGTGCAAACATTGTTTCTTACAGGAAATGGCGTTCTCCAGGATGATAATACCCCTATACATATAGATAAATCTATCAAGTATTGGTTTGAAGAGCATGAAAAAAAAAGTCAAATATCTTATCTTGCCCTGTACAACCCCCCCCCCCCCCCCCCCCCCCGACTATATATCATGCAACCACTGTGATCTGTATAAGCGGACAGTGCTAGGTATCGATATCCACCAAAGCATCTCTACAGGAGCTTTCATTATTTTTCCCTGAAGAATGGTATAACATATTCTTAACCACTATTCAAGACTTGTATAATCCAATTCCAAGGTGAATCAAGTTGTATTACATGACAAAGACGATTCTGAGCCGTCTTAATAAAGGTTTTCATGATGTTTGTTAGTTCTTCCATTATTTTGATAACCACATGTATATATATATATATATATATATATATATATATGTAATATCATAGCAATAGGCATCGTTGGAACAGCTATAAAAGAATTCTTGGGACGCAGTAAACAGTCGAATGATTTAAAATAGTTTTATTGTTGTTCATATGGAGTTCCCCATAGGGAGGGAGCTAGACCGTGTGACATATTCTATGTACAATCATTATAAAGAAGAGCCCGGCTTCATGCCGTGTTCACTTTTTATATCGGGAACATACAGAAGACTTGGTGTAAGCAATAATCCCTATGACGCTATGCTACGTCATGGACTAGGGCGTGTCCGATGATTCTTATCGGTTCAGTCTCCCTAGACAGAGGCTGTTCTAAGTCTATCAGGATATTTCTCTGTCTATAGGGGAACGAAGGGATTAACTACTGCAAACTTTAAGAGCTATTATATCATCATTAGAAATGGAATAAATTATGTTTTATAGGAATATAGACAAGTCAGATAATTAATATAAAAATTATTTTTATATTACATCCCCCCCTCAAAGAAAAAGAAATTCCCCATGCCAAACAAAAAGAAAAATTAATTTACCTATTCTGACAATTTAAAACTGAACCTATCCACCAACTCTTCTGTGTACAAAACTAACATTCAAATCTCTGAATGCTCACTTATAAAATTTTTAACAACAATCTTTGCATAATATTCTCTCCAATTTCAATATTCTTTGCAAGTTCAACATAAAAATCGCAACGTATACTACAAAAAGCACAATACAATATAAAAATATAAGACGTCTTGAAGAAAAAACATGTGGTAACAAGTGGTGACAACCATGGTTGTTTTGTTTTTTGGCTTATACAGTCTTTTGCAGAGAAATTATTGTCCTTTCACTGCTGAGCCAAATAAAACTGAATACAAATGCACTATCATAATACTGAAAAAAAATGCAATACAACAATACGTAAAAAAAATACAATCCTATAATAATATACCAACATACATACTTTATTTACATTATTCATGACTCAGTTTTAATTTTTCTGGTGCATGGTATTTTCGTAACTTCGAAACATGCACAACTTCTGAAGATTCTTGAGAGTGGGTATTTTTCTTATTAATTTCATAATTAACGTCAGAAATTTTGCTAAGGATTTTATAAGGACCACTGAAAACTGGAGACAGTTTCCTAGTATTAGGGTATTTAAATTCTTCATAAATGACTGACTCATTAGGTGTAAATTGTATATCCACAAATCTAGCATCGTAATGTATTTTATTCCTTTCATGGTAATGTTTTGTTCTCTGAACTGCTATTTTTCTCGCCTCTTCAACAGGAGGATAAATACTTTCCTTTAATGGATTTGTATATGGAATTGTGCCATACATTAAATAGGCTGGTGGAAATTTAGTAACGGAATGGGGGGTCAAGTTGTATTCGTGAGTTACTTCCTTTAGTAATTTAGGCCATGGAACTTTTGTAGATGATTCATTAATTTTACATTTTAAACGTGTGATTATTGTTTGGCCTAATCTCTCCACTTTGCCATTAGTTTCTGGTCTGTGTGCTGTAGTCAATAGTTGTTTAACGTTATAATGCTTAAGAAATTTTTTAAAATGAGAAGATGTGAAAGCTGGATTTCTATCACTTAAGATACTCTTTGGCACTTGAATTTGAAAAATTTGGTTTAGGAAGTTAGTGTAAGTTTCTGTTGTAATTGATTTTGAAGCAAAAGCCCATATAAATCGAGTGTGATGGTCAATAATTAACGTCAGGTATTTTTTAGTTGAATTGTAATGGTTAAGGCCACCCACACTATCAATTGCAATCAAGTCAAATGACTTGTCAACCGGAGGCATTGATTGCAAAAGTCCAAATCTTTTTTGTCGAGGTTTTTTATTTACTTGACATGTATGACAGTGTTTAATAAAATTACTAATATCAGAAGTTATATTTTGCCAATAATAAACAGGGGTGAGCAAATTAATTGTTTTTTGAATACCCGGATGGCCAAATTTTTCATGAGCAATTTTGAGTAATTTCAGTCTTAAAGAAAAAGGTACTACAATCTTTGTAAACCCTTTTTTACGAAGGCATAAAACATTGTTAATTTCGACAAACTTTCCAGTTAAATTGTCATTTTTTTGAGCCTCGGTAATTTCACTCAACTGCAAGAGATGTGATACCTGAGTTTCAACATTGCTTACAATAACATCATTTTGTACATTGTTATCTGGTACATCACGAGAGAGCATGTCTGCTTCGATGTTTGTGGTGCCCTTTGTATATTTAATATCATATTCATACATACTTAACTGCAAAGACCAGCGGAACAATCTTCCTTTTAAGTTTTTAACATTTTTGAGCCACACTAAAGCCGCATGGTCCGTATGTATGGTAAATTTTTGTCCGAAAAGATAATGATGAAACTTATTTAAAGAATCCACTATAGCGAGACATTCCAGCTCAGTAATACAATAATTTTTTTCATAATCTTTTAATGAGCGGGAGTGAAACGCGACAGGGTATAGGACACCAGAAGCATCTGTTTGTTTTAAAACCGCTCCTACACCAGTATGACTGGCATCAACATAAATATGACATTCAGCTTTTGGATTAAAAATTTTCAACACAGGTTTACAAATTAAAGTTCTTTTTAACATTTCAAACGCTTCTTGGCATTTCTCAGTCCATTGCCAAGGTGTATTTTTTTTTAACAAGTTATTTAGTGGTTGTCTAATAGTGGCATATTTGTCAATAAATTTATGATACACATTAATTGAACCGAGAAATCTTTGTAAAGATTTTACATTATTGGGTGGTTTTAGCTTTTTAATAACCTCAATGTTGGTGTTATCCGGAGTGACAATCCCATTGGTAATTTCATATCCTAAAAATTGAATTTGTTTTTGTAAAAAGGAACATTTAGAAAATTTTAGTTTTAAGTTTTCCTGTCTGCAGATATCAAAAATTTGTTGAATGTGTTCAATATGATTAGAATAGCTATCTGAAAAAATTAAAATATCATCAAAATAATTTGCAGCAAATGTAATTTTATATTTAGTTAAAATTCTACGAATTGTTCTCTGAAAAATGCTGGGTGCATTGCGCCAACCAAAAGGTAAACGTAGCCATTCATATAATCCATTATGGGTTGCAAAAGCGAGTTTTTCTGTGTCATCTGGGTGAATAGGGATATGCCAGTAACCTGAGGCCATGTCCAATTTTGAAAAATATGTACTTTGAGCTAGTTTATCAATCAATGTCTCGACCAGAGGTAATGGTTCGGCATCCGACTTCGTCACCTGGTTTAATTTCCTGAAATCAATACATAACCTATTCTTTTTGTTTTCATCTTTTTTATAAACAAGTGTTACTGGTGCCGAAAATGGAGACGAACTTTCTTTTATGATATTGGCTTTTAATAACTCTTCAATTTGAGTATCAATTTCTTCTTGTTGTTTTGGTGAAGTTTTATATGCGCGTAACGAAACTGGCAAATCGGAAGTCAATATCACTCTTTGGGGTTCTATTCTTACTGATCCCACGTCATATTTATTTTTCGCAAATATGTCTTCATATTCCTCTAAAAGTTCTTTTATTTCGGAACTTCCTACATTTTCACTCATTTTCGTTTTTTCCTCGACTGTACTCTGACAATGTGTGCACCCATTACCAGAATCCATCTCGGAAACATTCGAAAATGTTAAAACGTTTTCATTTTTATTCTTTTTCTTTACTTCCTTTTTATCTTTAACGTTACTAACATGTAGCTCAACATGATTTTCGGGCATGATATGCAAAGACAAATCGCTGCATTCAGAACTAGAGAAAGTGATCAGTTTTCTCCCATCCTGCTCAACAATTTGGTTCGCACAATTAATTACCAAACGAAAATCAACACAACTCTTTAAACCCAAGAGGGCATAAGGTAAATCGGTGTCAAGTATGAAAAACTCTGCCGATTTAACAATATTACCAATTTTAAGGTAGAGATTGCATGTTTTGTTAAGCTGTATTAGACCTTTTGTTTGTTTCACGTTTATCACTTTATTTTCTCTAATGGGAACATTTAATTTTTCAACAATTTTACTTGGAATTATATTAAGCGAAGATCCAGTATCAATATTTAACCATATCTTATTATTTGAACTCGAGTTATTTTCATTGTTTGTTTTTCTTTTATTATGTACGTACGTTTTGTTTTTTGTGTATCCGGATACTATTAATTGTCACTTTTCGGGTTGTGGCTTAGGCGCTGCAAATTCAGACGTAGATGGTCTATTGATGCAAGAGAATCCCCAATGATAAGAATTCATGATCCCTATGCTTGCGCAAAACTTACAGGGGTTGGGGGGCATCTCTTGCACCGCATGCGTCGTTTGAGCCTTTGCTGGTTTTGAATTATTATACATTCGTGGTGCAATTTTCTTGTCCTTACTACATTGGAAAGATTTGTGTCCTAGCTGTTGACAAATAAAACAACGGATTTCCGGTTTCAGTTTTTCTGTCTTTCCATTCGTATAGGGTACCCGATGGAACGGTACTTTTACTTTGTCCATGTCTTTGCGAATTTGTTCGTAAATTTTCAATTTATTTTTAAACTCAACTAAATTCTCACATCCATATAAAATGGCTTTGTTCTGTGTAGTGTCATTAATCCCGTTAATGACGTAAGTGATTAAAGCACCTTCGTCTATATTACTTTGATTAGCAATTTGTTTCATGGTTAAAAAATATTCTTGCATTGACTCATTATATTTTATTTTACGTTTTTGTAGGATGTTATGTATTTCCGCCGAATTATATGTTACTTTAAACTCTTCAATTAATAATTTCTTTAGTTTGTCAAAAGAATTGACTGAAGTTTCACTACGAATGAACAGAAGTGCGTTCCCTCTAAGACAACGTTTTGCGAATAAAAATTTATGAAACTCAGATAAGGAGAATAATGCAGCATGATTTTCAAAAGTTTCAAACCATTGTACGATATTTTCATGTTTTTCTCCCTTAAAGAGAGGAATCACTGCCTCAATGTCAGAGAAGTTTACCATAATTTTTGTTTCTCCCATGTTTGACAATTTTGAATTTTTATCGACATTTTCGATTTTAGAATAACTGTTTTCCTCGTCATTACTGCTTTTGATTTCATGTTCTCTACTTGTATTATTTTTCATTTTGACTCCAAACGTTTCGGTTTGGGTATCATTTTCGTTATTACTTATAAGGTTTTCGGTTTGAGTAGTATTTGCGGTAATATCTGTAAGTTGTACCCCACTTGTTTCGGTTTGAGTACTATTTTCATTATTGACTTTATTTGTGGATCCGGACTGAAATTCAGCCTGTTCTGTTTCGAGACTAATTTCGTCTTCTGAAATGTCGTCTGCAATTATCGAATTTTTAAGAAATTCGAAATTAGATAAGCACGAAATAATATGTTTAGTAATTTCCTCTTTTTCACCTTCTCCCGAAATATTTAAAATATCGCAAATCTTAATCAATTCCGCTAACTTAAACTGTTCTGAAATTTCATTCACTTTAGCTAAAAACTCTTTATCTCCAACTTCATATTTAAAGCCACAAAAATTTAAAACTCTATTACGATCTAATCTCGTGTTTCCATTTTGAAAAAGTAGTTTATCTAATAACTTGACCGTTGAAGCTTTTTGCTTCTTCAAAGCTTTACAAATTACGTCAATATCCTTAAGTAACATAGTTACAATATTAATATACAAATTCCAAAATAATTACACATAAAGCAGATTCAGTTATAAACCATTATAAAACTACAGCATATTGAGATATAAACCATTTGTTAAAATTATTCATTATTCAATTCAAAAAAAAATTCCTATCCACATTTATTTATGACTTAATAAAGAAAGAAAAATTACTCACGTAATGATTCACCACTTCCTTGAACGAAAAAAAAAATAATAAAAAAAATTTACTCCTTATGTACAGTTTTTGTTCATATTTCACTGGAATCGTCATGCACGAAACGAAAAAAAAATCGGCTTAGATTATTCACTTTCGTGTATTTTAATCCTGGAAGCATTGGACTCGCACTGTTCTTTGATTAATCCACAGGTAGCACTCAAATAGGAAAGTATCCAGGCTTTGGGATCCAGTTCGAACAGAAGGTTGGTCCTTTTCAAAACAAGTGTATTCACACGCAAAAACATTATTGATGTCGCAGTGGCCGTAGGAATACTGCATCGGAACTAACACCTCTTAAAACGCTGTCTGTCATCCTCCATCTGTATTCCAGCTTCCGTTTCGGTTTAACAGGGAAGTTCGCGGGTAGACACAACACATTCCTCCAAGAACGGCGGAGGAGCCCTGCTCCACTCATAAACTTTAGCCCTCGCCTGCGTCCCACAAAATTTAATCGTTTTGTCTAGCCCCCTTTATTGTCCTGGCGGCTTGTAATATCATAGCAATAGGCATCGTTGGAACAGCTATAAAAGAATTCTTGGGACGCAGTAAACAGTCGAATGATTTAAAATAGTTTTATTGTTGTTCATATGGAGTTCCCCATAGGGAGGGAGCTAGACCGTGTGACATATTCTATGTACAATCATTATAAAGAAGAGCCCGGCTTCATGCCGTGTTCACTTTTTATATCGGGAACATACAGAAGACTTGGTGTAAGCAATAATCCCTATGACGCTATGCTACGTCATGGACTAGGGCGTGTCCGATGATTCTTATCGGTTCAGTCTCCCTAGACAGAGGCTGTTCTAAGTCTATCAGGATATTTCTCTGTCTATAGGGGAACGAAGGGATTAACTACTGCAAACTTTAAGAGCTATTATATCATCATTAGAAATGGAATAAATTATGTTTTATAGGAATATAGACAAGTCAGATAATTAATATAAAAATTATTTTTATATTACATATATATATATATTTAAGCGGGGGCACTTGTCGTCAAACATTCGCCTATACTATGCAGCAGTTTACCGTCCATTTCATTATAGGGGCTACATATAGCGGACAGCATTGCCCCCTATGAAGGGACGACACAAACGGAGGCCTTTTCGTGGTGCGACGCTGGGATTCGGTCCGAGCACCCTCAGCACCGAAAACAAGCGCGCTGTACTACAGGCCGCAACAATCCCTCAACATACAATTTTATCGATTGAATTGAAGGTACTGTAGAATTCAGACGTACCTAAATAACGTTTCTATAGATTCATATTTTTACCGTTACTGATCTTTCCACATATCTTAGTCTGTTTATACATATGGGAAGGTTGTATGGCAAGTTTGGTTTCTTAATATGTGCCCACCAAATCCTTGCGCAACTCAGTTTTTATATCTAACCGTATTTATCGGATCTTAAGACTCACCTTTTTAAATAAAAAAAATCTTTTAAAATTAGGGTGCGTCTTATGGCCCGAAGGTAACATTAAACTAAAATGAATATTTTATTATACATATATTATATAGATTGATTATATATGCATATATATATATATATATATATATATATATATATATATATAGAACAATTCCGTAACTAACTAACTGACTGACTGACGGATAACGCACAGACCAAACCGCTGGAGCTAAAGGGCTGAAATTTTGCATGGCGATTCTTCTTATAGTGTAGGGGTGCACTAAGAAAGATTTTTGAAAAATTTTTAGGCTTTTTAAAATTAAATTTTTAAGCTTTTTTGTAACATTCTTTAAATTTGCATTACAAATAATAATCTGAGGGTTATAAAATTTATATCACGAGATGGATCATAAAAATTCCTTTAAAATGAAATCCTTTTCGAATCTTTATCTCCATTTTCTGATTTTTGGTCAATTTTTAAAGATTGTATTTATTAAATGCTGATCACGTGATTTCTTTTCTTTTTGTGATAATTTAAATTAATTTTGCATCACGTGTATAACAACGAAATAAATTGAGAAAAAAAAAATATTATTTCTTTCTAATGCGGCACACGATTGGACATTATCCCAAAAAATATTAAATTATAGCAAAACTAATGTTCCTCAAACTGTACTATATTAACTGTACGATATTCTTTAGTATGTCATATTAGATTCAATTTCAATATTTTCTTCTACATTATTTTGTCTATAAAAATATCCTTTGCGATGTTTTATAAATATATTTTTTTATTATTTATTTTTTGGCCTTAATTGCATACATTGGCCGTTTTATTTATTATAAATATATATTTTTGCTTTTCTTGGGATTAACTGCATACATTGACCGTTGTATTTAATTTCAATATACTCCGTAGCAAAGCACGGGTATTCAGCTAGTATATGCACATATATATATATATATATATATATATATATATATATATATATATAAAATATATATTATTTATTTTATATATTTTTATCTTTATTAAGTAAGAAATTGAAAATATCTTCACATACCCAACAAAATACAAAATATTCTTTTCTACAAATCGTCCCATAAATTTGAGGTGTGTGTTATCGTCCGGTGCGTCTTATGATCTGAAAAATTCGGACAATTTATGAATTAAACAAATATCAATCCAAAAGGAATATTTATTAAAAGAGTAAAATTCAAATTTCAAAACTCTCACAATCGTGTCGATTTTAAATAATGGAAAATATACATATAATAGGGTAAACAGTGTTCGGACTCCTTTCGGTTGCATTTGAAAAGCAAAAGCGCAGTCACGGCTTCTTCCTACTGATAAATGAATGCTCGTAATCCAGGTATGTCGAATTTCCCAAGAGAGGCCGATAAATAAAGGAGTTGCATTCATCGTCGTCTAAGCTTCCACCGTACTCCTTCGGAAGGATGGCTGGATTGAAGTACTCGTGCAGCTGACTCAAATCGGAGCGGAGAACAATCACCTGAGTGAAGGGGAAAACAAAAGTTATTTCGCCATTGTAAAAAAATCCAATATTGTACCGAAAAGCATTTTTCTTCGTATCTAAATTTTCAAAAAGAGCAGTTTGAAATTACTTTAGATATTTTCTGTCTTAATAGTACCAATGGTAATTTAATGCAAAAGGAAAATTTATGAATTCAATAAAGTTGTAAGATATTCTGCTAGGACAATTTAACACCTATACTTCTTCCTACATACCTTCAAGGGGATTCACGGGCACATTAAGAAAAACGGCTCATTTTTATTATACTTTCTCAAAACATATTAACGATGTTTTAAAGTATCAAATGACGCAAACCACATACTTTTGTTTTAAGCAACTGTCTATTCTACAACTGTATCCAAAGTACATTTTTATCGGAAAAAGTTTTCCTTAATTTCCCATCTTTGAAAGAATGTATCTAGAATTCCAAGGTACCTCCGTGAATTTTTTTTAGCGGTCCTTTGTTCTATTGCAATTAAACTCTCTACACAAACCATTTGAATATGCCACTCTTATCTTCCTTTCTTAGGTACGACGTTAATGGCTGTCGAAACGTTATTTAAAAGTTCGTAAATGTACACACGTATAAGCTTATATTGGGAACTCATGTGTTTACATCCTCCTTTTCCTACAAATAAATGCACACGATGCGAGCTTTTTAAAGCATTTCCTTGGGCTGTTGGCTGCACATATATCCTTTATACATTTTAGCTTTTTTATTTTCCATGATACTTGAAAAAACAAATCATTGGGCACCACAGTAACGACCTTGCGTAAGGTAAGGTAATAATGTCTTTCGTTTTTATTTTTCGGACCTTAAGAGGTCCTTGACCTTTTAGAGAGTATTCCGACCTTAACTGGCGTTTAGGAGGGTTGATGAAATGCTTATAGTAGGAATGGGTTAATTACGGGGTTCGTATCAAGAACTCTGACATAGTAGTTGAAAATGTTGTGTCCAAACTAGTAAAACAAGCCAGGTAATGGTAAAAAGATCAAGTTATCCTTTAAATGCATTTTGAGCTTAGTTTACAGTTATTATTCCCTGTTTCGCATAGTAGTTTAAATTATTTTAATACTGTGAAAAGTTTTTACAAAACAGATGTACTTTTCGATTGATCATATATTAACTTTTCATGGAATCAATTGAGTAGTTTTTTTCGGTAGTATTTCGGATTTTGTTTCATCGAAACGTTTTATAACATTTATGGCGAATTGATTAATTAATACGATTTCATGTCGGAATAAAAATTCGTCATGGTATGGTATTTGTCCGACACATGGTTTCCTCTATCGGAACTGATGAGAAAATATGGAATGATATTTCCTTCTTTATTCCAACACTTTTTAATTTTTTAATATGAAATATATATGTTGTGTTTTCGTTCGTTTCGATTTTCCTTCCATATCTTTGGTGTTATACATTAAAAAAATTGCTAGGGTTTTGACAAAACAATAGAAATTCCTCTGGAAAAATATGAAACATTTAATTAATAGTATATCTCATTTCTGAAAGTTTTAGTGTAGCTCAGTTCTTACATTATTCAACAAAATATATAAAAACAGTATACCACCGTTTATAAAAGTTCTTATCCAGTATCTGATGGAAATCTTTTCACTGATAAAATTGTAGTACGATCGAGGTTGCTCTGAATTGCTCAAAAGAATATTTCATATTATCTAAACCCTATGTAACAAGCTGTCAATGTTCCCCTGCTGAATCCACTTTTTGTATTTTCGACGTACAAAACAATTGCTGAATGTGTCAATGCCTATTGAAAATGAATTGTATTTCAATAGGAATTCACGTTTGAAAATTATACATTAGTCTTCCGTATATGGAATAACGCTTAAGTTAACCATTAAAATACTAGTCTAAGTGAAATAACTCAATCCAATCTGATTTAAAACAACACTTGCTTTAGCCTGGAACCAACTCTTTGAGCACCGAATCAAGTAAGATTAGGGATAGTAAATTTGAAAAGCTTTATGTCAGTAAAAGTTATTTTTCAAAATGATGTTTCAATTTTTCCCGCATAATCTGAGTACAAAGAAATTAAATCACCTCTGCTGGCGGAACCGCAAATTCAATAGAATTGTATAGTAAACCACGGCTAATAAAAACTTTGGTTTTCATTGTTTGATCATTTTAAGTAATCTTTCAATAGTTCCTAGATGAAGTGTAAAACAGAGCACACAAAAATATATTTGATTCTCAAAATAGATTCCAAAAAATATATATGCAATCTCTGCTCGATGTTGCCAAATTTTTCACTTCATGTCCCAAGATAAAATAAAGTCTATACTATTTAGAAACATACCCATATCTGGAATGGTTTTCTTAGACATGGCAAAAGTGTATATATGTATATACACCCTTTTTATGTTAGTTATAAGTTAAATAAAATTCAAAAACAAGTGTCCTGCACTGGTAGGCTGGGTGGAAATAGCTCTATCAGAGTTCAGTCAAGATTTCCAAAACAGTCGGAAAATATAAAATTTTAAGATTACAGTAAATTTTATTCTATATTCCATTTCTTTTGTTTTTAAAATATTATAGTATGCTTTAGAAAAATAATTGAAATTTCTTAAATCACAGGACAATCAAGATTAGAAATTCCACAAGATTGTAGTAAAATGTGTTTTGTATTTTCCATTTTCATGTTTTAGTAACAATTTTGCCTTTTACTCTTTTAATTTTCATATTTCAATATAACGCAAATTTCAATATATTTACACATTTAAGAAAGCAAAATATAAAGCACTATTAACCCATTAATGCCGACTTCGTTTTCTTTAACCATTTTTGTTACTTCTCTCATATTTGTATGTTTTAAGTCTATTAATGTGTATTATACAAAAATTATATTTTTAGTTGCACTTTAACTGTGTTTTTTTTACTGGTACGTTTCCGTACCAATCGGCGTTCGTGTGTAGTACACATCGAGAATAAAAGCTAATATTAAATTTATTTATTAATGAAAATAATAACAAAATCGGGAATACCACAATTAAATGAAAAGCACGTTAGATGATTTTCTGACAGAATAAAACAATAAAATGTCTATCAAGGGCAAACATGATAGTTTTTATGGCACTGAGAATGCAATGGCACATTACACTTTTCGCACTTGTAGCTGCTTCTACCGGAACAGTTCTTGCAACGGCCATGTTCTTGATCTGATCTGATTCACCAGTGACTGTTCTTGTCAAATCTTATTTGTGAGGCCGCTTTATGCCTAAATGAAATTGGCTTACCTGGCCCTCTAGGCAATGTTCCATAAGTGCCTAACAGTTCCTGTGCCCATTGTCGTACGAACTCAAGAAGTGGGATTTCATCAATATCATTTTTCATTTTATACAATTTCCATCCATTTATAACACTGGCACCAAGTACAAACGGAAACAATGACCACCACCACTTTTTAGAACGAATTATTACGCGATAATTTGCCACAGCTTGATCAACAAGGTCGACACCACACATATGCTTACTATAAATTTTTAGCTGTTGTGGCATGGAAACATTAATTTTCTTTTTTTCTGCGGCACTCCATCGAGTAGCAGATGCAATAGGTTTTGTAGAAACTTTGTTACTTGCAACAGTCACAACTTTATTGTCATTCCATTTGACGATACTGATATCTTCATGACATATATATTCATTTGTCCCCCTTGCCGACTTTTTCAAGATTTCTTTGGATGATAAAGGAGCATTTTCAGCCTGTTTTCTCTCAATGTCCCGGTTCCTGCTATGCCTCTTTTCGATAGCTCTTTCAGCAAGGGAATGCTAGTAAATAAGTTATCCATGACAACATGTGTCCCAGGTGGGATCTCGCATTTGTCTAGTAACCCAAGAACAACATCGGCTCCTTGGCCTAAATCAGATTTTGATAATTTTGTAGATGCTTCACAATAAGGTTCAGCATGCAATAAAAGACCATTAGAAGAACACAGAGTCCAAAGTTTGAAACCAAAACGTATTGGCTTACCTCTAATGAATTGTTTTAGTCCATGTTGCCAGAAATATGGATTTATAGACTCATCTACACTCAAAATTTTATACCAACAGCATAAAAGCATGACTTTCAAGGGGTAACAATTTATAAAATACACTTTTATAACAATGATTTAAAGTCAAAATATTATTTCATAAACTTCTAATTCAAACGTGAAATATTTTCGATTTTAATTCAAACGTGAAAGATTTCCGATTTTAATTCAAACTTGACTATACATTAGCCGGTTGGTACGGTTTCGTACCAACGATATATAAGTTTTTATATTTTATAATATAAAGCAAAACGTGACTTTCGAGTGGCATGAATTTATAAAATACACTTTTATAACAGTGATTAATAGTCAATATATAATTTTGAGATAAATCCAAAACTCTAAACTTACTATTTTCTATGTGATGTCAGAGGCATCTTGTTTCACGACACTTTCACCTGAGCATAACGTCAAATAACAACAAGAACTTGAGAGCGAATGGCGGAAAATGTATTTTTCCCGCTATCAGTGAACTATTCTTGAAGCACATGAGCAATATTGGACAACTAGACACATTTAGTGCAGAGAAAAATAACTATTCTTAAGCTGGTATGTTTTCGTACCAATAGGCATTAATGGGTTAAATATTTAGAAATAAACAACTGAAGTTTCTCTCGAAACCAAAAAGGTACGGAAATCACTGTTTAACAGTAAATATGACATACCCGAGGTAAATACAGGGTCATCGAAAAAGGTTGGGCACATTTCATATAATCATATTTAATGAAAAAATTACAATACAAACAATTATTTCGTTGTGTAATGTACTGAATTTAAGAGAATTTTAAATTAATAAGTTTGAATATGAGCACCGTCGGTTGCTCTACACATATCAAGTCAAAAATCAATCTCTAACCAGGTGTTACGGAGCGTGTCAGGCGTCACTGTGGCAAATGCATCGACAATTCTCTCCCGTAAATGTGTCGAGTCACGCTGTAAACAATGTTCTTGACGTAACCCCAGATTTGTACTCCGCTAACCACAACACACACTGAGCTTTCTCCTGAATAGTCGCCATTGCACTGACGGAAAGCCGAACGAAGACCTCTTCCACCTTGCATCGCTTCTGCGCAACGTTCCATATCACGGTTGCGTACCAGTTACATTTAGAAATCTTGTACACTTGCCAAGCTGTTTGAAAATAATATTATTGCGTTTGCTCAATTTCTTTTAGAATTATGAGCTTTCGAAATGTGTCCAAACTTTTTCGATGACCCTGTATAATTGTGTAAAATTAGTTAAGAAATAAATCTATCAACTTACCCGGTCTGCAATTTTCTTTTTCAGAAATCTACGCACAGCACAAAACCATACGTACTCAAGTGCATTGCAGTTTAGCAATACTATGCGCCTAAGTCTCCATGGATACAGTTCCTAGAAATATAATCAACATAAATACTGAATTGAGTAAATAGAAAAATGTTAAAACAGTTTATAGTATTATCCTGTTTTACCCATATGTAATACCACTCTTTAAAACACGCCAAATGCCCGAGAGATGTTTGTTGAATCATGAAATCAATGAATCTTTTATCCCCGGTATAAAGGTCTTAAGTCAAAAAGGTGATTTTTAGATATTTGTTAGTAGCAGTATATACACTGGTGTAAGAAATTAAGAGAATTTGCAGACTTGGTCGATTATCTCTAGAACTACTGTACCGATTTTAGTGAAATTTGATATGTACATACATTGATACAATACAAAAGAAATAACCATTCAATAATTGTAACACACACGCATGATCGCGCCTAACACTCGTTGGAGTCGGAAGGTATGAAACAGCGGTTGCAGAATAAACAAAAAATGGGTTAATAGATGGGTTAATAGGGAGTATGGTCTCCTCATACAGATATAGAGGTCTTGCATCGTGATTTCATACTGGAAATAAGGCATTTTACCATTTCCTCTGGCAATTGGTCCCACTCGTTCAGCAACGGTGTTTTCATTCCCTGGATGGTTCTCGGAGGGGGGTTGCGAGTTGCAATTGCCCTCCCCAGAGCATCCCAGACATCCTCTATAGGGTTAAGGTCTGGAGATCTGGCTGGTCAATCCATCCGGCGAATATCCTCACTCTCCAGAAATTCTTCGACCAGAAAAGCTCTATGTGGCCTCACGTAATCGTCCATTAAAATGAACTCAGGGCCAACTGCACCCCTGAAAAGTCGATCATAGGGCTCCAAGACCTCATCCCTATACCTAACAGTCACAGTGCCTCTTTCAAAGACATCGAGAGGTGTGCGGCCATCCAACATGATGCCTGCCCAGACCATTAAACCTTCTCCGCCATAATGGTCGATTTCGCGGACATTGGAGGGTAGGTAGCGGGACCCTGGTTTTCTCCATATGAACGTACGGCGAGAATTGTTGTTTAGTCTGAACCGGAACTCATTAGTGAAGAGAACGGTCGCCCATTGATCCATACTCCAATCTCTATTCTCTCTGCACCATGATAAACGGATTCTCCTGATCGCAAAAGTGAGCGGGACGCAAACAGCAGGTCTTCTTGCAAACAACCCTCTCTCATGAAGTCTTTTGGAAACAGTCACCCTTCATACACGGGTTCCTGTGGCTGCATATAAGTCACGAGAGAGCTCAGAAGCTGTAGCACTCCTGTTATGCCTAGATATAATAGACAAATGGCGATCTTCTCTGGCTGTCGTGGCTCTAGGACGACCTTGCCTAGGCTTTCTCTCCATCGATCCGGTATCCTGGAACTGTTTCCATAAGTTACACCCGACGCTGGGCATTAAATTAAACTCTCTACAAATTTGGACTTGAGATTGACCTGCTTCTAGTCTCCCCACAATTCGCCGCCTCATTCCATCATCTAAACGTTGGCGGTTACTCATTTTTACTGTTACTGTTTGAAATTATCCCGATTGCTGCAAATAACACCAAGAATTAACCCATTTTTTTACTTTATTCGGCAACCGCTGTTTCATACCTTCCGACTCCAACGAGTGTTACGCACAATCATGCTTGAGTATTACAATTATTGAATGGTTATTTTTTTTGTATTGTATCAATGTATGTACATATCAAATTTCATTAAAATCGGTACAGTAGTTTTAGAGATAATCGACCAGATCTGCAAATTCTCTTAATTTCTTACACCAGTGTATAAAACGCGTAGGTATTCAGCACAAAAATCGACGATATTTCTACTCTCCGAATGGCAACGGCTGTTACTACTGGATTTAAACATTAGCGACCGTCCGCAATTTAAAACCACGTATGTGTAGTGGCGACATTTGTTACAACCGCTAATCTTTTGAAAAAATATGTTTAGACCTATGAAATCCAGTGTTGAGTCATGGATACTTGTATGTAGGTTTATTTAGAGGCAGTTCTTTTGATCTTCTGTCACTGTAGTATCTGCTACTTTTGAAATACTCAACTGTGTATATCAAGAAGTTTTATGAATATCATAGTTGTTGTAATCCACATTATATTTCAGTACTTGCTGGATTTTTACTCCATTTTAAAAGTGAAGATATTTTCCCATTAATTTGTTATTTGATATGATTAAGTGGAGATATCTGAAATGTGAACATTGGTACATACAGAAAGTGATGTAATCCACACTACATTTTAGTACTTGCTGAATTTTTACTCTTTTTAAGAGAAAACATTTTCTCCAGTAATTTCTTATTTGATGTGGTGATAAAGTGTAGAGATCTTAATTTTGAAAAATTGTACATACAGAGAGGGATGTAATTTTTAAAATCATTGTTGGGTTTCTCAGTCTTATCCTTAACTCTGTTCTGAAGTAATGGAAATTCACAATTTTTAATCCCGATGTTTTAGAATCATCCTTATAGTGAATTTAGCATTTATAAATTTAAAAAAAAAAATTTAATAAAAAAAAAGAACACAAATATCTTTTGACTGGTATAAGACGCTTAAGTCTATCTATTTTGTATACAAAAGTACATTTCTTTGTACAAAAGTCTCAAGTCGAAATTATTGTTCTGCGATTGGTATAAAAGCCAATAACTTGGTATATTTAAATTTCTGTGTTTGACATAAGCCCTTTATACCGGGCATCAAAGATATAATAAAATATTCCCTTTATTTTAATGTTACCTTCGGACCATAAGATGCACCACAATTTTAAGTCGATTTTTTAAAGTAAAAATATCTGACGGTCGTTAGTTACACTTCGATACTTCTTATGGTCCAAAATAATACGGTACATACCTCTAAAAAAGTTTCCTTCGCCAATCAAGAAGGAAATTTTTATTACTGACCAAACAAATAACAAAAACATGATTTGTAACCTGACTCTAATTATTAAAATTTAGTATTTTATTAACACTTATTTGAATCCTGCGAAAGTCCATGCAATTTAATCTAAATAAACTTGAAATAAAATCGTTATCCGAAGTAAAAGTGAAAAGAATAATAAAACTTTGATGAGGAGAATTCAAGGGAAAAAATACCAACTCTCGACAACACATGAGAAACGAACCCCTGATATTACACTTATCAATTGATTTCAACAAATAAAATAGAATTTAACAAAAGAAAACAACCCATTATGAACCAAGATTCTGATTAAATTGACCTAGAGCAAACAGATTCTGATCAGATTCCCTCGTAACCAAATAAACATCGCACAGGATATTTTGACTCGTAAAAGCTGAATATTTCTTTATCAGATCGATATCATTAAGGCGGTTATTACTACTAGGCAGGTCATTTATATTTACTTGCGAGCAAAAATTAAAAAACATCGAAATGACATCCTTTTTAAATACGAACAGTGTTTTCAAAAATAAACACTAATTTTCCAATTCCAATAAGCGAAGTGTTACTTATTTTCAAGGCAAGCTCTGATTATTCTAAATTCGTAGCTTCTGCATACTTTCGCTGTTTTTTCACTCAAATTGAGATAACATAGCCATTTTTTTCGTGCAACCATCTTACAAGCTCGATCATAGCACTTATCTCTTTTTTAAATTCATTAAATTACAGAATTATTACTGAGCTACTATTCAATTGCATTAAATTAAACACACAAATAAATAGATACAAACTAAATGTATAAATAACTCTCTCCTTTCGTAAGAGGAAGGATCCATTTTTTTTATTCTTGAACTCATCAACCACTCTTCTCCAGTGTAAATTTTCCGATAATTTTGATTTGAATTCTCATGTATAGAGCGATATTATGTGTAATATCTCTTTAGAAAAACGTTAAATTTTTTTCTTTTATTCATATTGTAGCTACAGTTTACGATAGATGAATGTAGGAAACAGATGTCTTACTTGTATGTTTATCTATGGACCTAGGCCTAAATTATTATTATTATTATTGTTATGTGCGCGTGCCTGCAATACATTTTTGGGATATAATCACAAAAAAGCAAATTACGTCCGTAAATTTTCAGAGGAATTTAGAAATGCTTCCTTAGTTTCTGCTTCTTTCCATTCTTAGAAGCTAATTTTCAGAAGTGAAGAAGTCAAAAAGACAAAGTTACTGGTTAGCTACAAGAAATTCCTCCTACAGCAATTAAAAGATGAGGAGGAGAAGACTGAAGTCACGTTTGTAGTTGTAATATAAATTACGGTTCTTGAAGGAAAAATAAGTCTTCTAAAATACTTTGCTCTCTCTTTCTGTTGGGGTGCAATACTTTAAAACACTGAAATTTTCTAATCTATAAAAATTTTGCAGGTGCACGAGATTTCCTTTCTACAGTGCTGCAAATGTTCCTAAACTTGTGGTTGCACATCATTTCATGACATACTGCTTGCTGCTCACCTGCATTACCTTTGACCACAGTCTAACTATGCTTGGATGTATAACATGAGACACATCAAGAAACAGCTCAGCTATCATATTGCTTGCTGCTCACATGCACTACCTTTGAGCACAGTCTAATCATGCTTGAAATTATAACTTGAGTCACATCAAGAAACAGCTTAGCTATCATATTGCTTGCTGCTCACCTGCATTACCTTTGACCACAGTCCAATCATGTTTGGAAATATAACTGGACACACATCAAGAGATAGCTATCATATAGCTTGCTGCTCACCTACATTACCTTTGACCACAATCTAATCATGCGTGGATGCATAACTTGGGACAGATCAAGAGACAGTTCAAGAGACTGCTCAATTCCTACTAGAAATAAAATGAGGAAAGGAGACTTCGAGAGCTCACTTTGAAGGGAAATTAATGTTGCAGCTGTAATATCTATCAGAAACCGTGGTAGATAAAAACTATTTTAAAGAATTTCGTTATTTTTCTTTACTTCCCTTTACTCTCGAAACATGGAATTTTTACCATTGATAAAAATTTCTCAAATGAATATGGTTTCATCACGACAATGTTACAAACATTCCACAATTTTAGGCTGCAATTTGTATGATGCAATACATCGCTTGTCGCTCACTTGCAAAATCTTTGTCCAGAGTCTAAGAATCCTTGGATCCAGCACCCCAGACAAATGGCTCAAACCCGTCCCCGCCAAATCAAAAATGTCAGTGACTCCATTAATCTGAGCAAGGGGATTCATAGTCATGATATCAGAAACAATATTGAAGAATCGAACCAAATCATACAAA
Organism: Dolomedes plantarius; assembly: GCA_907164885.2. Classification (NCBI taxonomy): domain Eukaryota; kingdom Metazoa; phylum Arthropoda; class Arachnida; order Araneae; family Dolomedidae; genus Dolomedes; species Dolomedes plantarius. The sequence continues at coordinate 143,734,414 of OU015498.1, read as the reverse complement.
AATAATTCATCAGTTTTCCAGTTACCTGTAAATTAAAAAAAAGTCTTTGTTTAAAAGTATAAACATATCACTTTTACATTTTCACTCTTTATTTAAAAGTTATAACTTCTTTTGATGTCCTTTTATGACTAACAGACATGACTGTAAATTTCATGATCCCGCTAGGCTCAAGACTGAAGATCCTAGGTAAAGTATCTCGGAGAACTACCTCCCCCTCTCCACTCCATACATTGCATGTCCTCAAAACCGCTCAAAGTTAGCTGAACGTTCTCTCGCTGAACATACAATCAATGAATCCCTTTCTAGCCTTATTTTATCTGCCCGAGTAATCCAATTTTATCATCTTCCCGGTTGTACAGACAGACTCACCATTTAGATAATACGTCATGTCGGAGATGCGGTTCTTTTTAACTCAGGACAAGCACATATCTCGTATGAAAAATTTTATGTCATGCTCAGAGTGGTTGTTGTTCCTAATGCCCCCTGGCCGAAAGTGTCAAACCAGGTCCATATAGGCTTCGGGCTGAGTAGTGCGGATCCACTTTATAATAGCCCCACAAGGGTCGGAGTCCGTCTTGGCTAGGTGCCACCACAATATTGCCCGAGGACACCCAGAAGCAATATCTTGGGGGGGGGGGTCGTACCTTTCCCGGTCACTGATCCCGCAGAAGGACTTTCCTATTTACGGATTTAACATGCCCATATCCAGCCTAGGCATGAAGGTATTTCACAGCTCTTGCCGGGATTCGATCCGAGCACCTTCATTATGCGCTACCGGTAGGCTACCTCTGGCCTTCACAGTGGTAGCACGACATAAATTTTTTTCGCAGTCAGCAAGTATTTATTGTTAATCTAGAGTTTTATGGCAATCATATCATTTGAAAGAGTAGTGTCTGAGTCCGTGACAAGCGATAGATAGCGTTTTCCGCACTCATGGCTTGTATTCCGAAACTCGCATAATGACTCTGCAGTTATCTATCTGATGTAAACTACTACTGATTTTTACTATTAGTTTAGGTATAGTGTTACCCATTGATTCAGAATTTATCTAGCATTACGCAACTAAATCGTATTGAAAATATGCCTTTCTCCTTCCATGTGCTCAATCAGCACAAAATTTAATGTTGTCGCTGAATGACTTACAGGCTTTCCTCCCCCCGCTCACTGAAGAAATAAATCGTCATTTTACAATCACACGCCGCACATATTCTTTTGTAACCATGTACTGTCTTACAGACACTCAGATGGTCAGTTATTATAATAATTACCGTTGCAAGTTCGTAGAGAAATTAAAAATATGGTTGTGAAATAAAGAACTCAAGTTCGATTTTGTTGCAAAATTATCTCATTACTAACTTTTACAGAGAAATAAATCTTACTTCGCATAATCTCTCAACACGCTTTCCTATAGCTTTGCAACATGAAAGTCATTCACCAAAAAAATCCTTACCCAGTTTTATTATGAATATAATGTTTCCATCTTCGTTTGTATACGGCAACAGAGTACCAATTTTGGTGTCCAGTATTGCTTTGAAGTTGGGTGACATGCGAAAGACATCGGGATATTCGTTCCTCATAATATAAAAGTTCCGGAGGTATTTGTACGCTTCTTTGCAGTTGAATTTCCGATATCTCAAGTAACGGAGCAAATAGGCGTCGTCCATACGGTATTTGATATCTTTATCACCTGAAAAGACAGAAAGATCATTACGACTGAAAACCATTTGTTTTTATCAATATAATCCTAATTTTTCTTAGAGAATGTTCTTAAAATGTAACTATACATTTCACTGAATTACATATTATTGCTGGCAAATCAGACACCATAGTTTTCTATTAGAGACTTTCCCGTGTTTAACAGAACAGTTAATAATGCAATCTAAGAAACACTGAAAAATAACTGATAAACCAGAAAACAGATTTTCCGTGAAAAAAAACTGCAAAAAAACTCTCTTTCACACATAACTCACTGCTATTTTTTTTCTCTCGTAGAATACAAACTATATTGTTGGATCAGAAATAAACTCCACCTCATATTTCTTTCTGAAGTTTAAAAATCTCATACTTTCTTACTTATTTCATCGAGGTATTGCCAAAATTCCTATTCCCGAGCTTCAGAATAACCCGGATAGCCGGATAGACAGAGCACTAGTATTCAAAACCAGAATCTATGTGCTCAAACCCCGCGTAGGCATAGGTTTTTTCACCTTCGGAATCGATTTTTAGATGTAAGTTAAGTCTAACTCATGTGTTGTAAAAGTTATCCCTAGCTATAGTATACAGTTTTATAATATCCCATACGGAGTATAAACCAGTAGTAATATTTTTATTTAAATTTGGAGACAGTATCTAGATTATGTTTTTAACTTAAATCTTCTTACATTTTAGAAATTTCAATAATTAATGTAGGGTCAATTTATGTAGTTTATGTAGTCATTAAATTCTCTTATTCATTTTTACGGAACTACCCATTAGAATTTAATTTTTTTAAATAGAAAGAACATGTCACTAAGTTTTAATATCAATCATAGATTTCTATCATAGTATCATAGATTTCGATGCGTGCATCTGTTGTAGCAAGACAAACGTCTAAATGGTAATCCAGTTCTCTCTAAGGGTTTCGTGACATACCAGGTGTTATTCGACATTTTTGCATGAGTATTCATTAAATCCGTTGTGTATAAACAAATAATTGAAACTGTGGATGAGTTGAAGAAGCGTATCATTCAAGAAATTCGTGAAATAACTTCTGATATGCTACGAAACAATTGGAGAGAACTGAATTACCATTTTGACGATTGTCGTGCAACAAAAGGTGCCCACAACGAAATCTATAATACTAAAATCGAAATATATGATTGATATTAAAACTTAGGGATATGTTCTTTCTATTTAAATACTTTTTTAAAAAATTCTAATGGATAGTTTCGTAAAAATAAGCCATGATTTTTGGATACTTTTAGCCCGAACACCTTGTATAATATGATCACCAAATATTTTTTCCCATGTCAGTGATTTGTTTCTAATGATAACACAAACTAAAAACAGGCAAGTGATATACAAGAAACTAATAATTCGATTTATATTAAAGATAAATTCCGATTAATCACTCACGTTCCGTTGCGGTCCTCCATCATAGCAAACGGACCGTGTGCGCCAGTTCAGACATTATGCCTCGTATACTTCTGTACGTAATACTAAGCCAAAATTTAAGGTGCTGCATAGAATTTTTTCTATCAGTCATAAACCACATCTATTTTTTTCCCTGAAAACACAGTGCATTTCAGAGCTTGTTTAAGAGTGAAATGTTTCTATCATACGTATATTGATGCTATAAATATACGTATGAAAAGCATAATCTGGGATGTTAAAGCTGATGTGCACTAACCGTATTGGATTCGCTTGACTCAGTGTTAACCTATGGAGAAAATGTGTCTACAATTCACAGCTATATAAATGCTGATAATCCAATAAAAGGGGTAATTTCAGATAGCCTGAACATTTCTGCACCTTGAACAGGATTTATTTTATAAATTGCGTCCACCAAAGGAAATTAGAAGCGTTTGAAACACCCTATACTAGATATTTTCCCCGAATAATATAAATTTAAATATATTATTTACTTTATTTTAAATGAAAATTGCCCCAAGGAGTAAAATTTCTTTCACTATTACAGAGTGCAATTTTAAAATAAATCTGTCACTCCAAGTCGGCAATCCTTGGACACATTTTCTCCAAAGATTAACACTGAGGTGAGCTAATATAAAAGGGTTGGTACACAGTAGCCTTAATAACTTCAACAGAAATCTATTTAAGAAATTCAGGTTTAACTTCTTTTCACTAAAATTTGAAACAAAATCTTTATAGTAATTAACATGGAAAATCGAATTCGTAGGCAGTAGGAAGTTGATAGGAAAACATGGCTTGGCATCATAGTTCATTAAGCCCAACTTTTGGTAGGAATATGGAGGGTTCCTCTAAAATCTTTGACTACTAGTCCAGTTGGAAATCAATCCGGTTGTTATATTATGCAGTTAAAAACGTTGAAGTTTATCAGTATATGTCTCACTCTATTTTATAAACAAAACTAATATATTACACATTTTCAAATCACTAAAATCATAAATACGAACATTCCAAAAACTAGCTAAGTCAGTTAACCTTTTCCTTAAGGTTTGGGATAGCAAGTATCCCAACAATACTGGCCAAAGAATGAATGAATATATATATATATATATATATATATATATATATATATATATATATATATATATATATATATATATATATATATATATATTACAAGGGAATCGGAAAAATGGACCCCGTAAACTAAAGATTAAATAATTCTTTTATGAAGCGATGCCTTGTGACATTATCTATAAGTATTTCATTCATAACAATATGAGCTATTTTTTGGTCCTTTCCTGTTCGAAATAACACTAGTATTTTGCATTATTCTGAATGTAAAAAAAAAGAGATGAAAAAACTCTTCACAAAAAAATTCTTCAAGCCCCAGCATATAACATCACGCTCAATAATTGATTCAATTCTTATTTTCGGGATAAAAAGAATTAAATCTATAAAATGAAATGAATATAATTTTATAGACTTACTGGAAAGCATTTCTCTCAGCTTCTGAAGAGAATTATTTCTAGTCTCTTCCGTCTCTTTCAGTTCTTTTCCAGCTTTTTCAAGATCAGCCTCTGTCACACGACAGTCGCAGGGTGATCGAAACGTTTTGTTTCCAACCGTGAGCTCTCTTAGACTACTGGAGTGGATTTGAATTTCTGGTATCTCCATTTTCTGGGAGAAAGAGAGTTTTGATTTATGACACAATAATGCATAAAAGTATGAGTCAGATAAAGATCTGATATATTTTCATTGAGAGAAAACAAGAAAGCAATACAGTTTTCATTTAAGGAAATGGTGTTTTTTTATATATGGTTCAGAAGGAATTGCTAAATTGTAAGAACAGTTAGTTATTTTATGCAAGGAAATGTGTGAGCGCTTATTTTATTTAATTCAACAAATCGAAATACATTAGTAATCAAATCACATAAACGAAACTATTTATCTCAATCTTACCAATATTTCGAAATTCTTCCCAAAAAGCCCACCCCACCCCTAAAGAAAGTTAATAATAATAACCCTCATATTTCGTGAAAAAAGGGTCTAAAGATACAATTGCTTCTAAATTCGATAAGCTAGAAAGATAGTACAAAAAAAGAGATTATTTTTCCTTAAATTTTACCGTTAGCTTTTTTATCATTTTTTTTTCGTTCAAAATCATTACTGTGTGACTTGACCTAAAATCTTTAATGATAACGTTTGGTAATTACTTTTATAAAGCAAGTCCGTCATATGTATACACGTAAATATAAATAAACAAATATAAATATATATATATATATATATATATATATATATGTAATATTAAAACTGTCTTTTAAAAATAAAGGAGTCATAATATTGTTTTCGCTGTCGTATTCCTAGAGTATGAAGTGCGTCACTGTTGCACGATACGATAGGTTGGCTACAGCCAATGGAAGATGGTTTTACGCACGCTGCCAGCTGGGGATATACGAACAGGGCTTCTTGTTCTTGTTCGTCAGGTGTATATAAGACTTTTACAGAGGCTTTTTTAAAGAGGCTTTTACGGAAACTTTTACCGATGCTTTTTGCGCTGCTTGTCGCACTGATTTTATTAATACTTTTAGCGCTGCTTTTATAAATTCTTTTAGAGATCTCTTTTAGATATAAAATATGTTGTATAGAAGAGTGTCTAATTATTTTAATTATGGTTTTAATATGTTCTGTGTAACTTCAAGTATCATCGTCTCCGTGTTCATCTACTGTATGCGCTATAAACTATTAAAAGATGTCATGGCCGAATTGCTGTCTTATTTAAACTATGTACGACTGCTTGTGTTGAATCAACTGTAGAGCAATATCGAGGGAATATTATTTGAAGCCGGAAGGATATTGCTGATGCAAGGAAACCTTATATTACATCAGAAAGAATTAAAAATGGAGGATGAAGCTGTTCCCCAGAGACTTAGTAGTACAACAGACAGAATTAAAAATGGAGGATGGCGTGAAAGTTCTGGCTTGGCCCTGTGAGTATGGCACGGAGAAAATTTTGCCGTGGAGCCTTTGCGGTGGAGCCTTCACTGCATACCTTTTACAAGTGTGGAATATAGTGGTGATATACAAGGGGTGTGGTGAGACAGAACCAAGGACAACACCATATTCTTAGAAGAGACATACGTACAATTTTATTTCTTAAAATATGTTATAGCTTAATATTATTTTACTGATATAATTTTATTTATTACTTTTATTTTTATCGGGCAGCCTAAAGGGAAGGTATCTGGAATTCGGTACTGAGTGTGGCCGTATCGAATTCCGACAAGTGTCACAGAATCTAATTGTTTCTACAACGGGTATTGACACGTTAATCTGAAGACCGAAAATTCCCTCTGTGGTGTTGAGAGCATGGAACAAGGTCAGATGTCGTCCCTGGGGGTTTACACTGTAAATTGAGGTCGAAATTTATAATCACTTTGAAAGAAAAAAAACGTCTTTAGAGCCATTTTTGCTTCTCAGAAAACTTTTTCCAACTGTTTACCCTGATTGAAAAATAGCTCTAAATGGCCTCAAGCTGCATCTTGAAAATAGTTAAATCAAAATAGAACTTCAGAATGCTGTAGAAAAATTTCGTAAAGATACCTGGCAAAAAATAGTTTTAAGCATATCTTTAAAAATATTGCAAATCCGGATATTTTTCATCCAAAACAAGTAGACTTTAAGTAGAGATGTACGCATAGTCTGTACAAATACAGGGTCACACTAGTCAGTATAAATACAGGGTCAATATTTAGTATAAATACAGGGTAAGTCAAAACGAATGCCACAATTTCATAGGTTTACTATGCAAAATGTAATCAATGTGTTCATTCAAAATATACATACATGAAGAGGTAATATACAAAAGTTTTGAATGCACTCCTCACTAATGTTCGATATGCGCTCCTTTTATTATATGGCATATATCAACTCTGAAAAGTAATTCTTGCCAAACTTTGTGCAGCATATCTGTATCGATGCTGGCGATAGCAACTGTGATACGGGCTCTTAAATCAGTCATGATCGTAGGACCTGCAGGCACATAAACTCGATCCTTTACGAACCCCCACAGAAAAAAAGAATCGCACGGTTTCATCTGCAAACGCCTCCTAAGAACTCTCCACGTCGCCATTTTACCAAAGCGTAACTGAATTGGGCATCTGCCCGTTTTCTCTTCGCAAAAATGATTGGGCCATCTATTGGCGAATATAATATTTTAAACTACTACGTACTATTCGTCACTTTTGTATATTACCTCTGCATGTATGTATATTTTGAATGAATACATTGATTACCTTTTGCGTAGTACACCTATGAAATTGGGGCTTTCATTTTGACTTACCCTGTATGTTTGACCTGAAATCACTACCGGGTCTGACTATGTGAGACTAATCAAGAAAAGTGAGTAGTCAGGTTTGGTTCGAGGCTGATGCTGTTGTCTCAAAGTCACTATAAATTTATAGAAATACTAGGGGCTTCGCCCCTAGGCTCGCTACGCTCGCTCCTCTGTTACGGCCAATAGCGAGATACATAGGGGTGATTCTCGGTTAATGTAACAGCTTCCATCCATTTACTGTTGTCACCCTTAATGCGAAGGGCGTTTCAACACTGTTGAATTATCAGCTTTAAAATTCAATTAAAAATCGAAAATTTTAGATATAGACTTGAAATGAGGTTTATATGAATAAGAAAGCTTTCAGCTTCCAGACGATGAAAATATTTTCTTTGTAAGATAAAAAAACGAGGAGCATCGATATTACATCCACATAGGGGACGATATTTCTTGAAAAACTGTGTTTAATTTTTTTATGAAAATATTAGTCTGTTTTAAAATATTTTTAAACAAATGAGGTCTAGTTTGAAAGAGAAATGTCTGTAGTCTTAGATTGTAAAAAGATCAAAATTCTACGATAATTTTTTGGCGAGTTATCGTAATCTGAAGATGAAAAATTCAATATTTTCCCACAAAACATAAAATTAAAAAAACTTAAAGTCCGACGAAGATGAGACATGTCTAACTTTGTTCCCCACATTTTTCTGCATCTATTGGTATCGATCTCGACCCCATACCCCAAGCGGTTTCGGAGGAGATAGCGTGACAAGCTTTTGACAGCGGTGGCAGCGGCTGCTGCTGCAGCGGGAGTTACTTTTTTTTAGAATAGAGAGATAGAGAGATACTGACTTTTGGTTGCACCACTAAAATCGTTTCGAAAACTTGCCTTATGTTTTCTCAGTCCTAGAAAGCGTGTCTGTTCTATTTCACGGGAGCCTGCCTTGAAGAAAAATCCTTTTTAACGTCTGGGAAATAATTTCAGGTATATGAAAGATATATAAATTTTGTTTAGAAATCATTTTCACACACAAAAATGCGACAGATTTTATCTGAATTTTCACAACCCTTGACCGTATGTGTGGTAAACCGTATGCATTAGAATGCGTTGTTATATATTCCTTTGTTAAAAGTAACACTGAATAATCGGCAAATCTAGCCACAAATAAGACGGTGGATGTTTGTAGACGTTCAAAATCTCCTTTAATCTGTTGGTCCTGGCCAAAAGAAAATCAAAGTTCATCAGCGTCATAAATTTTGCCATTTTTATTTATCGACAATAATACATTATGACGTTTATCTGAAAAATATTTAAGCTGCTACTCGAGAAAAATTCGAAGCCAAGAGAAGATAAGAGTTATCAAAAATAACATTTAAAGATAGACCTTTTAGCACAGAATTTACACAATGTTATTGCGTAGTGTTATAATGTAAACTATTGACTTGTACTATCCTTTAAAAAGGTTCATTTTTTAATATCCAAGATTAAACAGTAGCGATAGGGTTTGAAGTATGTTGTCATTTGTATTCTAATAAAATTGTCTTTTCCACGCACGTAAAATTTAACAGAGAAAAGGGTAAATTTTGTATTCTGTGACTCAAAATTAAAACAAAATCAGACTGTAACAAAATTGTGCGTATGTGTTTATATTAAACACTTAAGATCGTACTGAAGTACGAAAAAACGATAAAATTAAAAAAGATAAAGTAAAACGAACATTAAAGCAATTGTCGGTCAAAAATTAAAAATAGAATTAGACAAGTAAATTAAGTTGAAACCCAAATATTAAGTACCTGATTTCTGACAATAAATTATTTTTCTTCGTTTTATATTCACGTTAAAAAAATTGTCCAAGTTGATCTGAAAATTCTGTTAAAACTCAAATGAATGTTTTCGTCAAAACCACTATAATTTCCTGTAAAATGGTAAAAAAAGGCAAAAATCCATATTTTAAAATTAAAATTATCTTTCTACTTTCAACATACTTGAATATTTAAAAAAAAGCCACCGAGTTTTCACATTAAAAAATTGATTACTTTATAAACATGACAAGGACAAAAATAGAGTTTGAAATAAAAATAAAAATTTTAAGTTAATATGTTACAATTGGTTATGAAAAATAATTTTATTAATATATAATATAAACACATTCGTGTATACATAAACACAAAAATATATGTAAGTGCATAAAATTTTGCGGAAGATAAACTTTTAAAACATTATACTGAAAGGGACTTGAGATAAAAGCTATTGCCTAAAGAGTTCAATTTTCATAGGTCAAGTTAAAATTTAAAATAATCACCAAAATTAATCTGCCAAAAATGGTGATCTTATTTTCTAAAAATCTCTCTTGAAAATTATATAAAACAATTTCAGTAGTAATACAAATAAATAGTCTAAAAGATATAACTTAGTGTTCAATAGCGTTGCATTTAATTTTGCGAAAGAAAAGCTTTTAAAACATTATACTGAAAGGGAATTGAGATAAAAGCTAATGCCTACAAAGCTCATTTTTCGTAGGCCATGCTAAAAATTTAAAATAATCACTAAAATTAATCTGCTAAAAATTGTGATTTTATTCTCTAAAAATCTCTCTTGAAAATGATATAAAAACAATTTCAGTAATAATACAAATAAACTATCTAAAAGATATAACTTAATGTTCAATAGCATTACATTTAATTTTGCGAAAGAAAAACTTTTAAAACATTATACTGAAAGGGACTTGAAATAAAAGCTAAAGCCTAAAAAGTTAATTTTTCATAGGTCATGCTATAATTTTAAAATAATCACTAAAATTAATCTGCTAAAAATTATGATCTTATTTTTTAAAAATCTCTCTTGAAAATTATATAAACACAATTTCAATAATAATACAAATAAGCAATATAAAAGATATAACTTAATGTTCAATAGCGTTACATTTACAGACAAGACATTATGTGTACGTATATGTAAATTAACTGTTTTATTTTCATTTTTTTATAATCTTATACTCTATTTATTCTTCCTCGACAAACGATAGAAAACTCAAATCTCATTTCGTTTGTCTGTAAAGCAATACCATAAAAATGATATGCTGTAGCAACGCATTAGTAAGAATATGCTACCCCTGAAACTAATAAAATGCAATAAAGCGAGTTTTATTAAAATCGGGCACTACTAGTCCTTACTGAAGAAAATCAGAATAAATTTCATCTGGATGTACGTATAACATTCTTATAAATAAAATTAGTAAAAAAACACATACGTAAGACGTTTAGCACCTGATTGCCTGAATTCTTCAACCTATTTATTATAAAAAATTCAATAAAGGAATAATATTAGAAGTTTAAGAAGACATATCAGCGTGTCACTGACGACAGACAGGTAGGTAATCGAGTGAATATTTTTTCCTACTCCGGTAGGATAACGGAGAACGTTCCAATGCTGCACGTGAGATCAAGGTTAACATCATTATCTGAAAGTAACAAAGTGATCTTCCCAAATATCATGATTTGATAAAAGTGATAGCAAAATTCAGGTAAACTCATCAAAGTTTACCTGTTTTGAACAGCTAGTTTCAATTGTGAACCTCGATATTATCATGATTTTAAAATAGATGTAAATTTCAGGAACACAGTTCGAACACATTATATTTAAAGTTTATCAAAAATTTAAACTATTAGATTGTAATCATTGACATTTAGAAGAAGGGGAAACTTACTTTTACTCTAAAGTTTTGAACAGAGAGTCAATAATTTTGTGGTTAAAAATACTACGGTTTTAAATATAGTAAAGTATTACTTCTTGAAATCTAGTAAATTTCCTTAGAGTAAAGTATTACTTGCCTTAAACTTACACAGCACCACTGTTTGAAGCACTCGCTCTGATCCACAAGATTTGTTTTTGTTTATTTCATAGAATTTCCCTAAAATGTGATAGCATTTCACATTTAGACTTTTTTCATCAACTCTTTTGTAACGAGTATGACATTTATAGCAACAGTCTATTTTCTATATTTTTCTTATGTAATCATTCGAAGTAACACGTTCTGAGTCAGACTCCGTGAGTTGGTGTCCGACAACATGCGGAACGAGCATAAAGCTTAAAAACCGGTTTTTTCTACTAGGCCTGAAAGTTGTTTGCAGAAAAAAAGTAAGGCTGCTGACGCTAGAGAGACACAAACGGCTCTAAGTAATCTGGCTGGACAAAGGACTCGTGCATTTTTCTCCCTTTCCTGGATATCTTATGCTAAATTGTTAATCTGAGAAAAATCTTTAAATATGTACTTAGTTTATCGATTGAATATCAGTGTAGGTTAATGTCTTACACTAGAAATTTACGTAAGAATATACTATTAACCCTTAGCTTACGGGGCCCATTTTTCAGATTCCCTCTTTAGAACGGGAAATTTCATACCCTCTTTGTAAGAACGGCCATTAAGGGGTTTGTATATATATATATATATATATATATATATATATATATATATATTCATTCTTGGGATAAATGCTATCCAACCCCGTAAGGAAAAGGTTAATATACTTGTATCCTTTGATATCATTCTTAAAAGTCGAATGGGAGGTCTGCTTAATGTCAAAAGATTCTAACTCCACTTCTCACTTGCCACTTTCAGTTATATGTGCAGGCCTCTACACAGTGGTTTATTTACATTTCTGCCACTATACAGATATTAAGTTCACACAAATAAATTAATAAGCTATGATACCTTATCAGAACTTACTTTGTTTTATTCATAATTTTACTTTTTTTTCTTTTGTATTGTTGTTGCTTATGCCACTTGATCGACAGCAACATCAGATCAAGTCCCGAGGGCTATGGGCGATGAAGGTGAGGCTCCTGTTTTGACTGGCACTGCAAGGGTTCCGTATCCGAATTGGCCAAAGGACCAGTCCCGTAATTTTTTTAACCGAGTCAAGTGACGAGACCAAAACACTTGACCCCGCATCTCCAGAGGTAATTTTGAGAACTTTGAGGACATTGCAGCCATGACAGATTTTACGTGCACCAATCGCCATTAGTGTACACAGCAGGGGATTTGTCAGAGGTGAGCATCGAACCAGTGAGTTTCAGATCACTATCCCGCTGCTCTTGCCAACTGGGCCACTGCACCCGTTTTTCTTAAAATTATTTTCGTCCGTTTTCTTTTTTTTTCTTATTGTATAAGGTAGGTGTCCCAAATATCGCCTACTCTAACTTTTTTTCAGCATTTCACCCAATTTTTAGTTTCTGATTAATCTGGAAACTCAAAGAACATCCCTAAGAACTATTTCCTTTGGTATCCTGAGATCAACCAGCTCCAAAACCAGTTCCAGTTTAAGTTATGTAGCCAGATTGGAAAAATTGAAATTTCCATTTAACTCCAGAGCGGTTACTAATATCGCGTACCTCTGTTCCTCTTACCGCCTACCGAGTGAAATTAGGAGCACCTGTTAAAAGGCGTTGCTAGCAAAGTCTCTGTTTAATGCACTTTCAAATGGTATAAGCAAAATTAGAATTTGTATGCACCTACCTGGTCATTCACTGGATTCTGATTCTTTGGAGCAAAGTTTACGAAGACAACAGCCAAAACAACTCCAGACTACATATAGTTTCTGTTGTTAGTGATAAGAGCGTTGTCGCTATCGCCGCTGTTAGCACAAACTCAGAACTAAGAAGTTACTGCATTTTCTCATACATAGCGCGAATCATACTTTAGAAACACGAGTTCGCGATATTAGGCACAGGGGTGATATTTGGAACACTCACTCTAATTCTTATATTTTCCACTTTGATGATTCTTTTTCATATCATAAATTTTAATTGTTTTGATTATTGTTAAAAAAGGGAATTTTCTTGTTATTTCCATCTTTAATAAATCATCTGAAAACTGTAGGAATAAAAAAAAATAGTTTGATTCTGCTACGATACCATTTTTCATTTATTTATTTGAGCGACTGTATTTTTTGTTGATCTCGCTTACTAGTTCTCGACGTATTGTGTCGGCATAACGCTAGAAACTTATTTGCCGTTAGTTTTACAATGAAACGAATGAAACGAATAAAGCAAAATATTTAATAAGAGTTATACAAAGTTCAAAACTTCCGAATACACGCAGATATAAAGAAATGGCATATATATCAGTATAAACCAGTAGCGCAGTCATTTCTTCATACCGATAAAAGAATGCTCATATTCCAGGTACCGCAAATTTCCCAAGATAGGCTGATTGATAAAGGTGTAGCATTCACTGTCTTCTAAACTCCCGCCGTACTCCTTCGGAAGGATGGCTGGATCTATGTACTCATGCACCTGACTCAGATCGGAACGGAGAAGAGTCACCTGAATTAAGGGAGAAAATACGTTACGGCGTCAATGGAAATAAATTTAGTAGCATAATTGAAAAACGTTCTTTAATCATATTTATGGGACTTTTAGATACCTTAAAAATTTGTTTTATGTCTAAAAATTAGATGTAGAAAATTATTTTGTAAATTATTTTTAGAGTAAATTATTATCCGTGTTAAGTGGCGTTAACCGTTAGCTTACGGGCCCCATTTTTCCGATTAACTGTTTAAAACGGGAAATTTCATAACCCCTTTGTAAGAACGGCCATTAAGGAGGTTATATATATATATATATATATATATATATATATATATATATATATATATATATATATATATATATATATATATATACATTGTACCAAATCCGTGGTACGGAAAGATATTTTAAAAAGTGAATTTCAAATACAGAAATAAATATGACAGTTACCGCAATTGAAAAACAGAAATTTTATAAACAGCAAAACTTTAGTACACTTTTTCACAACTTGCAAAAGTTGACAAAATAAGAACACCGAATCTTCGCTGGAAGTCGACAAATTCCAGCACCTAAGAACTTTTCTTAAAAAGTGGGGATTTTAATACACAGTCAATTAATACACATATAAAAGTTATTAGTATGTAGCATACGACCTCAAAAACTTTTCCTGAAAGGACCTCGTCTTATCCCAGCAGTGAATAACAAAATTGTTCACACTGAAAATCACCTGTAGAAAATGTAACCACTCGCAACAAAACCAACTCTTTAACTGAACTTTATTATTCCAGACTCTTATTCACCTATGAAATAAAACCCGTGATGCCACACCGCTCAACCAAACCATTTTCCAACAATAGACCCAAGAGCAGGATTTATTACTTACTCCGTGGTAGACGCGTGAACGTGCTAAACCATAGTTTTAATTCACGTGAACTCCAAAACATCACAAGCTGGAAATAACACACCAAGTTGGTCCCTAACTTGTAACAATATAGATATATATATAATATTCATTCTTGGGCCCGTATTCTCGGGACTCATGCTATCCTGCCCCATAAAGAAAATGTTAATAACAATTAAATACAAAAGGAAAACAAATTGTGGTAAATCGATCATTTTTCTTTTATTGGGTTAAAACAAACTGTGGAGCTTTCAAAATAAAGTAACGCAAACCACATTTTTTACAAAGACTGCTTTCCCGTAAACAACAAGGCTCAACTTTACTGTCTAAACGAATCCTGCTTGCATCTGTACTTAGTAGTACAGGGTGCGGGAGAAAAAAACGTTCTGATTTGGAACGTCAATAACACAAATACAAAGCAAGATAGAAAAAGAAATCTTTTATACCCGAGAAGTACACAGTATGTCATCCATTGCCATCCAGTAAGTTTTAAAGATCACATTAGTAAAATTGCGACGGTCAATTTCGATGCAGTTTTTAAGCCTCTTTCGGAAATTTTGCACGGATATGCGGACCATGTCCCCAGCAATCGCCGTGATTTCTTGCGTAACAGCAATTACGTAAGAAATCACCGCGATTCCGCGGGACATGGTCCGCAGATCCATACAAAATTTCCGAAAGAGACTTCAAAACTGCATCGAAAATGACGGTCGTCATTTAACTAATGTAATCTTTCAAACTTACTGGATGATAATGGATGACATACTGTGTACTTCTCAGGTATAAAAGATTTCTTTCTCTATCTTGCTTTATATTTGTGTTATTGACGTTCCAAATCAGAACGTTCTTTCTGCCACACCCTGTATATTCTAATTTTAACGGAATAAAATTATTATTATTCGCCATCTTTTAAAGGATATACCCGAAATTCCTTGCAAAATATCGATTTTTCGCACAGTTCTTCAATGTTTTTGGATTCCTCTGTTTATTAATCGGCTTCCAGAACATTTGGTTGCATGTAAATATTATGAAAACATTTCCACTGAAGCAAAAATTACCCTAAAATATATTTTTGTATTTTTAGTAATTAAAATTTTGTAAAAAAATTTTTTAAACAATCTAATATTAGTTAAGCTTGCAACTGTTTCTCTTAGCAATTTCTTGAAAATTTTATTCAAATTATAAATAAATAAGTCAAATTTTAAAAAATCGGAATTTAAATACCCACCAAATTGATAGTGAATAAAATCACTATTTCCTTTCCCTGGGTTGAACGTCGCGAAGGTATTGTTATAATTCTTATTTTAATAGAAATTTTGGGGAACATGGAAGTGGCAGAAGCACAGATCTGTTAAAAGTATAACAACAACACCTTGGGGTTTATAAACATATTGGTTTCGCAGATATATTAAGATTTAAACCTGGTTTAAATCTAAAATTTTTTTACCAAGATTTCGAGCATTTCGTATGCGTATCATAACGATCTTTATTTTAAGATACTTTTCAGAGAAAAAAAAATTCACAAAATGCAAAAGAGACATTTAATAAATCTCTATGCAGTGGAATCCCGCACAACACGGTAGATAGATTCTGCGTTACAGAAAACAGAGTTATGCGAACGACGTGTGTTCAATTTGATCTCCCAAGTATGGCGCATCGGTTTTAAGAGGATGGTGGACATTGCGAAGCGATTTTTGAAATTTTTACCTCAGGTACATGAAATTTTGCATATATATTCATTAAAGTATAACTATATCAAACATCTTAAAAAATTTATAAATATTTAAACTTTTTTTATATTTTAAAAATTGAAATTATTTTTTTTAAATGCGCCTTGCGATCCAATTATTAACTCCCCCCCCCTAATTTTGCATTTTTATGGCTTATAAATACATTTTGATCATACATTTGAGAGTTATGTATTGCTTTGGGCATTCGTTGAATAGTTAATTTTTAGGAAATAATTTTATGCCTGTACTCGGAATTTTCGTTAAATTTTTGTACTTTTCTACACTTTTCCACACTTTTGTGCAGTTAAACTTTGATAATCTGAACGATATTGAAACCTGAAATAGATACATAACTTTATTTTAATGTATTATAGGAGTCTTTATTATAAATTTTGTAAAATTGCGTCAAAAATTATGACGCAAGGAGCATTTCAAAGATTTGCAAATCTGGAAATTATTCATTTTGAGAAAAAGCCATTTAAAAGATGTTTTTACACCTACCTTTAATATTCACTTTTCTAAAGCTACCAAGTTTTCATTTTACTTTTCACTACATATTTTAAATGCATTTTATCCCAATATTTACATATTTTTAAAATATTAATACACCAAAGTAATTCTAATTTTTGTTGGATTTTTGGTAATTTGAAAGTCCACTATCCCCTTAAATGAATTTTTTATGCACACTCTGTTGCTTCTATGCAGGGTTAAATACGTGTCGCAGTGAACACGTATTGTTAGAGACACTAGCCAGTTACTTCCCCATACAAACCTGGAAAACGACGTAAGCAGACATTCCACTGCTAAACAAAAAGTCCCAAAAAATTGTCAAAATGTTAAATTTATCCCATGCGTTATACAGCTTTTTATTGAATAGCAATATCGCTATACAAAAGCAAAAAAAAATTTTAAATTGCAAGAAAATATGCAATCACGAGATTATGATAAAATATTTTTTGTATTTTCTATTTAAAAGTAATTTTTTTAATTTTCCTTACTCTTACATTTCACATTTAAATATACTGCAATTTTCAACGTATTTATATTTCTGAGAAGCAAAATATAAAGAACTGTTAAAGATTAAAGACATTAAGAACTTACTTTCTTCACTACCAAAATACTCATAAAATAAAATATGATATACTCAAAGTAATTCGGAATCTCTTTTTGTTATAAAATTAGCTCTGAAGTAAATAATATCAACTTACTCTGTCAGCGATTTTCTTTTTTAAAAAGGTACGAACAGCAGCAAAGCACGCATAGAGAAGTTCACTGCAGTTGAAACATACTATGCGCTTCAATCTGCACGGATACATTTCCTAAAAACATTGGCATCAATATTAATATCAAATCCAGTAAACTTGCGGTAAAAATTTTAATGCAATCCTGTTCAGAGTCATTCGTATCCACTTTTTTGAAGCGGGTCAAAAGCTTACCAAAACACATGTTACAATTTTGGAAACCCTTACAACCAACAAAAAAAGTACTTTGGGCAATACAATATTGTAAAATACATTAACATAGATATGAAAAAATGTTTTCTTAAGTCAAAGAGAAGTGAAAATTGATTTTAAAAACTTATGAAACAAAAAAAAAACTAGATTTTTCAACGAACCTTACTTATGAATCAAGTTAAGTACTTAATTTTACAGTTCGTTCGTTCATACGGAAGTCCATGCCACTTAGACAAATGAACTTATGAAAAAGTTGTCATGCAAATATACATGACAAAATCAAAGAAAAAATACTTGATTGGAAGCATTCCGGAAAAAATGTACAATTGCAGAACAAAACATAAATGAAAACAACGAATCTAGCCAAATAGTTATATCAAAAAATGATATATCTTTACAAAACATTTTATGGTGCAAAGAACCTATTATCAACCAATAATGTAATCAAACCACTCGACAGAAATTTGAATCGGGACAAATCTCATCGCTACCAAAAAACTCTTTTATGACGATAATTAGTCTGGTAGACTTTGTATATTTATTTTCTCCACAGCGTCTTCACTATGAGGTTATTAGTAATCTATGATCGAATTCGAAAGTACCAGCTACAAAATTAGTGAAATGACATTTTAAATATGACGCAATGCATATTATTATAAATAAATCCTGTTTTCCCAATCCAACCATATGAACAATTCCCTCTTTTTAATGAAATCCCTTACTATTTATTTAAATTCACACCCGTGTCATTCATACCTTCACTGTTTTCTTCCTATTTTTAGTATACCTATTTTTTACGAGTAACCCCTGAGAAACAATCATCAGATAGAAACAATCATGACCAAAGATGTAATGCCGTCCTTTCACGAATAATTTGTGGATTACTAAGTTCAATAGTTATTCTATGAAAGACCATCATCAGATATTTTCTACTGCTATCCGTTCATAGCAACTAATTTTCGGGGTAAGAAAGCTGAAAAAGATCAAGAAACTGATCTGCTACCATTCCTATAGCAAATATAAAGGACAAGGCTTCAAAGGCCCACCTTGTAATGAAATCACGGTTGCAATTATAATTATATAACACCGTAAATTGTCAGCCCTTTCTCTCCACTAATAGCAAATTACTTCCTGAGTTGATAAATAGCTAAAAATATCAAGAAACAGCTCAGGTACCATCTCTACAACAAATAAGATGTAAAAAGGAAACTTCGGGGGCTCACGTTGAAATGATACCAATATAGGACTTCGGCGTCTAGGGGATTTGATTCGATTTGTAGACAATGAAAAGTCAAATGTATTCCAGAGACGTTAATAGCAGGACAAACACGAACACAAGACATATCACACAAAAGATTCCCGCTCATCATAACTACATTCCAGTTCCACGGCCAAGCCAAAGTAGTGACGAATACCAAAATAGCCTCATACACCGTGTTCAAATAATCTCGTGTTCAGAGACGCCTTCTATCACAAACAATTCCAAACGATACTAAAACTAACAAAACTAAATGCTAACAATAATTTCTAATTAGGGCATATTCACATAGGAGTCCGGTAGCGGAAGCGTAAAAGGAAAGATAGAGCTGAAATGGAAATAACGAATCATAGGTGTTAAAAATTTCGTTGCTAATCGTTTTGAGGTTTTAATTGGTTAAACATATTTCAATACTTTAATGCTTCCGCTTCCGGACTCCTATGTGAACAGGTCCTTAAGATATTTAAGTAAAAATCTTACATCAATGTTGAAGTTGTAATATCTATTACAGTTTTTGATAGATAAATATCCATTTAAAGAATTTTGTTTTCATTTTTTTCTTTTTATCTCCCTTTACTCTCCAATCATGGAATTTTTATCATTGATAAAAACTTCTCCTATGAATATGGTTTCATCGCGAAAAGGTTGCAAACATTTTAGTCCACAATTTTAAGTTCCAATTTGTGTGATGCAATGTATCGCTTGCCGCTCACCTGCAAAAGCTTTGTCCAGAGTCTCAGCATTCTTGGATCTGCTATCTGAGACACATGGCTCCAACCTGTCCCCGCAAAATCCCAAAGGCCTATGGCTCCGTTAATTTGAGCGTGTGGGTTCATAGTGATAATATCAGACACAAGATTAAAGAACAGAACCAGTTCGCGTATATTTATTTTATCAGTTTCCCAGTTACCTGTAAAATAAAAGAGAGAAACCTGTAAGTAAAATTCAATTATTGGTAAAATGTAGTTTAATTACGTTTTCCTTCTTCGTTTTAATGTTTAGCTAATGATAATACCTGTTTAAAAACTGTTTTATAACTATAGGACACTACTGTGACCTTCATGAGATTGCTATACCTAAATAGGAATACAGTCTCAGGGTGTGAAATTTTAGATATATACATTTTAATACTGCAAAATGTAAAAAATTCTATTTCAGCTTCATTTTAACCCTCTGACGACTGAAGGCCCATATTGCCTTACCCCTAGGGCCCGTTGCACACACGGCGCTTTTTACGGTCGCGGAAAATAATCCGTCGACGTCGTTCCAAAAGTAGTTCTTATACACACGGCGGAAAAATCCATTGCCGGGGAAAAGGCCCACCACTCCTTTTCGAATCCTGCACGTTTCCAAGAAAACCAGCGGGGTTGCACCTACGCCCCCCCCCTCCCCCTAGCCGGGATTGGAGGAGCCCTCCTTTACGAATCCCCTTTACGATTCCAAGAAAACCAGCACCCCCTCCCCAGCAAACCCCCAACCACTCCTCTCGCAAATGACCCTACGACGCGACGGTAGAATCCACTGTGTGTGTAAGCGTTCATAGGGTCACATGGATAACTAGTTCAATCTGGCGTCAAAAAATCCGCCAGCGGACAGTGGCACTCGACAGCTGCACAAGCTACCGTCGACGAAAAATTTAATTTTCCGCCCAGTGTACAAGCTCCAATTGACTTCTGTGGTCTACTGTTGGAACGACGTCCGATGGAAAATTTCCGCGACTGATAAAAACGCCGTGTGTGCAACGGGCCAAAAGAACGGCCCGGCCGAGAATGAAAAGCGTCTTCCCCTTCCCCCGCGGAACATCCTGATGATTGTACTAAAATTTGTCAGGGTGGGATGCGGCTCCACTATCAGAAGTCCCCAGTATCAGCATCAGGTTATAAAGTACACTGGGATCGTTTCTAGACAATAAAAGAACGACTCTGCGGTGACGTTGAACTGTTGGTAGAATGACCACCTAACAAGCGCTAGAGGGGGAGGCAATCTAGGAGAATTTCGGCTGTCTGGACTTCTGAATGTTCGTCCGGCTAGGATGGTTCGACCTTCAGAGGGTTAAACATTTTCAGAATTTTTATTCTGAGTCGAACATCCACCACTAAATTTTAGTGCTTGCCATTGATTTTTGTGTATAATTTAAGGACAATGTTAGGTATTAAATCATTATCGCTATCGTATTACTCAACTAATTCAAGTTGAAAATTTATGATAACCATATTTTATCAAGAATATAATGTTTCCTTCTTCATCTGTATAAGGCATCATATGACCAATTTTGGTGTTTAGCATTGATTCCAAGCTAGGAGGCAGGCGAAACAGATCGGGATATTCGTTTCTCGTTGTATAAAAATTCCGGAGTTTTTTGTACGCTTCTTTGCAGTTGAATTTCCTAGATCGCAAGTAGCGGAGCAAGTAAGCGTCGTCCATTCGGTAGGTAATGCCTTTATCTCCTGCAAAGATTAATAAATTATTACAAATTGAAAGCATTTTTATTTCACTATATCATAATATTAACCGGAAAATAGTCTTAATTATACATTTTTTTTTAGAATTATTT
Source organism: Dolomedes plantarius (assembly GCA_907164885.2). Classification (NCBI taxonomy): domain Eukaryota; kingdom Metazoa; phylum Arthropoda; class Arachnida; order Araneae; family Dolomedidae; genus Dolomedes; species Dolomedes plantarius. Next base: position 143,712,748 of record OU015498.1, on the reverse strand, counting down.
ACTGATCCATCTTTATAGTAGTAAAACTGGGATTTTAAGAAAATGTAGTTAATTAAGTAGCGAACATGTCGCAGCGGGCAGAATTAGTTGATTTAGGGTGCTAGAGGACAGAGTCAATCAGTTCAGGGCTAAAGTAAAACACTGATGGAGTTGGTCAAATCAACAATCGAGGACATGTAGTACACAGAGTATCATAGTGGCTTTGTATTTAATGTACTTATCACCGATTTAGAGGTCGTTTAGGAGCCCGAGGCCATCATTTTATCAATCAAATTTACTGGCAACGCTATAAAGTAAATTCATATCAAATTCTCCCTATTCCTAAAAGACCAAAGTCATAGAACATTGGCCTGAATAGTCATTGATTTCTAAATTTACTTATTATAGACAATGTTAATTTTTTCCACTATGAAAAAAGATTTGCCGTACGTTTCACTGACAGTCCAAATAAAACTTAATACACCAAAGTTCAGCACCTTTTCATTAGCTGCGAATAACAGATTCACAAAATATATAATTTTGAATCCTTTAAATGTTTGCATTCTGCGTTCTATACTTTCATGTCTATTACTAACGTAAATTCTTTATTCTTCGTTAAATTATTATTATTATTATGCAAAGGAATCTCCCGAAAATTGTTAACCTGTAAAATTTACTTTTTCTCGATTTGCTGACAATCAATTTTGCCTCGATTTTCCTCGATTATGACTGTAGAACCGTAAGGGTAATCGAATTTGCGAGTTTTTAAAATCAGGTTTCAAGTTACTCCTGAAAACGATGACGTCAGAGAAGCCATAGTACGAGTCCATCGTTTCATCGGCATCCCATTTGCAAACTGTAGCACTAGAGACGCCTTTAATTCATCCTAAAGCTCTATTACTCCTAAAGACCTCTGCCCCAAAACCCTAAAATACGCCATTGGCACCGATTCCGGATTAACCGTGAAAGGAATGACGTCAGAGTATCGAAATTACCGATTTTCCCGCTACCCATCGAAAAAACACGGAGCTTTCGTGGTGATCTCACAGGCCCTTCATGCGTCTTGTGTCGTAGAGCCGCAAAGGGTACTCAAATTTATGATTTTTTTTAAATCCCGGGGAGAACAGGGTGATGAGGTCTCCACCACGTCCGTGAAGATCCCGATCTAGCGGTATGGCGTCACAAGGTAAATCTTCATGAGAGTCATTCGTAAAGCTTTTTTAAGTTCTAGGCAAATATGCTCTGCCAAATGCATTCAAGAAACGAACACGGGGGCGCAGGTTTCAAGTTACTCGTTAAAGCGATGACGTTAACGAAACCGCCGTACGAGCTTATCGTTTCATCGGCCACCCATTGCCAAATAGTATCGCTAAAGATGCCTTTAATCCGTCCTAAATCTATTCTACACCCAAAGACCTCTGCCCAGAAACCCGAAAATAACCGTAATCGGCATTTGCTTTCAGCATTTAATTGCTATTTCGAACCTTTTCACTATTCGAGTGCGTTCGAATTGACATCAGTGTGCTGTATAATTCTTTAAGTAAATAAAAATATAGTACTAAGTTAAACTATGCATTTATTAGAATTATTTTATAACCATCACCCTGCAACAGCCCGCTGATTAAATGATTAAGTTTTAGTTTTAGAGTAATGAGAATATTCATCACGAAAGAAAAGTATTTCTAATTACTTACCGGAGAGCATTTCCTTCAGCTCTCGAAGTGACTCATTTCTAACTTCTTCCGTCTCATTCAGCTCTTTCCGAGATTTTTCAAGATCAGCGTCTGTTAGATGAAAGTCGCAAGGCGATCGAAACGTTTTGCCTCCAACCACGAGCTCTTTTAGACTGTTAGGGTGCATATGCATTTTTAACTTCTCCATTTCCCTTTAAAAAAGAAAATATATTATTTTGGAACACATAGTGTATGAAAATTTTACAAAGATTTAAAATTTTCCTCATGCAGATATATTCATCTGATATTCTTTTATTGTAAGAATGGGATATAGGTTTGGTTTGGTTTGGTTTGGAGCGCTACGGTTAATTTTTGCAACACGAGGCCTGATTAGACCGGGACCTACTACTTAAAGCCGATTCCGAACGGCTACAAACGTCCATGCCAAGAGTGGGATTCGAAACCACAGACTTTGGTACCGAATATGGAAACATTTTTGAAGTTTGTCCATAACTAGTAAAGGCAGAAAAGCCAAGTAATAAAGAAATCTCTGTTATTTTATGCACAGTATTAGTAATCTAATTATATTAGTCAATCTAATTATACTAGTCAATTGTCTAATTATATTAGCAATATATTAGTAGTCTAATTAGACAAATGAAATATTTTATCTCCATAGTATCAAAATTTCAAGAGTTTTCGTAAAAAAAAGCATGTTAACAAAAGAGCTTCACATTTCCTGACCAGAAGAGTCTAATGAGTTATATACTTTTGTTTCCGGAAATTAGCCTGAAAATTTTGTAAAGAAACAAACAGTGCATGATAGAAATTACATCCGAATATTCATAACTTACTATTTAATTTACCTTTTTTGTTTATATTTAATTACTTAAGAAAATTTAAACAAAACAGGTAACACTAATTTTGACAGTTACTTTTACACAAACTATTTTCTGTATGTATGCAAACGAATTCACAAGTTCGTGCATATGTACACACATAGTCTCTATCATGCACACTCATATGAGGGTAATCTATTAAAATAAATCAGTTCCGTGACTGACTCAATCGAATTTATGACGAACTACTACAAATTGACGACTACGAAGCTTTGTCTTTTTTGGTTTATTAGTAACGTTAAACAATTGTAAACATAAATAGAAAAATGTTTCCCCAGATAGGGATTCCAACGGGGGTTTACATGACCCTGTTTTTACGAGAGCGAGGAGCGAACTGAGAAGCGAAAAACTTCTCCCTCTCTACGGGCGTCGCAGCGCCCTCTCGATACAATTTTCTACACTCCCTGACAGATAACGCACAGAACAAACCGCTGGACATAAAGAGCTGCAATTTTGCATAATGATTTTCTTATAGTGTAGGGGAGCACTAAGAAAGATTTTTGAAAAATTATTCTTAGATTTTTTTAATTAAATTTTTAAGCTGTTTTTGTAACATTCTTTCAAGTTTGCATTTAAAATAATATTCTGAGGGTTATAAAATGTATATCACGAGAAAGATCATAAAAATTCCTTTAAAATGAAATCTTTTACGAATCTTTACAACCACTTTCCAATTTTTGGTGAACTTTTAGAGATTAATTTTTAGAATTTAATTTGTTAAATGCTGATCACGAGATTTCTTTCTTTTTGTGATACTTTAAATTTTAATTTTGCGTCACGTGCATAACAATAAAATAAATTAACAAAATGAATATTGAAATACTGAAAAATATAAAATTTAACCACTAGACTAATTGAGATTGAAGTATTTCAAGAAATTAGTATGTCTTATGGATATTAAACATACAAATTAATTGCATATATTGACCAATGTATTTAATTTGAATATTCTCTTCTACATTATTTTGTTTATAAAATATCCGTTACGATTTATATACATACATATATTATACATTTATAAATTCTTTAAAATTCCCTTGGGTGAAAAGTTAATTTCGTTTTCGTTTTAAGAACAAAGGAATTGTAAGTTTCCTAAAAACTAAAGTTGGCAATCAATATATCGTCCCTTAAAATCCCCAATTTCAATATATATATATGTAAGGAAATCTCACTGGTCGCCTCTTCAGACGATAAACGGAAACAGTTGAATGGGCTTTTACGGCTTCTTCTGTTAACATACTATGGTATGACTCGAGCAGCATGGAAATACAATCAAACAATTTATTTGTTGACAATAATACTTTTTTTACCAGTGCATATCGTTATTATTTAATATTTCAACATATTTTACGAAATATAAAATTTTTAGAAGATATTTACATATGTACAAAAAACGAAAAGAAAGGATGGAGAAGTGCGGTTTCGATGCAAATCGAAACTCTAGCTACGCAGTTGGACACTCCCTGCATATAGGAAATTTTTTGTTGCGGTTGTCCCCGGGACTATTTGTGCTGCAATAGATTTAGAAACAGCAACGCGCCAAACAGAACATTTAGGACATATAAGGGGAAAGACAATGTTAAAAGTAGAGAGTCGAGGGAATGGACTTGTGATGCGTTATTATTATAGGATAATTAATACTATTGGAGGGATTCTTATTACATACTGACCCACAGACGCATACATATGTACATACATATACAGGGTGAATCTGAACAAGTGGGCAAAACTTCACGGGGTGATAGAACGCACCTATATAAGCAATATTTGCCATAGAATGTATGGTCGGAACGCAAACGGTGAGAAGTTAAAAGGTAGTTTTCCACTGTCACATTTAAAGAATTAACACAAGAATGAGAGGAGATACTGAAGAAAACATTTTATTAACATGAATGTTATTGATTTACATGGTCAAAGAAATTGCTCAAAAAAGCTTTCGCCAGCTGTAATGCAGGCTTCACACCTGCGGGATAGGGACTGACGCACTTTTGCGAAGACACCAGGCATTTCCTGAATATCGCTGGCGACTAGTTCCATATTGGTTTCAATGGGGTACTCGTAGATTAGGCTTTTCATATGTCCCCACAGGAAAAAGTCCAAACACAAGAGAGCCGGCGATCTTGGTGGCCAAGATATGGGACCACCTCGACCAATCCATCGCCCTGGGAATGTTGCATCTAAATTGTTCAGCACATCTAAGCTGAAGTGTACAGGCGCACCGTCGTGCTGGAACCACATTCTCGACCTGATAGAGATTAGAATCGGTCGCAGCAGTTCCAGCAACACCTCTCGTAGGAATGTGTGATACGATTCGTCGTCCAGACGGTGTGGCAGGAGGTATGGGCCAACCAAATGGCCATGGAGGATCCCTGCCCACACATTTGCGGAAAACCGCCGCTGTAACGAATGAGGACGTGTGGCATGCGGGTACCATTTACAGCGCCACCTAGCGCCTTGCTGTTTGCGTTATGCCTATACTTTCTATGACGAATATCGCTCGTGTATATGCATTCTATCACCCCGTAAAGTTTTGACCACTTGTTCAGATTCACCCTGTATATATATCTATATATATAAAAGAGCTTGTCTGTTTGTTTGTCCGCTATAGAATCATAGACTGTTTCACTCACAGAGACCAAATTCGGCACAGTTAATGTTTAGGACCCGAGAAACTTAAATCAGCAAAAACGAAGTTTGGGTCTCAATTAGTTTTTTTTAAATTAATTTTTTAATGATTTTTTGTGCCCGTAAGAGGTGCGAGGTACCCCCTGTGGATGCAGACGTTCAGTGAAATACGAACCTATCCCTCTTCTACCGCGCGGGAGAAGAGGGGTGCGCGGGGGGGGAGAGATTCATGGTAATAACATTTCTAACTGACTGACTAACTGACAGATAACGCACAGTCCAAACCGTTGGACATAAAGAGCTGAAATTTTGCATGGTGATTCTTCTATAGTGGAGTTTATAGTGGAGGGGTAAACTGAGAAAGATTTTTGAAAAATTCTTCTTCGATTTTTTAAAACTAAATTTTTAATCTGTTTTTCTAATTTTTTTAAGTTTGCATTTAAAATGATAATCCGAGGGTTATAAAATTTATATCAAGAGAAATGTCATAAAAATTCCTTTAAAACGAAATCTTTTTCGAATCTTTACCTACCTCCTTTTCTGATTTTTGGTGAATTTTTAAAGATTAATTATTAGAATGTAATTTATGAAATGCTGATCACGTGGTTTCTTTTCTTTTTGTGATACTTTAAATTAATTTTGCGTTACGTGCATAACAACGAAATAAATTTACAAAAGAAATATTAAAATACGGTAAAAGATAAAATTTAACCACTAGACTAACTGAGATGGGAGTTTTTTAAGAATGCAGTTCAAATTAATATGTTTTAACTAAACTTTCCCGGCTCTGCTTTTTGTCCTTTGTTATTTGCAGTTTTTCTCATCGCTTTAACCGATTTGCAATTCGCTTTTTCAACGGTTTTTGGCCTTGGGAAAATCAAAAATCGATACGGTTTTTGGCCTGTCGACAATAAAAAAACCGAATCACCAAAGTAAGGAAAATAGGCTTCATGTGAAATCGCGCCTTACTTTGAATAAATGAAGGGGATAATGCATTTTGCATTTTACCTCTTGGGTGATGTGGAAAAAAGTGCGTCTCTTGGGTGTTGTGGAACAAACTGAGCTTTTAAGGGAAAAATAAATAATAAAGGCAAATGTAAATTATAAAACTTATTTCTAATTAAACAGTGGATCAAACAAATCTAATTAAATCTAATTAAACAGTATCTAACAAATATAATTAATCAGTAAACTTATTCAATCCAAACGTGCGAATCACGCAACACTGTGTTATTAATTCTCAATAAAATCAGACGTATAATCAGACAAAGATTCGCAAGCTCAAAGTTTCTTTCTTTCTTATTGTCTGTATATCATTTCAGTAGAAACGCGCTAAGCGCAATTTGTCTAGCCAGATGAACATGAAGAGCGGGGGGGGGGGGGGTGCAGCCCAGTATTTTTTTGATGCACTGCATGAAAATTTTTATATCTATATATCTACCCGGGCATCGCCGGGCAATAATGCTAGTATATATATATATATATATATATGTGTGTGTATACTCCTTGATAAGAAATCACTTTCACGGTCAGAGGATGAACCAACGGCTCTTTATAAAGTTTTCCATCCGAAATTTTAAAATAATCTAAAAAATAATATTCAATTTTCACTAGAATGTGTGAAATCGCGGCATGGGTGGTCCCGCACAGTTTAGCTCCCGTTTTGCAAACAACATCCATAGCGCTCCAGGCAAAGTCGACGGAATACACCACGAACCTTTGATATAATTTTTACAAGTGTCTATATTCATATATAAAATCAATTTTTGAGTCATACTTAGTAGTGATAATGAACAAAAACATAATACTAAAACTGGATTCACTTGAACAAACAGCAACGCCAAAAAAAAACCAGTTTTTTAGAGCAAATTTTAAAGATTATAATCTATTGCTATTGCCTCATTCAGATATGTTTGGTTTGGAGCATTTAGGTATTCAGGATTACAGAATAAGAAAAGGTTTAATATGTGCCCTAAACAAACTCCCAGCTATATAGCGCTTCTAACACAATATTTAATTCAATTTAAATTGTAGTGGAAAAGTATGAATTTTAAATTTACTTTAAAACTGAATAAATAAACCATGATTATCGCTCGTGGGTTTATAAGTATAATAATCTAATTAATATACACATTTCATTTTTTTCTAATGCGGTGGCATTTGTCGTACGATATTCACCTTTTCGTTAAACACCGCGAAATCTTAGCTGGCCACTTAATTATGAGAACGCACCATTTAGATGAGTCAACATTCCTCCCAAAGAATGGGCAACACATTAACGACGAAGCTTTATTCGGGATATGAACCCAAACCCACGACGCTAACCACTATACCAACATAGGCGACTACATATATCATTGAAATTAGAAAAGAACAGATGGATTTTAAAAAAGTTTTTAAAGAAAGATGAATACTTATTATTACTTATCTCAAAAGAAAAAGAGAAGCTCAAACAGAAAAATGAAGCTGAAACCAATATATCAAATGCTTTATATGCTTACAATGTACAATTTTTCATCTTTTAATTTCACAATGAAAAAGCTTGATAATTTATTTTCTGTAAGTATCTATGAAATTTCTAAAGATCATTTACATTAATCCCACAATAATTTAATTTGTATGTTCCAAAAATTTCGAATGAAATCTCTGTTTTTTAAAAAATGAAATTGTCTCTTTTGGGCGTATCTTAATAATGTACAAAAAGACACCAGTATAGTTTTAATACTTGAAAAAATTTGTGGTTATTGTAAAATATCTCAAGGATAATAACTTTTGGTTGAAAAGAAAACGATATAGAGAATATCTTTCACAGCATTTAATGAAGATGTTATTTGAATTGCATACAAACACACAAACATATGTAAGAGTATATAATTTTATCTAATAGAAAACTTATAAAATAATTTTACTGAAAGGTACCTGAGATAAAATTAAAGTCTATAAAGCTCGATTTTGATAGGGTGTTCTAAAATTAAAATATATAGACCAAATAATTTTTAAAACTTACTCGTCACTTATATTGGATAAATTTAACAAATTACTCACGAAATAGCTAAAGAATATAACTAATATCCAAAAAAGCTCATTCAAAGATATAGTCATACGAATTATGTTTGCACAGAATTATGTTTTAATCAGCTGGATACTTAAATCGTGTTTTAATAATCTCCCGCTTAAGATATAACACCCAATCTCTGATTTGGTTTGTTTATCATTCCACAAAGCAAAAATGTCGTACAGTCTAGGCATTTCAGTAAGAACATGGCGCCTGAAAGGAAAAAATAAATGCAATTGAGCCAACAGTTTTTCAAGTAACAGATATTTATCGGTACATTTAATAACATTCATCCGTCTTTCAAGACAAAGAAATAGACGGTTCATTACAATATTTCCTTCATATCTTTTCGATCATTTTGGGTTAACATTACTTTATCTTCGCAAAAACACGGCTAACTACGTGATGCGATTGAATGTGGTTTCAAGCCTAGAAAATGTCAGGAGAATATTGGACTGTTGTTGTCAAGAAAACATCTCGCATTTAGTGAATGCAATTGCATCTAAATGATACAATCAGTGCATACTGAGTCTGATGAGTTTTCTTAAATTTAAACAAATGGTACTGAATCGAATGCAGTATGTTTGGTGTAGTTTGATATATCTGTAATTTTGCGATTTTTAGGTGTAGGTCTGCATTAATGGCCGGAGGATGTTCGATGGAAAGATCCTAAAATTTAATTATTAAAGTATATATATAAGATCTAAAATATATATAAGATCCAAAGTATTTATAAGATCCAAAGGGCCGTGGTGAACTTGTGGTACAGCGCGCTGGTTTTCGGTGCTGAGTCGTGCTCGGATCGAATCCTGGCGAATCGCCACTAAAATGCCTCTGCCTGTGTCGTCCCTTCATAGAGGGCAATGCTGGTCCGCAAATTGTAATTGATTTAAATTCTTTAAAATCTATTTTTAGTACTTAGCGGCTCTTATGGTGTTGTTGATTAATGTTTTGAGCTGCGATGCAATGGGCTTAGGTTCAAATCCCGAATAAGATTTGATCGTTTCCGTGTCGTCTCCCTCATAGGGAGCTATTCTGGCTCACCTATAGAGCTCTCATTATAAGTAGCCAGTAAATAGCGGTGAATAACAAAAGGCGAATTGCGCACATCAAAGTGCCTACGCATTCGAAAAAAATGTATAGTTCTTAAAAGAGAAAATCAGATCTAAATATGAACTAGATGTAAAATATTACATCTAAAATTTTCGTAAATATATTATGCAATTAAAACCACTTACCTAGAATATTCAACACCATGACTACGAAACCTAGAATATTCACCACATTTACTTACAGAATTTACTACGTGTTTATATTACGTAATTATGCTACGAAATTCAATCACGAAACGGTATTTGAAGTGAGACAAAACATTTCAGTGCTCTACTGTGTACATACAGCCACAGCAATGAAACGATTATTCTCCGCATTTGAATAGGAAAAGAGGTTAAATCCTTGAATATGCGATCAAAGTAAACGTCATTATCTGAAGCGGGAAAATCAGACAAGCATACACAATGATAAAAGAGAAAGCGTGACCCACTTAAAAAATGTATTATATTGAGTTCTAGTTTCATAATTAAATTATCTCATGATGCTTTCAAAATCCCTTTAAATTGTGATTAAACAATAAACACTATATCTAATACAACGTTAAAATTTTAAAATGTTCAAATATATTCTTCACTTTTAGAAGAGAAAAAAAATCCTTTGATAATCAGTTTTCGCGGTACTTACACCTTCAGTTTTTGTTTCAATACTACAGCTTCAAATAGAGTAAATTATATTAGAATTATTAGGTATTCCTTTACCTTTAATACAGTATACTTCGGAAGCAATTAATAAATATTAATAACATACTTTTATGATAGTTTATTGAAATGCACGTAATATTATTATGCACACACACACACATTACATACATACAAATATATATATATATATATATATATATATATATATATATATATATATATATATATATATATATATATATATAACATTAAAAACCCCATACCACTTTAAAATCTAACATTATTCTAAATTCCCTTGGGCGTACGAGCTAAAGTTCGCTTTTGATTCTAAGTTCTAATAACCTCGAGAGAAAATATTAAATGGCTTCCTTTTTCAAAAATGCGCGGCGTCCCCCATATTTTAGATAAGCTCTGCGCAGATTACATAAAACCACATGTGACTTATCGACAATAGCAAATCCCTATTCGCTATGATGATCACATGACAAAGTTTATATAAACCGCCTGAACGGAAACATGTACGCTTTTTGGATCATGTAATTGCCTTGGGAAGACGTATTCCCCGACGAATAAAAACTAGTATAATGCTGTAACTTGCTGCGTCGATTATTATTATAGCCACGACTACACTATCAGCCCCTGTGATGTGCTGGACGCCCATTCTCTCCTTGGGTTGTTCAGTATGTTACAATTAGTCGTCCAGGATTTACTTCACCTGCTGCGACCACATCCCACTGGATTTTCCAAGGCATTTCGGCGTTTTCGTTTCAGCGTCACCGCGTGTGAATTTTTCGCTTTAGCTGGGTGCATTAGTGCGCATTTCTGCCTTACGATGGTGAATCAGCTCCATGTGCGACCTTCGATTGGAGGCCAGCGTGAACGGCTCCATTTCGGTGCTAGTGTGATTGTCAATAAGTGCTGCGGCTTGCTGTGAGATTCATCCTGGATCAGTTTCAACGTGTGGGCGTCCAAGTCCGGTGTTTCTTCAAAAATTGTGTATTTTCCTTTTCAGAAATCTTGTGCCGGAATGTGTATACTTAAGATTAGTGTTCGCCATTGCCACAAGGATCGCCTTCAGTGTTTTAGGGAATTTCGCCGCACCGAATTAACAACGCAGGAAACGAAAGTAATCACCGCCAATTTAAAAAATCATCGATGTGTTCTTGTGTGTTAATTTAATTAAGCCGGTTTGCAAGCCCTAGCGCTGTACCGTGAAAAAATAAAAATAAAAATTTGTGCAACCGAGAATTTTACAGTAACAAGACAAGCATCACATGACCAGGTTGTATGTCTCCCATCATAAACTTTTTAAAATTGTTTAGTAAACTATGATTGTATGATATTATATTCTTGTTTTAAAATTGAAATATAATTGTGATATTGTGTTAAACTTATAAGATGGAAGATAAAACTATAAAGACAGAAAATCAGGGGGAAAAAACAACAACAACAAATGATAAAATTGAGACAGAATGCAAGGACCATTTTCAACTTGAAAATGTAGAGAGGGAAGGCTCTAACAGTTTTTGTAAACACTTGCCTAGACATCCAAGATTGCACAGAATTAAAAGACACTTTGCAAGAATTATTCTTTGAGGCAGATAGCGTGGAATTCTCTGAATTTTCCAATTTGAAATTTGAATATAATGATGACTTAACCAAATATTTTCATAAAAAAAATTGATGTAGGAAAGAGATTGGGGTTATCACAGAAATTAATACTAGAAGGCCTAACACAAGGCCTAAATGCTCAAATGAGAATGACCATAGCTGCAAATCCTCCTCAAACCACAACAGAATGGATAGTGTTGGCTAATAAGCTAATCAAAATAAATAATGAAGGAAACAAAACTAATCAAGGGGATCGGGATAACTTTTTTAACACTAGATTTGAAAATAGGAACCAATTACGACAGAATTATTACAACCAACCTCAAGTTAGGATGAATTATAGCCCACCTTACCAATTTAGACAAAATTACTCCTCCCAGCCTCAATTTAGACCTAATAATAATCAACAAACTCAGTTTAGACCTAATTATAGTCAGCAGCAACAGTTCAGACAATGGCAACCCAGAGATCAAAGGTTGAATAGAAATTTTGCACCCAATCCCAATAACCAAATTAATCACCACCAACAATATGCAGACTTACCATCTAGACCCTGTCGAAAATGTTCTAACTTTGGCATAAGTAATGCTTATCATTGGGAACAAACTTGCTCTATTAATGAGAGATTTGATAAGATGTCGGTGTCAGACAATAAACATCATTATGAGGAACCTGAATTTGAAAGAGATCAGGCGCCAGAATGACAATTACTGTCATTGAGGGGAAACATTATCAGAAATAATAGGGTTGACAAAACAAAAAGACTATATGAAAATGAGAAACAGAATTTTTTAAATTGTGTGGTTGACACTGCTTCGACTATTAGTCTGATGTCACAAAAACTGGTCAAGCAATGTCAACTAAAATGTTATTCAAGTTCTCCAATTAAGGTCAGGCAAGCTGAGGGTGAAATCTTAATTACAACTAAATGTGTATTAACTTTGAGAATAGGGAAAATAATTAGAAACATTTCTGCATATGTTTTGGACAATGACTTGCCTTATCTTATTCTGGGACTTCCTGAGTGTAAAGAGTTTAAATTAGTAATTGATTGTAACCAATTGTGTGTGTATCAAAATAGAATTGCTTTGAAAATGGTTAATATTTGTGAGATAAGTAAAATTTCATTACACCTACAAAATAAATGTGATAATAAGCATGTGGATAATAATAGTAATGGTCATGAAATTGAAGTTTCTGATATATTTAACCCTTATGAAGAAGATTCGCAGAAAGAAAATGATATTTTCTGTATTGATTATGATGTAAATGACAATTTTAATGAAAGCTCTGGTGGAATCAAAGCAGAAAGTAATCCAAATTATGAAAATGTTGACATTAATGATCAAATCAAAAATTTAGATGTTGATAGGGAATTAAAGAATTTATTGCACAAAAATAATAGACTGTTTTCAACTAACAAATATGACATAGGCAAAATAAGGATGGAATCCCAAAGAATAATCCTAAATTCTGATTTACCAGTGAGTCTAAGAGCATACAGGACTTCGCCAACTGAGGAAAAAGAGATCAGGACCCAAATTAAAAATTTTTTAGAAGCAGGAATCATAAAAGAATCACATAGTTCATACTCAAGTCCTGTGACTTTGGCAAGAAAGCGAAATAAGGGAAAAACTAGACTTTGTATTGATTTCAGAAAACTAAATTTAATTACTAAGACAGATGCAGAACCCTTACCCAGAATTGATGATATTCTAGATAAATTAAGCAGAGCTAATTACTTTTCAACTTTAGACCTTACCTCAGGGTATTGGCATGTACCCGTCCACCCAAAAGATACTGAGATATTGGCATTTGCCACTACTTTTGGCTTATACGAATGGCTAAGACTCCCATTTGGTTTAAAGAACGCCCCTGCAATATTCAATAGGACTATCAGGAGAATTTTAGATAAATATAAAGTTAACTTTGCATGCCACTATTTCGATGACATTATAATTTTTTCAGACTCCAAAGAACAACACCTTGAACATTTAGAGATACTATTTAACATTTTCAAAAAAGAGAATATCAAGTTAAAATTAACTAAATGTACTTTTCTGCAACAACAAATTAATTTTCTTGGATATAATGTAACAAATGGGAAAATTGCCCCAGACAACATTAACATTGAAAAGATAAAGTGTTTGAAACCACCAACTAATGTAAAAGAACTCCAAAGATTCTTGGGCACAATAAATGTGTATAATAAGTTTATTCCAAAATATGCAAAAGTAAGACAGCCATTAAATACATTATTGAAAAAGGGGGTAAAATGGGGATGGTCAGACAAGTGCCAAGAAGCTTTTGAGGATCTTAAGAATTTATTGATTTGTAAACCAATATTGCAATTGTATGATGTAAACAAAGACTGTCATTTATTTGTGGATGCTAGTAAACATCAGGTTGGAGCTGTTTTAAAACAGCCAGGTGAAGATGGGGTGTTGCATCCCATAGCATATCACTCTCGTGTATTAAAGGACTATGAGGCAAACTATTCTATTACTGAACTTGAGTGTTTGAAAATTGTGGACAGTTTAGACAGGTACTATCATTATCTCCACGGGAAAAAGTTCACAATTCACACAGACCATGCTGCCTTAGTTTGGCTTAAAAGTGTGAAAAATCTTCGAGGTCGACTCTTTCGCTGGTCATTAAAACTAAGTATGTTCGACTATGAAATTAAATACCAGAAGGGAACTGCAAATATTGAAGCTGACATGCTTTCAAGGAACCCTATTATAGAACCTAAAACCCAAATAAATCATTTAATTGAACTAGGAAAAATTGTAGAATTTCAAAATAAAGACAATGTACAGGGACTTAAATATAAAAAACTAAATGATGTAATCTACATGAGAAAGAAAGGATTTTTAAAAATTGTAGTACCATTTTCATTGAGGTTAGAAATTTTTAAAAGAGCCCACGAGGACTATGGACACCCTGGAATAAATAAAACAATGCAATTACTTACACCCCAATATTATTGGCCCAAAATCAATGAGGACATTAGTAATTATGTTAAACATTGCCATACTTGTCAATTAAACAAAAAGAAAAGACAGAAAAGGTTTGGATTGCTGCAAGAAGTACCTCCGACAGACCAACCCTTTGAGTGCTTAAGTTTAGACACAGTAGGCGGATTTAATTACTATAATTCCACAAAGAAATATTTACATTTGATAATTGACCATGCAACGCGTTATATTTGGGTTTTTCCATCAAAAAGCGTAACTACTGAAACTTATACGAATTGCTTAAAACAAATATTCCAAATTCAAACACCAAAAAAATTGCTAACCGACAGAAATGCAGCTTTTACATGTTCAAAGTTTAGAAGATTTTTAGAGCATAATAATGTGCAACATTACTTACCTCGAGTCATCATCCACAAACGAATGGAAAGGTAGAGAGGGTA
Organism: Dolomedes plantarius; assembly: GCA_907164885.2. Lineage (NCBI taxonomy): Eukaryota > Metazoa > Arthropoda > Arachnida > Araneae > Dolomedidae > Dolomedes > Dolomedes plantarius. Next base: position 143,697,734 of record OU015498.1, on the reverse strand, counting down.
AATCAAACAATAATTACTAGATTAAGGTGCAAAGTACATAACTCAACAAACAAAACTCCTTGGACAACCCTATTAAATGAGGTAATTAATGAATACAATCATACACCTCATTCAGTCACCAAATGACCCCAGCTTACCTACTTTTTGGAATATTACCTTATGAACCTCATGTTAACAAACAAGATTTTTATCCTCAGGTGGATGAGGCAAGAAAATTAGCTAAAGAAAGGACAATTAATTATCATAATAGGAATAAAGTAAAATATGATGTACGTTTTGTAGAATCTAAATTTAATGTTGGAGATTTAGTGTTATTCGAAGAATTTCACTACCCTAATACAAGAAAATTAAGCTCACCCTATTCTGGACCTTACACTCTTCTAAAACATATGTCAAAAGTTAATTATGAAATTGATAGACCAAACTTTCACACTAAACGAGATTCTGAAATTGTCCATGCTTGCAGATTAAGATATTATAATGCACCAGAGAACTTAAAACTACACCACGAATAATGACAAACATTAGATCCATTTTTTTTTCTTTTCTATGTGATGCTTAACATCATTATACTTTTTTTTAATTCATATAATTAATTTTGTGTTGTCCTACTAAAGATATTAAAAAAAAAACTGTCTAACTTAAACTTTCTTCTTAAGTATACTATTATATGTGAATTTTTTTGGATCTCAATTTAAACACCGACTATGACAACTCTACTTCTTTAACCTTTCAGTAAATTTTCTATTTCTTGAAAAACACTTTCCTATCACCCACCTCTACAAGCGCGCTGGATGTCGTCCCAACTGTTTAAGATCTTATTAATTTTTTTTTGCTATTTGTTTTTAATTCATCAACTCAGTCACTTAAAGTGCTGAGGACCATATGCTTGAGTAATGACTAAAACAGGGCTGGGATGGCCACTTCTTTTGTCCTCCCATTTCTATATATTATACTCCCACAGGTATGACAACTGCACCTTTTCCTTTTTCTCCATCTTTGTACTATACAAGATGCTGTTTTTCAACGCAGTCATATTCTGTCGGAGATTCACGGTTAGTCCACTGTACGGCTAAAAAGACTCTTCCTCCTTATTAGTCAGAGAACAATATGGAGAAAGAAAACCCACTTGTTACACAAACATAAACACAACCCTCACTGCTTAGAGGTAGAATTAAAGAATTTGAGACTAAGAGTTGGGGAACACACATACAACAAGGTACCTTCAAAACAAGGAAATGGATCCACATAAACTTATAATAAATGTACAAAAATGAATAGTAGATAAATAATTTGAAAATAAAGTGAAAAGTATTGAGAATAAATAAATAAAGTTAGAATAAATATGAATAAGTATAATTAAAGAATATTGAATAGAATTTTGGAATGAATAAATGTTGTCGAAATAAAATGAATATAAGAAATGATGAAATGAGAATAATAAGAAATAAAAATGATATTGAAAAGAGATTTTTTTTGATAATAAGTAATATTGAAATAAAGGAGATAAGAGATATTAAGAAAAAAAAATAATGAGATAAATAAAGATACAAAAACTAGATAATGAGTGATATGTTTTGTAATTTTTATGTACAATTGATATATTTGAAGTGTGATTTTATTAAATCTTGTGATTTTTATTGAAAGTGTGATTTTTATTATAAACTGTGATTTTTGTTATGTAACTAAAGAACTAATTTTCTTTATATGTAAACAAGTCGAGATAATGTGATGTTTATGTATTCTACGTTTGTGAAGCAGAAATAACACAGCACTAAAAAGACTGTGATTTTTTTTTTGTACCCAACTACAAAGGACTTTTTTTTATTTAAGCCAAGATATTGTATTTTTTTTCTGTATTCTGCACTTGCGAGATGATAGGTCACAGAACCTACCGAACTGTGAATTTTTTTTTGTACTTTTCTCAAGCAACATACTGTAGATAACATAACAAGGACAGTGAACTATAAGCTACCATGTGTACCTTACAAACTTTTTTGGACTCACCCCAATGTTGTGAGAGTTGAGGAGGAAAGTACAATAACTTCAAATTATTATTGTCATGTTCTATTCCATTTACTTAACATGTTTGTTTGTTGATTTTGATATTTTCATTGTTATAGTCTATTATATGTGTGAGTCGACTCAAAATTAAAATTGATGTAAAGTGAAAATTTGATAACTTAGTTTTTTTTTTTTTTTTTGGTTAAATTTAATTGAAATTTTTTTTCTGCTGAGATTCTGTTGTGTGCGGAGGGCCCGCCCTGCACAGCAATTTTCAGTTGATGATAAATTTATTTTTAAGTTTAATTTTTTTCAAAGCAACAATACAGGAAGAAATTTACATAATTTACAATTTTCTATAATTGATCATTAGTTACTATAACTTTTTTTTGCTTTTATTGTGTTCATAAATTAGTAAATCATTAGTGTATTTTTGTGTATTCAATATTGAAACGTGCAATGTCTTGCCATGTGATCATCATACTAAATTAACTTAAAACATATGTTCATTTTCAAACTTTTCCAAATTTGTGGTCGACGCCCATTTTCCTCACATGGTCGGGTGAGTCTGTCCTCCAATGCAGGCATTGTTGGTCAGCCTCTTCTCGGACGGGGGGGATATTCTATAACATTAAAAACGCCATACCACTTTAAAATCTAACATTATTTTAAATTCCCTTGGGCGTACGAGCTAAAGTTCGCTTTTGATTCTAAGTTCTAATAACCTCGAGAGAAAATATTAAATGGCTTCCTTTTTCAAAAATGCGCGGCGTCCCCCATATTTTAGATAAGCTCTGCGCAGATTACATAAAACCACATGTGACTTATCGACAACAGCAAATCCCTAATCGCTATGATGATCACATGACAAAGTTTATATAAACCGCCTGAACGGAAACATGTACGCTTTTTGGATCATGTAATTGCCTTGGGAAGACGTATTCCCCGACGAATAAAAACTAGTATAATGCTGTAACTTGCTGCGTCGATTATTATTATAGCCACGACTAAACTATCAGCCCCTGTGATGTGCTGGACGCCATTCTCTCCTTGGGTTGTTCAGTATGTTACATATATATATATATATATATATATATATATATATATATATATATATATATATATATATATATATATTCCATATTTTTTCTGTACGTATAGGATGAAGGTTGGTATTTTGTAATTTATTCTTACTAAATTTTTCTTTTTGTACATTTCCATCATTTTATTGTAAGGATACCGAGAGATTATTACCTACCATTTTGAACCTTATATTGAACCAAAGCGGTACCAACTTGTCAGTGGGGGTTAACATAACATGCTGTTTGTATAAGGGCAGAAATGAAAATAAATCCCCTGTGGCGATTGTTGCCGCCTGCATGAAGATGGAAGATGAAATGAGTTATTAGAATATGTTTCTGACGTTTGACACTAACCCTCCAATTACTTTTCAAAATTGAGCAGACTAGCACATTATTTTTCTCATTCGTAATTATTTTTGTGCAAAACATCAATCTAAATTTATATTCAATATTCAATATACTAAATATAAATATAATGCATCTCCCCGGATGAGTATATAGCATAAATAAATATTTGAAAGTCTTTTCCACTAGCGCTATCCACAATCCTGTTAAAGGACAAGTAATTTTTATTTAATGGTTAATTCTAGTTTAATACATATTTTCCACTCTCAATTCAGCAACTCATACCTTGTGTTTCTTCTTCAGAGAATTTTAGTTCTATAAGATGATTCACCCGGGTGAGGCCCCGAATATTCTCTAATAACTCTCGCTAACATGAAGCAATCTGAACCAAAATAATACGCTACATATCTTGACGCATCTGTAATCAGTTGTATTACATGCGATGTTGAAAGTGATCTCCTATTCTGCCAGACACGTTTCGATGTTCCTGAACGTATTGACAAGGATATCGGGGGTAAACAGTAGCAATTTCCATTGGATGATTTCCTTGAAATCGTCCACAGTGTGAGGCTTGTTCCGACAGGCTTTTAACAACGGAGTAAGTCTGGTGGTGTTTCGCCACCCGGCGACCGTGGTGGCGAAAGCCACTTTGAAATTACCCTGTTGCCAAAGAACACCTCAATTTCCTAATTGTCCCTTGTCGATGTACGATACGTCTCTCCATCTTGCTGGAAGTAACCATCCGTTAACTCATGATCCTCTAGTTGATTCCCGAATTGTTCAAAAATGTTTAGGTGCACATCGGTGTTCATAGTGATAGGAAAGAAAGTGGGACCTATAATGCACAATCGAGATATCAAAAAAAATTTGTGCAACACACACACTTTTTTTTGTTTCCCTGGAGTGGTGTTTGGTGAGTAGTAAACGATTTTCAGCGGATCATATAATGGGGTTTTGCGAATACAGTGGCAAAAGGAAAAACATAATATCTTTTCAAGAAATAGGGTAATGATAACAGTATAAAGATAACGAAATAAAAAATAAAAAATATGCATTAACTTATTGAAATGGCTTTTGCAATTCCATATGATCTTTCAGTTATCTATTCTTTTGTCGCTCATTTTGTGGCCCCTGTACAGCCCGGGGCCCGAGTGTCTTCTACCCATTTAAACCCCGCTGTGGATCTGCCCTGATAGTATATCACGGGAAGAGGCAATTCACTATTTGATCCAACACAGCCTGAGGCATGCCGCAATTGGTTAAGAATGCATGGTCTCTGCCTGCAGTCCCGCACACACAAGATTCCCTCAGATTCAGAAACTATTTTAGGGTCTTTGTAACTCATTAATGTTAACTCCATATGATTGTAGATTAGGTCACCAACCCATGCACCGCCTTGCCTGGACAAGGTCCAGTTTCCGACCCTAACCACTCGGAGGTGGGGGTAACCAACGCCTAAAAGAGTACACCCTACAACTTCCACAGAGAATATTACTCCGCCCCAAGAGAATCGTAGTTACTCCCGCTGTTACCTACAGCAATATGAAGTTCATCACAATTGAACTTTGGTGATCTGGGAAGGAGTCACATTGCACCAACGGCGGGATCCGGCCTACGTGCAGAGGTAAAACAGAAATTGTTGCTATCATCATCATTGACTGCAACTGAGGAAATGTAGAAAGACAATTACTTCCTTTAGAAAGAAAATTACTTTTTTATTTGTTTCCACAAACAATGCAATAAATTTATATAATAAAGGTTACTAAAAATCTGCACACAATACATTGTTTAACAATGTTAAAAGAATTATGAGATTATTTTGCGAGATTTTTCTTTCCGAAAAATAATAAAAAAAATAGTACGTATATAATGAAATGTATTGTGCCGTTATTTTCTCCTGATATTAGGCATGGTAAATCGGGTGAATACGTTTAAAATGTTTTTCGGCCTATCGATTTCCTGGTTAGATGTTCCTTAGGCCTTGAAATGCAATACGATTGGTGAAGTAATCAAAAAGTTGATTTTTAAAACGTATGGAGTGTATTACAAGATAGTTTTTAAAAATTCGAATATTTTATTTTTTTTACAATCTTTATTTTACGTTTTATTTGCCTTACAGCACGTCAAAGTCAGGGATTTAGTTTCTCAACTTTTTGAGTTTCCTATGTCTTTTTATTATTTTAGGTTTAGGGGACCCAGAGTATTAACACGTGTATAGTCAATATTTATATGGATGCTTTGTATATGGTAAAAACATTTTCCAGTAGTCATAAAATATTTTTATTGTGAAATATTAGTGTCTAACATTTTGTAGACACTAATATTTCACCTAATATTACCTGTAATATTTCATATTATTACCTACTAATATTTCATAATAATATTACCTGTAATGTCAATGTTACGTTCAAATGCATTTGAGCAGAAACAAGTGTTAAACACATCCCGTTTTATTACTGAAAAATAATTTATTGCTGTGTCCGCTATTGCTAACATGATGGGGGGGATGAAACGAGTATTTATTGACTGTTTCGATTTGGCCTTGACAGATTTTAAAAAGAATGTTGTTAAGTTAAATTTGCGTGCTCACTCAACTAGACCTCACTGCGCCTAACACGAGAGCAACAAGCGTTTACACTAAACATGATAGGAGATGTAAGTGAGTCCCTGAAGCAAAATTAACATGTTCTAAGCCAATGAAAGAAAGCATTATTTCTTTTATTGGCTTAGAACTTACTCGAGAACTTTTAGAATCCAATGTGCCGGAGGTACTTAGGATACTGAGAGTGCTCGGATGGAATCGCCGTTAAAAACCTACGTGCCTAGGCCGGATACGGGCATGTTAACCCTTTCAAGGCCAACAACTTGCACCGTTTGCACAGTGCAGATTTTTTTGTCGATTTTTTTAAACCCTAATAAAATCTTGAAAAATTTTCGAATTAAAGGTTGTAAAATTATTTTACTTATTTAAACTGACAACAGACGGCAGCACTAGCCATTTCTCTGCTCATTTAACTGGAATACATTGAATACAAGAGAAAGATCGACGGAATTTAAGGGCATACACCGCCCCTCAAAAGGTTTTAAATCCATAAACAGGAAAGTCTTTCTTTGAGGTCCGTAGGTGGAGAAAGTACGATCCCCTCGGTCAAAATTGAGGTGGCATCTGGCTAAGACCCTTGCGGTGCTATTATAAAGTGGAGCCACATCCCTAAGCCAGCTAGCCTATTTGAACCTGGTCTGGAATATCTCCGACCAGGAAGCATAAGAAACAACAAATTTTCAGATGCACTTCAGAAATGCATGGGTTTATTTCTCCATTTCTCCCTTCATAGCAACTTCTTTTCAGACATAAAAAGCTAAAAAAATCCGAATACAAAACCGCTGTATTTGTAATATCTCTAAAAGCGCTTATTTCTATTAGAATTACAGTGCATTGAATGCCCTGTGGGTTCTCATTAAAAATTGCGGTGGCACCAAGGAAGCGATATTGACTCACCTGAATGAAGCTCACAGATAAAAAAGGAGTCAACAATTTCTACTTTATGCAGTACGAATGTCTCAGGACAAATGCCTCCACATTAGCCAAAATACAAACTAGCTAAAGAAACATTGCGTTGGATTTTCAATAATTTGCCATCTTTAAAAGTATGTATCTAAAACAGGGTTCGGCAAAGCTTTGCACGCGGGCACACTGGTGCCCGCGAAACAATTTTTAAGTGCCTGCTGTTCAAATATCGAAGCATTTTAGATATTTGGACAACAAACGCTCGTAGTTGTAATGAATAATTTTAGTAAAAAAATTTAAAATCGCAAATCCAAAAACTGGCTACCAAGATCTCGCGACAGCGTCGCTCTCCCCTTGCTTCTATGACAAGCACGATAAATGCAATTAAAGCTAAATTGGCGCTCTGGAGATCGCATAAGGAGAAAGATTATTTATCACATTTCCCAGAAGAAGAGTGAACAATGAGAGGCATGTTGTGACGATCTATCCAAAAGTAGAACAGAGTTCAAAAAGACAAAGGGGAAGATTCAGAGTAAAATAGATCTAAGTAAAATGAGGGTAGGAGTAACAATGTGTAGTAAGATTAATAAAGGGAGCATCATCATCGGGCTGGAAAGAGAAAAGGACTTAGAGAAAATGATAGAAGAGATAAAGTCAGGGGATGAGTTAAATAAAGAGTATAGAGTAGAGAAACCAGCTAAAAGGGATCCTCAAATAATAGTGTACGGAATACAGAAATAGTAGGGGGGAGACGAAATGATAGACAAGGTAAAAGAACAGAACGAGAGCTTGGAAGAAGCGCAAGTTAAAGTCATAAAAAAATTTAAGACAAGTAGAGGTGCGAATTGGGTGCTCAGCTTTAAAGGGGAAGATTACAAGAAGATCAAGAGGGATAATAAAATCAAAGTGGATTGGGAATGCTTCAGCTATAAAAATTGCATTTGACCTACATTTGTTTTAGGTGATGGAGATTTAGCCATCCGACCACATATTGTAAGGAAGCAGAAAATACCTGCAGAAGTTGAGAAGAAAAAGGTCATATGTCAACGGAAAATCAAAATGAAGAGAGCTGCGTCAACTGCAAGAGATCTAACGAGAAAAATAAAACAAGGTTTGATTTAAAACATATTCCTGCCGATAGGAAGTGCCCTGGATATTGCACGGAGGTGGAGAGAATCAGATTACAGACACATTATGGATAAAACATTAAGTAAGGAAATAAGATGTGTTCATCTAAATCTATATAAATCACATACTGCAGTGTCGCAATTTTCTAGAGATTTCGCAGAATTTGATTGGGACTTCGCAGCAATTAACGAACCACACCTAATAAATGATCGAAATAAAATTAAAGTCGTAGGAATGACCGGGGATTTCAAGATACTTCAAACAGAACCTAATGCAAAAGCAGTACTCTTGTTTGCTAAAAGAATCAAGCCGATAGTAATCTACAATTCAGAACATGTCCTCACGGCTAAGTGTGGATTTGGATAGTCACTTTGTTGTTATAACAGCTTATATCCCACCTGTTACGGATCCTTATGTAGATAGAGGGGAGCCACAACTCAATCAGATCAAGAAGTTATTGTTTGAACTTAGTGGAGAGAACATAATATTGAAGAGGGATCTAACCGCTAAATCGACTGTATGGGGTCAAAGACTAACGGATGCTAGAGGGCTCACGTTATTAGATATGGTTGTAACGAACAACGGAATTATACATAATAAACCGGAAAGTCAGCCGTCGTACTCCGGGATATTCGGCCAAGGGTGGATAGATCTAACGATCACCTTTGGGATAAAAGAAGAATTTATAGGTGCTTGGAAAGTTTAGGATAATAACGCTCTAACCGACCATAATGCAATTACTCATAAAATCGACTTTGGGCATAATATTAGAAATTAAGATCAAAGGACAAGATGGGATATAGGGAAACTAAATTGGATTGAATTTAGAATAGGACTAAAGGAAAAAGTAGAAAAATGGAAATATGATCTAATATCTAAGGAGGTAAATGATTGCGTAGAAAGACTTAGTATGGACTTGGAGGAACTGTGCAAGAAACATGACAAAAAAAGCTATAGAAGGAACAAAAACACGTATTGGGGGAATACGAGCTTGACAATTACTAGAAGCAAGGTCAGAGCCATCAGAAGAATATATCAAAAGGAACAAGATAACAATATAAGAAAAGAATTGGATATTAAGTTCAAGCAGGAAAAAGCTAAATATAGAAGAGAATTACTGGCAGCAAAGAACCTGAAATTTAAAGAATTCCTAGAGAAAGTAACAAAAGAAAGATATGTTTGGCGGAGTGCACGGCATAATTAAAGATAGCAATAGACAGAGGATGATGATGCAAGGAATGAAAGATCAGAATAATGAGTTAAGATACAGAGAAGAAGAGATAGATCAAATATTAGGTGAACAGCATTTTAAAATGGAAAGGGAAGAAATTAGGATGGATGGAATAGAAGAGGAAGAGGTACGGAAAATAGAACGAGTAGTGGTGGAGAAAGCACTGAAAGATGTGGACCATACTAAAGCACATGGATATTATGGGATTATGCTAAGTATCCTAGAGGAAATTTATAATGTGGATAACCATTATTTGGTAGATTTATATAATAAATACTGGAGGGAGAAAGAATTTCCAAAGGTATGAAAAAAACTTTAGTAATTTTTTCCCAGAAGAAGGAAAGGACTTGTCGATACCAGCATCTTACAAGTCAATATGCCTATTACCAATCATGGGGAAAGTTTTGGATAAGATTATGACAAATAGATTAGTAGAGTATTTGGAAACCAACAACATTAGAGCGGAACAACAATATGGGTTTAGGCGCAATAGAAGTACGGTTGATGCATTGAGTGTTATCGATACCATAAAGAAAAACAAAGAAAAGAAACAAAACACATGTATTATTACATTAAACATAAAGAGCGTTTTTAACACTGTAAGAATACAAAGAATAAAGGAGGAATTAGAAGGAATAAATATAGATAATACATTAAAAAATATGGTGATGAAATATCTAGCGAACAGGACGGTGCTGTTGAAGAGCGGAGAAGCCTGGAAATACAATGTAGGTGTACCGCAGGGATCTTCCCTGGGTCCGATTTTGTGTTGCTGATAATTAATAAGCTATTAAGAAATGAGGAGGAGCGCGAAGATGTGATAATACAGACTTTCGAAGATGACATAGTTATAATTTTAAGCAGCCCAGTGAAATACAAATTTGCAGAGATAGCTAAGGATATACTAGAAAAATATATTCAATGGGCGCATAAGAATAAACTGGAATTTAATTACGATAAATCGCAGAATAAGATTATCCCCAATAGAGGAGAGGTTAAAAGGAGGCCGACGATAAAGATAAGAGATCAGTAAATGAAATATGATAAGGAGATAAAGTACCTGGGGGTATACCTAGATGAGAAACATAACTTCAGCAACCATATTGTCAAATCTAGAGAAGACGTTAAAATTTATATATGGTATTAATAGAGTATACAAGAAAACCTGGGGGTTAAAGTCTGAAAACATAAAAGAAATATATGATAAGGTTATTAAGAAAATATTATACGGAATACAAGCGTGGTATACAGATAAAAGTGTAATGTATATGAAGTTAAGGCAAGTTCAGAGACCGTTCCTCCTCATGATCACCAAGTGTTATAAGACGGTGTCTACGGATACACTGGCGGTATTAGCTGGGTGTATACCCAGTAATAGCGTGGGAATAACGCTTACGAAAATGTGCCTGAAGTGAATCTGGTGAAGAAAGGGTTTTGTCCCCCCAAACGGTATGTGAGGATGAATAAGCATTTTCTGGCCGAGTCCCTTTAGGCGGGAACAGGTTTGACGTCACCAGGAACGAGTTTCAGCGGAGGAACAAGGTCTATATAAGAGACTGCGTGCCATCGACGGGGGCTGGTTGCTGGGAGATTCTGCGAGGTGTTGGACGCCGGGTTTTCAGCGGACTGAAGTGATCTCGTCAGCGGGCCACGTGGTTCGACAGGACCGTCGAAGCGTGAGCGTTTTTTTCGGCTGTGGGCCGTGTAAACCGAAAGGCAGTTTGCCTTGGCGTATTGTGATTTTCCTGTACAGTGCATTTCCGTGTGAACTTTTCCAGAAAAGAATAAAGTGTTTTTGAAACACTAAACTCCGCTTCTCGAGTCATTTTCTTGAGCTGTGGAAATAGTCACGGCCAGTCAAAGCCGGGACAGTTAGCAGGTGATCGCCCGGGGCACAGCAGTGAAGCGTCTTCGCCTTGGAGCCATACCAGCTTGGTGGCAGCTCGTGGAATATTGTGTCGGAAGATAAGGTACACGGACTCAAGTATTTGTGCTAAGAATTATTTTGGTGGACTTGTGTGATCCAGTGATACCACAGGATTACAGTGAAAGGAGCCGGACGAGTGTGACTCGACAGAAGCATCCTAGTGTGGAAAGTGACCAGCGGTTGTAGCTGTTTGTGACACAAGGACAGGTGAGTCCATTTTGAAACTTTTTCTAGAGAGGTTTTAATGTATTTCTGATTTTTGTAATTGGGTTATAAATCCCTGAGGGGAGGTGTTAAAAAGTGATTCGAGTAATCAAAAATTTGGTGAGGAAATCCACAGGGAACCTCACGGGCACGTGTTGTGCAAAAATAGAAGAAAAGTGTTTGCTTTTGGGATAAATCTCCCAGGTTAGGTTCTAGAAGAACATAGGTTTGATAGGAAATGTACTCAGTTTGGGACAAAACGCTGATTTCAAATAGTATATTTGTATTAGTGTCATAATTCTAGAAGTGAATAAGCAATTTCAGTTTGGAATGTGGTATGCTATAATATAATGTGATACATGTGTGTTTCTTTTAAATGTTTGATAATATATTGTGATATATGTTCTAGCTATTATTATGTAATTTGATAGTATTGCTTGTGATTAATTGTACCAGTTTATGTGTATAAGTGAAGATTCTAAGATAATAATTTTAGTGTCGTTATATCTAGTACCTGTCCTATATTTCCGTGTTAGGTAGGGCAAGTGAAATTACATGTGTATTTCTGGGAGTGTATTCAGTGTACGGCATTAGGTTAAGAATAAGAAATTGTGATTTCTGGGTATAGTGTGGGAAGTCTTTAGCTGCAGAAAATGGAAGCTCTTCTAATTAAACAGACTAAAGTAGTTCTTTTGGCTTTGGCCGATGATTTGGACGTTGAGGCGTCCATAGATAAGAAAAAAATAGTAATTACCCAACGAATCATGGGAGCGGAAAATTACAGTGAGCTAGTGACCAATGCGTGTCTAGAAGGAATTCTAGAACAGAAGGAAAGGATAGCGAGAGAAATTAAAGAAGAGAAAGAAAGAGAAGCGAGAGAAATTCAGGAAGGGAGGAAATTTGAATTAGAGTAATTACGCATACAGGGTGCGGCGGAGACGAGCAGGGTAATTTCGAACGGCTCTAACACAGAGATGGCTAGGGGTCCGAGGAACAGCATAAAAGATCTAGTCTCCAAATTTGACCCTAAGGAGGGAGACATCACTTTGTTTTTATGATCTTTGAAAGACAGGCAAAGAAGGCTAATTTACCCGAAAACGATTTGGTTAGCCAATTGATCCCGTTATTACCGGCAGATATGGCCGAAATTATCGTGAAGGAACCAGGGGAAAAGGGCGACGACTATCCCTATATGAAAAGTCTTCTGTTAAAACGCTTTAGACTGGGCACGGGCGCTTTGAGGACGAAATTTTTGACGCATCAGCGAAAACCAGGGGCGTTGTGGTCAGATCTGGCATATGAATTAAGGGGATATCTAGAAAATTGGTTGGAGTCGGTGGAGGTGACCAATTTCGAGTCCCTTAAAGAGCTTATGGTGACCGAACAAATAAAAAAACGGATCCCGATGGAGATAAGGGAAAAATATCTAGACGAGTGGGATGAGCTGAAAGTGGTTTCTATCTTAACAGACAAGTGTGATCGGTACGAGACCATAAGACAGGGCACTAGGAGGCCAGAGAAGAAATTAGGGGAAAAAAACCTTTTTCAGAAGAAAAATAAAAGCCAGTCGTATGTAAAGGATAAAGCCGGACCAGAAATGGGAAATAAGAGGGAGGATTCCGTTAGCTCAAATTGGCGCAAAGAGCAGGGTTTTGAAAAAAAGAAGGCTTTGAAGTGTTATTTCTGTTCGAAAGCTGGACATTTCAAATATCAGTGTCCGGAGTACCAGAAAAGTATCGCAAAAGGGGAAATTGTGAACCACGTAGGGACAGAAGGGAACTTGAGCAGTTGTTTTGAGCCCTACCTGAAGAAAGCGGTAATAAATGGGGTCCCCAGGCAATACCTGAGAGACACAGGCGCAGGGGTTGATTTATGCGATCATTCTTGGGTACAAAACGAAGACCTAATAGGTGAAGTCACCTGGGTAAGACAACCCCTAGACAACGAATGTGTTTGTTTGCCTCTGGCATGGGTGTCAATTGAGGGCGAGTTCGGAAGGGTTGTGACGAAGGCCGCAATTAAGCCCGTCGGAGTAGAGCAGGGTTATTACCTGTTAGGTAACAAAAATAGAGAAGAAATTAAATTGTGTCCCCGTGAATGCTGTTCTCACGAGAAGTAAGACTCGTGACGAAGCTGAAGGGAGCGTGATTTCGGATATAAAGGGGAAAGTAGGAGAAAAGGAGGTTTCAGAGAACGGGGGGGAAACGGTGGGGGAAGCCAAAGAAATAGAGGTTTTCTCAGGCGAGTCCTTCCAGGAATCCCGGTTGGTGGCGATCAGCCCTGAGGGGTTTGTGAGAGCGCAAGAGGCGTGTCCCTCGTTATCGAGCCTGTGGGAAAAAGCGAAGGCAGAACCGCCCGGAGAATTTGTGACGTTTAAAGGGAGACTCGTGAGGGTTACGAAGTCTAAGCAGGGAGAGGAACGAACTCAATTATGCGTCCCAGTTGATTTTCGTAGAGAGATATTGGACTTGTGTCATAATCTCGTGTCCAGACATCTCGGCTCGATTAAAACAAAAGACAGGATTCTGCAATGCTATTATTGGCCCAATTGTTACAAAGAAATCGAGGAGTACGTCCGATCATGTGATGTATGTCAACAGATGGGTAAGCATAAAGACAAACGGAAGGCGCCGTTAAAATTAGTCCCGATAATCACCGAAGTATTCTCTAAAATTAATGTGGATGCGGTGGGGCCGTTACCAATTAGCGAGAAAAACAACCGATACTTGATTACCTCAATTTGTGTGGCATCTAAGTATCCCGATGCGATCCCGGTAGAGGACATAAGCTCCACCTCAGTAATTGAAGCTTTGTTACAGATATTCTCCCGAACCGGTTTCCCGAAAGAGGTTCAGTGCGACCTGGGGAGGTCATTCCAAGAGCGAGTTAACGTAGGAATTCTTTTCCAAATTTGGAATAAGGGTCAAACATAGCAGCATCTGTCACCCTCAGTCAAATAGCGTGGAAAGGGTGCACTCTACCTTAAAAAGGGTCCTTAAGGCGTTATGTTTGGAAACGGGAAGCGGATGGGAAGCGGTGCTACCCATGGCTTTATTTTCTTTACGGTCCGTTAGTCACGAGAGCACGGGATTTAGTCCTGCTGAACTAGTACACGGTAAGAATCTGAGGACTCCTCGTTCATTAGTGTATGAAAATTGGTTAGAGCGGAAGGAGGTAGATCAGAACGTGGTCGAATATGTGCTGAACTTGATGGAAAGACTGAAAACCTTTCAAGAACTGGCGGGGAAAAGTATGATAGACAGTCAGGCGAAGCATAAAGTGTGGCACGATAGGAACGCAGTCCTACGAAAGTTTAGAAGGGGACCCGGTTCTGGTGTTGGCCACGTCAAAGCCGAATAAGATGGCGGTTAATTGGGTGGGACCCGGGAGAGTGACCAGGGATTTATCCGAAACTAATTATGTGGTAGACGTACCTGGAAAAAGGGATAGAAACACTATATATCATGTCAACTTTCTAAAACCATACCATCGCCGACCCGAATTTATAAATATGATCATTGATCAGGGGAGTGAGGAAGGAGTGGACGAAGTCGAAATTCCTTATCCCTCCGCGGACTCCACCCAGCTCAACTTCTGGGAAATCGTCAGCGGAAGCGATTTAGAAAGCCGTGCATCGGCTGATCAGATAGGCAAATTTAGAGAAATGATAGAAAAACGGGGGAGGGTTTTCTCTTCCGATCCAGGGAGGACGCATTTGACTGAAATGGACATCATTTTGGAAGATGAGACCCCGGTTAGGGCAAAACCCTACCGAATGTCTCCACGCCAGGTCGAAATTCTGAGGGAGGAAATCCGGAGGCTGTTAGCTTTGGGGGGTAATCGAAGTGGGGCAATCGGATTACACCTCACCGATGATACTGGTAGAATGTCCCGGGAAAGACCCTAGGCCCTGCGTGGACTATCGTCGTTTAAATGCCAAGACGCGTACAGAGTTTTTCCCCCTTCCAAACATCGAGGAAGTGGTTGAAAGGGTCAGCGCCTCGTCGTTAATTACCGTGATGGACTTAACAAAGGGTTATTTTCAGATACCCCTCACGAGTCGGGCGCAACGGTATGCGGCTTTTATCACCCCGTTCGGAACTTTTATTCCTCGGGTAATGAATGATGTTTGGGATGGTGAACGCTCCGTTCTATTTTTGTAAATTAATGGCGAGTGTTTTAACCGGTCTGGAACAATTTGCCCTGCCGTACATTGACGACATCGCAATTTTCTCCCCCAACTGGGAGACACACGTGAGAGATATTGATGTTGTGCTGAAAAGACTTGGGGAGGCGAGACTAACGGTGTAACCCACCAAGTGCAAGTTCGCCCAAGATCATGTGAAGTTTTTAGGACACGAGGTAGGCTCGAGGAGGAGGTCACCCAGTGAGGTGAAGATACGGGCAATTAAGGAATTTCCCACCCCTAAAACAAAGACCCAGTTGAGAGCGTTTTTATGGTTGACAGGTTATTACTCGAGATACGTCCCGAATTATGCCGCCATAGCCGTCCCTCTAACGGACTCGCTAAAAGGGAAAATTAAGAGAGAAAAGATCGAGTGGACCCCCTAGAGAAATGAGGCTTACGAAGAGTTAAAATCCCGGTTAATCACCAGTCCGATTTTGTATGCGCCGGATTTCGGTAAGGAATTTATCGTGCAAACGGATGCAAGTGCATTCGGGGCGGGTGTGGTCTTGTCCCAAAATCAGGGAGGCGAGGAGCACCCCATAGTGTTTCTGAGTAGGAAATTCTCAAAGGCGGAGCGTAACTATAGCACCGTAGAACGGGAATTGGCAGCCATTGTATTCGGGCTTAAAAAGCTAAATCATTATCTAGACGGCCAAAAGTTTCGAATACAAACGGACCATAATCCTCTCGTTTTTCTGAGGAAAATGATGGGAACAAACGCCAGGCTGACTCGTTGGGTTTTGTGACTACAACAATATAACTTTGAGATAGAACACAAAGCCGAAAAGTTGAATGGAAACGCGGATGGTTTGAGTAGGACAGAGGGTCTAGACGAAGAAGGGCACCTCGAGCCGTCTCTAGAAGACATGTAATGGTCGAGGGCGTACTTAGCTTTTATGCAAATGTATGTTTCTGTGTTATGTATATGATTTGTGAAAAATTTATTTATGTTTTTTGTTTTTGTGTATGTATCCATATGTCTTATGTCATGATTGTATGTGTATAGATTCAGTGTGAATCTTATGTGGTTTTGCGGGAACAAAACGATGTCCTGCATTCCGGTCGAAAAAAAAAATGAAAAGAAACCCACGGCAGTTTGTCCTAACCTGAGTACTGTGTCCCAGACGCGTAGCTCTTCAAACAGGCGGGTTTAATTGCTAAAATTAACGACCAGAGAAGTCGACAATATAGATACCTCTCTAGAAGTGTGTTTCAGCTGGACGCATCTAAGGGACTAACTTCTGAACTTTTTGAAGTATAAAAAAGTTTTTTAGGGGGGGAAAGCTGTAATAGCGTGGGAATAACGCTTACGAAAATGTGCCTGAAGTGAATCTGGTGAAGAAAGGGTTTTGTCCCCCCAAACGGTATGTGAGGATGAATAAGCATTTTCTGGCCGAGTCCCTTTTGGCGGGAACAGGTTTGACGTCACCAGGAACAAGTTTCAGCGGAGGAACAAGGTCTATATAAGAGACTGCGTGCCATCGACGGGGGCTGGTTGCTGGGAGATTCTGCGAGGCGTTGGACGCCGGGTTTTCAGCGGACTGAAGTGATCTCGTCAGCGGGCCACGTGGTTCGACAGGACCGTCGAAGCGTGAGCGTTTTTTTCGGCTGTGGGCCGTGTAAACCGAAAGGCAGTTTGCCTTGGCGTATTGTGATTTTCCTGTACAGTGCATTTCCGTGTGAACTTTTCCAGAAAAGAATAAAGTGTTTTTGAAACACTAAACTCCGCTTCTCGAGTCATTTTCTTGAGTTGTGGAAATAGTCACGGCCAGTCAAAGCCGGGACAGTTAGCAGGTGATCGCCCGGGGCACAGCAGTGAAGCGTCTTCGCCTTGGAGCCATCACAACCCCTTGATATAAAGGCAAAAATGGAAAGACATATGCACAGATTGTATAATGAAGGGAAAGAAATGCGTCTGGAAGAAAGTTATAATAAGAACAATTGCAAAGTCAAGCAGAAAACAATAAGAAAATCAAGGATCTGAAGAATTATGAGAGTAAATACGATCTAGAACCGAAAACAAGAATAAGTTATTACACGGATGGATCTAAAATGGAGAATAAAGTAGGGGCAACCTGTATCAGATACAAAGTAGAAGAAAGAACAGAAACACTTAAAAAGAGAATAACAGATAATGCGTTATCTTATAGTGCCGAGTTAGCTGCAATTGATATGGCGGAGGAAATGCGCAGCAAAGGGAATAAAGAAATTCGATATATATATATAGTGACTCTAGAAGCTCATTACAGGCACTAAGTGCGCTGGACTATAAAGGGAAGTTGGTGGAAGACATCAAATATAAATTAAATAGACATCAAATGGAGGTACACTTGCACTGGGTAAAAGCTCATATAGGAATAAAGGGAAACGAAAAAGTGGATGAAGAAGCAAAGGGAGCAACTACGTTAACGAAGATAGACGATACATTTAAACTAACTAAAAATCATATAAAAACAAGAATAAGAAAATATTATATGCAAGTTTGGCAGCAGAGGCAGGATGGAAGCGACCTGGGAGGACCAGTATATCGTACATATCCTAGAGTAAGTACCAAAAGAACATCGGGGGATTTTTACATAAATCAGGCAATAACGCAGCACGGAAGCATAGGAAGCTACTAGTAAAGGTTCCATGGGAAGACAGGGCTATGTATCTGCGGG
The DNA here is from genome assembly GCA_907164885.2 of Dolomedes plantarius. Lineage (NCBI taxonomy): Eukaryota > Metazoa > Arthropoda > Arachnida > Araneae > Dolomedidae > Dolomedes > Dolomedes plantarius. The sequence continues at coordinate 143,679,456 of OU015498.1, read as the reverse complement.
AGTTTGCAAACGATAGATCATTGATTATTCGAGTGTCAGGCTTGGAGGGAAGATCGCCGAAAAGTACCGTCAGATGTAAGAAGTTGGCCTGCCTCCACATTCTATAACGACTATTACTGTAGAGCAGGAGTGTCAAACTCGCTGCCCGCGGGCTTCATGCTGCCCGCAATGAAAATTTTTGCGGCCCGGCCAATATATTGGCACACAATAATATATAATAAAATAACCGACGCAGAATTATAATAAGATAGGAAGAATTCGCTAAATGTTTTTAATGATACTCTTTTTTTGCTATTATTAAACAAAATGCATATATTTATGTTGAATATACTGTAATTAGGTAAATAAACTTACGTTTCTATTAATATTGATTTTTTTGCGGCCCACCTATAGTTAAACCTTGTTTGTTTGGCCCAAGGTAGCCTTTGAGTTTGACACCCCTGATGTAGAGCATTTGTGAAAAGGGTCATAAGAGACCTCATGGACTATTAATGTCCTTTATTTGGCAGTGTGGTCTAACACGAGTATGGAGATAGTGATGCGTTGCTGAATCGAGGGTAACGAGCATTGAGAAAGCTGTGCTACAATGGTGCAGAGACTTTCGTGCTATTAAAGACAGTAGTCAGGGGCTGTGTCTACCAGGGGAGTTAGCCTGAACGAACTACATTAATATTAAAATTATATCTAAAATGTTTATTTATGTTGTTGAGAGCAGTGTTACTCAACTTATAATTTGCACCAGAAGGGAATGGTGATTAATTTAGCTGTATGTGTTATTACCGAATTGTTGTAAGAATTCTATGAAATGTTAATGGGATGTACAGAGGCTGTTCACACATTTTTAGACGATGTATATTGTATTCACAAAACAAAATTACATATAATTCTTGTGTTTTAAATGCTCTATTTGACATCTCTTATTCTGAAATATCTTTCGACACTGCAATTTCCAGGATAATAATGCCTTTTGAAGTGTCAGAAGAGGTATTCTATCCCATTCCTCCTGAACAGCTTTCCAGAGTCCTGTAAGTGTTTTGGGACGACATTTGGATAATGCAGATTTTAAAAGTCCGAAAGCACAAAAATCCATAGGTGATACATCGGGAGATTTAGTAGAGATATCAGTGAAGGGTATGGCCTTGATATCAGTTTTTTGTTCCATTTCTTTTAGGAAATTTACAGTGGATTTTGATGTGTGACTGCTAGCTTTGTCCTGATGGAGTCTCACAGATTGATGGCACTGTGGGTAAAGCGATGGTATTTCATTCAGAAAAATTGACGATAAAATATGTTCCTGATAGTATTTGGAGTTAATCTTGACATTTTTTTCCACTCTCTTTATTTTTAACTTGCCATTATAAGAAAAACCAGCAACAATCATGAATCCCTTAGAAAAACTTTCTTTCGAATCTTTGAACCATGTACTTAAATTTTTTTCTCCCCTTTTATGATAATAAATGGCTCTTTTTTTGTTGCAATCATTTAAATACACCCATGATTCATCTATTGTGACAATTGTTTTCCATTTTCTTTGGATAAGTGTTTCTCATATAGAATTCTGCAGCATGTCCTGCGTTCAGCGATATGATTTGGAAGAAGACGATGCACATTGCGTTTTTTCGCTTTCTTAAGATTTAAATCAACGCTTATCATTTTGTTTACAGTGGACACCGATCATTTTAATGATTTTGCAACTGTCCTTTGACTAGGGGGATTTTCTTTTAACATTAAACAACGTACTTTTGCAATAGTCGAAGATGTCCGTTTTATCCTTGGATACTTGTTTGGAATTTTTGTCCCACTTGAGGCTCCAATTTGACGTTTTTTTCCTTTCTTGTTGACGATATTACCTATCGACGCTTTAGATATCACAAAACCATGACTCTTCACATCGTTTTTGGATAACGGAGTATGCATATTTCTCTTCGGAAAGAGCATAAATGTAGCCTTCGAACCACTGCTGTGTTAAAAACGCAATTTTGAATAAAAACAAAACTTTCAAGCCGCAGACGATAATTTTGACTTTTAAAAATATAGTACAATTGCAATTATTTCTTTTGCAGCAAACAATTTTTTATTACCGCTTGCCAAAATCGTCTAAAAAATGTGCGAACAGCCTCTGTACTGTATATAAAATAGAAATTGTAAGAAGTATAACAGATGATTGTTAGAAACGCAAGCATATATAATTGTAAGATAATTATTATTAACAAGTTGATAAGTATCATTAGAAATGTTAGGAATATGTATAATTGATTATATAAGATTAATAGGAAGATTTGTTGTGATTAGATTGTAAAAAACTTAAATAAAGGAATTGTAAATAGTACTATAAATCGATTGGAGGTACTATAAATGCAAGTATATTTGTAAAAGGGTTTTATAAGTATATAATTGATAAGTATGATTTAAAGATAAGAGTTTGTATAATTGATGAGGTAAGATTTATATGACATGATATGGTAATCAAACTGTACATAAATTTGAAATTGTAAATAAATGATATTGATTGTTATGGAAAATATATGCAAGTATATCTGTAAGATAGTTACTAATAATGAAATGTTAAGTATAAGTTGATTTTATCAGAAATGTCAAGAATACTAATGATAGAAGATTGTTTGAAATAGTTAGCCTCCAAGGAATTTAGGAGTGTAAATTATAATACATACAGCTAATAATAAAGTAAGGAGGAGTGTCAATGGATCAAGGTATGATGACAGTAAAATATAGGTTTCGTTAGGAAAATTTGGGTTTGGGGCGCGATGCCGTGCGGAACCCGCAATGTGATGATTGAGGTTGTCATCGGGCGACCAGTCTGCAGGCAGAGAAGGCTGTATCACAAATACTGGGGGGGGGGGGGGGGTGTAACTTAGAGACTTATCACATTTCTCAAATTTCAAAATGTTGAAAAAAACTTATTTGCCAAATTGGAAGAATTTAATACCACATTTGGAGAATTCTACGGATTGGAGGCATTCTTGACGTTTTTTGTTAATCCTTTCTCTCGTGCAGAGTACGATGTGTCTCATAAAATCACAACATATTTTGATATTTCCAATAAGGAGGACTTAGAATTGGAAATTATAAATATAAGAAATAACATTGAATTAAAATCACATCATAACGAAGAAAAATTCTGGAATTTACGGAATGGAAATGGCTTCCGATTGTTGAGAAAATGTTCTCTGAAATTGAACTCTCTTTGCGCGTCGACATATGCTTGTGAATATTTGTTTTCCAATATGAAATACTTTGAGAGCGTTGTTACGCTCTCAAACACTCAAGATTAATTTCTTTTTTTTTCAATATCGTTATTTGGTTTTTCACCAATACCCCTTGGGCCGATTTATCTATTAAACAATTTAATTTTAAGTATTTAATCTATGTTGTACTACTCCTGTCCTGTTTTAGACTCGCGTCTTGTTGACCCTTCTCCTTACCTCGCTAGACTCCCCCTAATTTAATTTTTAATAAATTTATTTTCCTACTTTATAAAATTTATTTTACCGTTAAGTTAACTTTTACCCAATATTAGGTCTTCGTTTTTGGTTCCCCAACCTGCCGATAGATGGTGGCAGGGTTCCCAACCCCACTCCCGTCAGGAAGCAAGACACCGCTCTTTCATTCTAAATTCTGCAGTCATGCGTCCGGGTATAGCTCTTATTGAGCAATGCATTATCTATTCTCTCCTGCTTTGCGGAGATACGGAAATCTACCACTCCGGCTTGCGAATTTCAAATACATACATACAGGGACCTTGCAACCGAGGGCGGGGCTAATCGTAACAGCCAATGAGCACTTGTTTTTACTACGCATGCGTTTGGACAGTTTTCCTCGCTCGCTTATAAATTGGAAAGAAAATCAAGTATTTTTCCATATAAAAAAATAAATAATTAATTAACGCACCTTTTAAATATCTAATAAAGACTTCGAATTTATGTATTTTTTAATAAAAATCTACTTTCTGTCAACATTATTTAATTTTAGGCAGCAGACAACATTTTCAATGTAAAGGTTTATTGATCATATTTAATATTAGATGTTATATGTTGAAATGTTGCATCCACAAGAAATTTGAAAACACTAAGAACCAAAGGGATCATATCTAAAATAAATCGATCATAAATAGTATTCCTTAAAAAGAATTACTATTGAGAAAAGTAGAATATGTTGGATATGTTTTGAAGAGGTTCAATTAAATTTTTACAATCTCTAAAAAATGACAAAAGTTGTATGAGCAATATTTTACAACAAGTATTCAAGAGATGAAAATATTTATTACCAATGTTGCACCAAAGGTGCCTAATCCTTATGTCAATACTAGAAATTGGACTAATGAGAAATTTGTGCATAAAATTACATTGCCACCATTGTTTATAGAAGCAGTTCGGAATATTTTCAGAGACATATCTGCACTTGACTACTAAAGAGTTTTCTATGTAGAATACAAAACCTGAACAAATCATTGAATTCAATGATTTCTCAATTTTGTCATTAAACATCAGGTGCGGATCGAATGAACAATCTGGAAGTTCAGGTTAAAAATAAAGTAAAACTTGCCAAAGTGAAAGCCCATTTAGAAGCAGAGGAGGAATAGGCTCCATATACATAGGCACCCATAGTTTCATTGTAGCACCATTGATCTCTTTATATTTATAACAGATGATTTTTATTATACACCCATTATAAATTATTCTTAATGTTAAAAGCAGTGCCTGTCTGTAAATTCTAACTAATCCCAATTCTTTCACGTTTTGTAACAATATCCTTGTTTAAAAACGAAGAATCGGTTTCTAACTAAAAGCTGGTGTTTTTACATATGCAAACATTTCTGAAATAAAAAGAATACTAAATTAAAAAATTGCTTTTATTTAAGACTGTAAATTAACATTAATGAACAAATATTTCTGTAATGGAGTTAAAATACATATTTTATTAAAAATCAATCAGGTGTATATTAAAAATACGCAATACATATTCTGCTTTGATTGTCATAAAATATACTACATACCATCACTAAAAATGTTACTGGACTTTTGCAGATTTTTGGTGCAATTTTATTGCAATTCTATGCAGTCCTAGTACATGTCAATGCAGGATCTATCCAAATATGTTTATATCAGTATATAAATACTGTAATTAAATACATTCTTTGCACAAGTTGTTTATTTTTAATAAGCAATTAAAAATGCCCAATTGAAATATTTATGTCAATTTAACAATTTGCATGGGAAGTTAACAATTTGCATGGGGGTCAATTTAACAATTTCCGGCCCGGCCAATATATTGGCACACAATAATATATAATAAAATAACCGACGCAGAATTATAATAAGATAGGAAAAATTCACTAAATGTTTTTAATGATACTCTGTTTTTGCTATTATTAAACAAAATGCATATATTTATGTTGAATATACTGTAATTAGGTAAATAAACTTACGTTTCTATTAATATTGATTTTTTTGCGGCCCACCTATAGTTAAACCTTGTTTGTTTGGCCCAAGGTAGCCTTTGAGTTTGACACCCCTGATGTAGAGCATTTGTGAAAAGGGTCATAAGAGACCTCATGGACTATTAATGTCCTTTATTTGGCAGTGTGGTCTAACACGAGTATGGAGATAGTGATGCGTTGCTGAATCGAGGGTAACGAGCATTGAGAAAGCTGTGCTACAATGGTGCAGAGACTTTCGTGCTATTAAAGACAGTAGTCAGGGGCTGTGTCTACCAGGGGAGTTAGCCTGAACGAACTACATTAATATTAAAATTATATCTAAAATGTTTATTTATGTTGTTGAGAGCAGTGTTACTCAACTTATGATTTGCACCATAAGGGAATGGGGATTAATTTAGCTGTATGTGTTATTACCGAATTGTTGTAAGAATTCTATGAAATGTTAATGGGATGTACAGAGGCTGTTCACACATTTTTAGACGATGTATATTGTATTCACAAAACAAAATTACATAAAATTCTTGTGTTTTAAATGCTCTATTTGACATCTCTTATTCTGAACTATCTTTCGACACCGCAATTTCCAGGATAATAATGCCTTTTGAAGTGTCAGAAGAGGTATTCTATCCCATTCCTCCTGAACAGCTTTCCAGAGTCCTTTAAGTGTTTTGGGACGACGTTTGGATAATGCAGATTTTAAAAGTCCGAAAGCACAAAAATCCATAGGTGATACATCGGGAGATTTAGTAGAGATATCAGTGAAGGGTATGGCCTTGATATCAGTTTTTTGTTCCATTTCTTTTAGGAAATTTACAGTGGATTTTGATGTGTGACTGCTAGCTTTGTCCTGATGGAGTCTCACAGATTGATGGCACTGTGGGTAAAGCGATGGTATTTCATTCAGAAAAATTGACGATAAAATATGTTCCTGATAGTATTTGGAGTTAATCTTGACATTTTTTTCCACTCTCTTTATTTTTAACTTGCCATTATAAGAAAAACCAGCAACAATCATGAATCCCTTAGAAAAACTTTCTTTCGAATCTTTGAACCATGTACTTAAATTTTTTTCTCCCCTTTTATGATAATAAATGGCTCTTTTTTTGTTGCAATCATTTAAATACACCCATGATTCATCTATTGTGATAATTGTTTTCCATTTTCTTTGGATAAGTGTTTCTCATATAGAATTCTGCAGCATGTCCTGCGTTCAGCGATATGATTTGGAAGTAGACGATGCACATTGCGTTTTTTCGCTTTCTTAAGATTTAAATCAACGCTTATCATTTTTTTTACAGTGGACACCGATCATTTTAATGATTTTGCAACTGTCCTTTGACTAGGGGGATTTTCTTTTAACATTAAACAACGTACTTTTGCAATAGTCGAAGATGTCCGTTTTTTCCTTGGATACTTGTTTGGAATTTTTGTCCCACTTGAAGCTCCAATTTGACGTTTTTTTCCTTTCTTGTTGACGATATTACCTATCGACGCTTTAGATATCACAAAACCATGACTCTTCACATCGTTTTTGGATAACGGAGTATGCATATTTCTCTTCGGAAAGAGCATAAATGTAGCCTTCGAACCACTGCTGTGTTAAAAACGCAATTTTGAATAAAAACAAAACTTTCAAGCCGCAGACGATAATTTTGACTTTTAAAAATATAGTACAATTGCAATTATTTCTTTTGCAGCAAACAATTTTTTATTACCGCTTGCCAAAATCGTCTAAAAAATGTGCGAACAGCCTCTGTACTGTATATAAAATAGAAATTGTAAGAAGTATAACAGATGATTGTTAGAAACGCAAGCATATATAATTGTAAGATAATTATTATTAACAAGTTGATAAGTATCATTAGAAATGTTAGGAATATGTATAATTGATTATATAAGATTAATAGGAAGATTTGTTGTGATTAGATTGTAAAAAACTTAAATAAAGGAATTGTAAATAGTACTATAAATCGATTGGAGGTACTATAAATGCAAGTATATTTGTAAAAGGGTTTTATAAGTATATAATTGATAAGTATGATTTAAAGATAAGAGTTTGTATAATTGATGAGGTAAGATTTATATGACATGATATGGTAATCAAACTGTACATAAATTTGAAATTGTAAATAAGTGATATTGATTGTTATGGAAAATATATGCAAGTATATCTGTAAGATAGTTACTAATAATGAAATGTTAAGTATAAGTTGATTTTATCAGAAATGTCAAGAATACTAATGATAGAAGATTGTTTGAAATAGTTAGCCTCCAAGGAATTTAGGAGTGTAAATTATAATACATACAGCTAATAATAAAGTAAGGAGCAGTGTCAATGGATCAAGGTATGATGACAGTAAAATATAGGTTTCGTTAGGAAAATTTGGGTTTGGGGCGCGATGCCGTGCGGAACCCGCAATGTGATGATTGAGGTTGTCGTCGGGCGACCAGTCTGCAGGCAGAGAAGGCCGTATCACAAATACTGGGGGGGGGGGGGGGGGGTGTAACTTAGAGACTTATCACATTTCTCAAATTTCAAAATGTTGAAAAAAACTTATTTGCCAAATTGGAAGAATTTAATACCACATTTGGAGAATTCTACGGATTGGAGGCATTCTTGACGTTTTTTGTTAATCCTTTCTCTCGTGCAGAGTACGATGTGTCTCATAAAATCACAACATATTTTGATATTTCCAATAAGGAGGACTTAGAATTGGAAATTATAAATATAAGAAATAACATTGAATTAAAATCACATCATAACGAAGAAAAATTCTGGAATTTAGGGAATGGAAATGGCTTCCGATTGTTGAGAAAATGTTCTCTGAAATTGAACTCTCTTTGCGCGTCGACATATGCTTGTGAATATTTGTTTTCCAATATGAAATACTTTGAGAGCGTTGTTACGCTCTCAAACACTCAAGATTAATTTCTTTTTTTTTCAATATCGTTATTTGGTTTTTCACCAATACCCCTTGGGCCGATTTATCTATTAAATTATTTAATTTTAAGTATTTAATCTATGTTGTACTACTCCTGTCCTGTTTTAGACTCGCGTCTTGTTGACCCTTCTCCTTACCTCGCTAGACTCCCCCTAATTTTATTTTTAATAAATTTATTTTCCTACTTTATAAAATTTATTTTACCGTTAAGTTAACTTTTACCCAATATTAGGTCTTCGTTTTTGGTTCCCCAACCTGCCGATAGATGGTGGCAGGGTTCCCAACCCCACTCCCGTCAGGAAGCAAGACACCGCTCTTTCATTCTAAATTCTGCAGTCATGCGTCCGGGTATAGCTCTTATTGAGCAATGCATTATCTATTCTCTCCTGCTTTGCGGAGATACGGAAATCTACCACTCCGGCTTGCGAATTTCAAATACATACATACAGGGACCTTGCAACCGAGGGCGGGGCTAATCGTAACAGCCAATGAGCACTTGTTTCTACTACGCATGCGTTTGGACAGTTTTCTCGCTCGCTTATAAATTGGAAAGAAAATCAAGTATTTTTCCATATAAAAATATAAATAATTAATTAACGCACCTTTTAAATATCTAATAAAGACTTCGAATTTATATATTTTTTAATAAAAATCTACTTTCTGTCAACATTATTTAATTTTAGGCAGCAGACAACATTTTCAATGTAAAGGTTTATTGATCATATTTAATATTAGATGTTATATGTTGAAATGTTGCATCCACAAGAAATTTGAAAACACTAAGAACCAAAGGGATCATATCTAAAATAAATCGATCATAAATAGTATTCCTTAAAAAGAATTACTATTGAGAAAAGTAGAATATGTTGGATATGTTTTGAAGAGGTTCAATTAAATTTTTACAATCTCTAAAAAATGACAAAAGTTGTATGAGCAATATTTTACAACAAGTATTCAAGAGATGAAAATATTTATTACCAATGTTGCACGAAAGGTGCCTAATCCTTATGTCAATACTAGAAATTGGACTAATGAGAAATTTGTGCATAAAATTACATTGCCACCATTGTTTATAGAAGCAGTTCGGAATATTTTCAGAGACATATCTGCACTTGACTACTAAAGAGTTTTCTATGTAGAATACAAAACCTGAACAAATCATTGAATTCAATGATTTCTCAATTTTGTCATTAAACATCAGGTGCGGATCGAATGAACAATCTGGAAGTTCAGGTTAAAAATAAAGTAAAACTTGCCAAAGTGAAAGCCCATTTAGAAGCAGAGGAGGAATGGGCTCCATATACATAGGCACCCATAGTTTCATTGTAGCACCATTGATCTCTTTATATTTATAACAGATGATTTTTATTAAACACCCATTATAAATTATTCTTAATGTTAAAAGCAGTGCCTGTCTGTAAATTCTAACTAATCCCAATTCTTTCACGTTTTGTAACAATATCCTTGTTTAAAAACGAAGAATCGGTTTCTAACTAAAAGCTGGTGTTTTTACATATGCAAACATTTCTGAAATAAAAAGAATACTAAATTAAAAAATTGCTTTTATTTAAGACTGTAAATTAACATTAATGAACAAATATTTCTGTAATGGAGTTAAAATACATATTTTATTAAAAATCAATCAGGTGTATATTAAAAATACGCAATACATATTCTGCTTTGATTGTCATAAAATATACTACATACCATCACTAAAAATGTTACTGGACTTTTGCAGATTTTTGGTGCAATTTTATTGCAATTCTATGCAGTCCTAGTACATGTCAATGCAGGATCTATCCAAATATGTTTATATCAGTATATAAATACTGTAATTAAATACATTCTTTGCACAAGTTGTTTATTTTTAATAAGCAATTAAAAATGCCCAATTGAAATATTTATGTCAATTTAACAATTTGCATGGGAAGTTAACAATTTGCATGGGGGTCAATTTAACAATTTCCGGCCCGGCCAATATATTGGCACACAATAATATATAATAAAATAACCGACGCAGAATTATAATAAGATAGGAAGAATTCACTAAATGTTTTTAATGATACTCTTTTTTTGCTATTATTAAACAAAATGCATATATTTATGTTGAATATACTGTAATTAGGTAAATAAACTTACGTTTCTATTAATATTGATTTTTTTGCGGCCCACCTATAGTTAAACCTTGTTTGTTTGGCCCAAGGTAGCCTTTGAGTTTGACACCCCTGATGTAGAGCATTTGTGAAAAGGGTCATAAGAGACCTCATGGACTATTAATGTCCTTTATTTGGCAGTGTGGTCTAACACGAGTATGGAGATAGTGATGCGTTGCTGAATCGAGGGTAACGAGCATTGAGAAAGCTGTGCTACAATGGTGCAGAGACTTTCGTGCTATTAAAGACAGTAGTCAGGGGCTGTGTCTACCAGGGGAGTTAGCCTGAACGAACTACATTAATATTAAAATTATATCTAAAATGTTTATTTATGTTGTTGAGAGCAGTGTTACTCAACTTATGATTTGCACCATAAGGGAATGGTGATTAATTTAGCTGTATGTGTTATTACCGAATTGTTGTAAGAATTCTATGAAATGTTAATGGGATGTACAGAGGCTGTTCACACATTTTTAGACGATGTATATTGTATTCACAAAACACAATTACATAAAATTCTTGTGTTTTAAATGCTCTATTTGACATCTCTTATTCTGAACTATCTTTCGACACCGCAATTTCCAGGATAATAATGCCTTTTGAACTGTCAGAAGAGGTATTCTATCCCATTCCTCCTGAACAGCTTTCCAGAGTCCTGTAAGTGTTTTGGGACGACGTTTGGATAATGCAGATTTTAAAAGTCCGAAAGCACAAAAATCCATAGGTGATACATCGGGAGATTTAGTAGAGATATCAGTGAAGGGTATGGCCTTGATATCAGTTTTTTGTTCCATTTCTTTTAGGAAATTTACAGTGGATTTTGATGTGTGACTGCTAGCTTTGTCCTGATGGAGTCTCACAGATTGATGGCACTGTGGGTAAAGCGATGGTATTTCATTCAGAAAAATTGACGATAAAATATGTTCCTGATAGTATTTGGAGTTAATCTTGACATTTTTTTCCACTCTCTTTATTTTTAACTTGCCATTATAAGAAAAACCAGCAACAATCATGAATCCCTTAGAAAAACATTCTTTCGAATCTTTGAACCATGTACTTAAATTTTTTTCTCCCCTTTTATGATAATAAATGGCTCTTTTTTTGTTGCAATCATTTAAATACACCCATGATTCATCTATTGTGACAATTGTTTTCCATTTTCTTTGGATAAGTGTTTCTCATATAGAATTCTGCAGCATGTCCTGCGTTCAGCGATATGATTTGGAAGTAGACGATGCACATTGCGTTTTTTCGCTTTCTTAAGATTTAAATCAACGCTTATCATTTTTTTTTACAGTAGACACCGATCATTTTAATGATTTTGCAACTGTCCTTTGACTAGGGGGATTTTCTTTTAACATTAAACAACGTACTTTTGCAATAGTCGAAGATGTCCGTTTTTTCCTTGGATACTTGTTTGGAATTTTTGTCCCACTTGAGGCTCCAATTTGACGTTTTTTCCCTTTCTTGTTGACGATATTACCTATCGACGCTTTAGATATCACAAAACCATGACTCTTCACATCGTTTTTGGATAACGGAGTATGCATATTTCTCTTCGGAAAGAGCATAAATGTAGCCTTCGAACCACTGCTGTGTTAAAAACGCAATTTTGAATAAAAACAAAACTTTCAAGCCGCAGACGATAATTTTGACTTTTAAAAATATAGTACAATTGCAATTATTTCTTTTGCAGCAAACAATTTTTTATTACCGCTTGCCAAAATCGTCTAAAAAATGTGCGAACAGCCTCTGTACTGTATATAAAATAGAAATTGTAAGAAGTATAACAGATGATTGTTAGAAACGCAAGCATATATAATTGTAAGATAATTATTATTAACAAGTTGATAAGTATCATTAGAAATGTTAGGAATATGTATAATTGATTATATAAGATTAATAGGAAGATTTGTTGTGATTAGATTGTAAAAAACTTAAATAAAGGAATTGTAAATAGTACTATAAATCGATTGGAGGTACTATAAATGCAAGTATATTTGTAAAAGGGTTTTATAAGTATATAATTGATAAGTATGATTTAAAGATAAGAGTTTGTATCATTGATGAGGTAAGATTTATATGACATGATATGGTAATCAAACTGTACATAAATTTGAAATTGTAAATAAGTGATATTGATTGTTATGGAAAATATATGCAAGTATATCTGTAAGATAGTTACTAATAATGAAATGTTAAGTATAAGTTGATTTTATCAGAAATGTCAAGAATACTAATGATAGAAGATTGTTTGAAATAGTTAGCCTCCGAGGAATTTAGGAGTGTAAATTATAATACATACAGCTAATAATAAAGTAAGGAGGAGTGTCAATGGATCAAGGTATGATGACTGTAAAATATAGGTTTCGTTAGGAAAATTTGGGTTTGGGGCGCGATGTCGTGCGGAACCCGCAATGTGATGATTGAGGTTGTCGTCGGGCGACCAGTCTGCAGGCAGAGAAGGCCGTATCACAAATACTGGGGGGGGGGGGGTGTAACTTAGAGACTTATCACATTTCTCAAATTTCAAAATGTTGAAAAAAACTTATTTGCCAAATTGGAAGAATTTAATACCACATTTGGAGAATTCTACGGATTGGAGGCATTCTTGACGTTTTTTGTTAATCCTTTCTCTCGTGCAGAGTACGATGTGTCTCATAAAATCACAACATATTTTGATATTTCCAATAAGGAGGACTTAGAATTGGAAATTATAAATATAAGAAATAACATTGAATTAAAATCACATCATAACGAAGAAAAATTCTGGAATTTAGGGAATGGAAATGGCTTCCGATTGTTGAGAAAATGTTCTCTGAAATTGAACTCTCTTTGCGCGTCGACATATGCTTGTGAATATTTGTTTTCCAATATGAAATACTTTGAGAGCGTTGTTACGCTCTCAAACACTCAAGATTAATTTCTTTTTTTTTTCAATATCGTTATTTGGTTTTTCACCAATACCCCTTGGGCCGATTTATCTATTAAACAATTTAATTTTAAGTATTTAATCTATGTTGTACTACTCCTGTCCTGTTTTAGACTCGCGTCTTGTTGACCCTTCTCCTTACCTCGCTAGACTCCCCCTAATTTAATTTTTAATAAATTTATTTTCCTACTTTATAAAATTTATTTTACCGTTAAGTTAACTTTTACCCAATATTAGGTCTTCGTTTTTGGTTCCCCAACCTGCCGATAGATGGTGGCAGGGTTCCCAACCCCACTCCCGTCAGGAAGCAAGACACCGCTCTTTCATTCTAAATTCTGCAGTCATGCGTCCGGGTATAGCTCTTATTGAGCAATGCATTATCTATTCTCTCCTGCTTTGCGGAGATACGGAAATCTACCACTCCGGCTTGCGAATTTCAAATACATACATACAGGGACCTTGCAACCGAGGGCGGGGCTAATCGTAACAGCCAATGAGCACTTGTTTTTACTACGCATGCGTTTGGACAGTTTTCTCGCTCGCTTATAAATTGGAAAGAAAATCAAGTATTTTTCCATATAAAAAAATAAATAATTAATTAACGCACCTTTTAAATATCTAATAAAGACTTCGAATTTATGTATTTTTTAATAAAAATCTACTTTCTGTCAACATTATTTAATTTTAGGCAGCAGACAACATTTTCAATGTAAAGGTTTATTGATCATATTTAATATTAGATGTTATATGTTGAAATGTTGCATCCACAAGAAATTTGAAAACACTAAGAACCAAAGGGATCATATCTAAAATAAATCGATCATAAATAGTATTCCTTAAAAAGAATTACTATTGAGAAAAGTAGAATATGTTGGATATGTTTTGAAGAGGTTCAATTAAATTTTTACAATCTCTAAAAAATGACAAAAGTTGTATGAGCAATATTTTACAACAAGTATTCAAGAGATGAAAATATTTATTACCAATGTTGCACGAAAGGTGCCTAATCCTTATGTCAATACTAGAAATTGGACTAATGAGAAATTTGTGCATAAAATTACATTGCCACCATTGTTTATAGAAGCAGTTCGGAATATTTTCAGAGACATATCTGCACTTGACTACTAAAGAGTTTTCTATGTAGAATACAAAACCTGAACAAATCATTGAATTCAATGATTTCTCAATTTTGTCATTAAACATCAGGTGCGGATCGAATGAACAATCTGGAAGTTCAGGTTAAAAATAAAGTAAAACTTGCCAAAGTGAAAGCCCATTTAGAAGCAGAGGAGGAATGGGCTCCATATACATAGGCACCCATAGTTTCATTGTAGCACCATTGATCTCTTTATATTTATAACAGATGATTTTTATTAAACACCCATTATAAATTATTCTTAATGTTAAAAGCAGTGCCTGTCTGTAAATTCTAACTAATCCCAATTCTTTCACGTTTTGTAACAATATCCTTGTTTAAAAACGAAGAATCGGTTTCTAACTAAAAGCTGGTGTTTTTACATATGCAAACATTTCTGAAATAAAAAGAATACTAAATTAAAAAATTGCTTTTATTTAAGACTGTAAATTAACATTAATGAACAAATATTTCTGTAATGGAGTTAAAATACATATTTTATTAAAAATCAATCAGGTGTATATTAAAAATACGCAATACATATTCTGCTTTGATTGTCATAAAATATACTACATACCATCACTAAAAATGTTACTGGACTTTTGCAGATTTTTGGTGCAATTTTATTGCAATTCTATGCAGTCCTAGTACATGTCAATGCAGGATCTATCCAAATATGTTTATATCAGTATATAAATACTGTAATTAAATACATTCTTTGCACAAGTTGTTTATTTTTAATAAGCAATTAAAAATGCCCAATTGAAATATTTATGTCAATTTAACAATTTGCATGGGAAGTTAACAATTTGCATGGGGGTCAATTTAACAATTTCCGGCCCGGCCAATATATTGGCACACAATAATATATAATAAAATAACCGACGCAGAATTATAATAAGATAGGAAGAATTCACTAAATGTTTTTAATGATACTCTTTTTTTGCTATTATTAAACAAAATGCATATATTTATGTTGAATATACTGTAATTAGGTAAATAAACTTACGTTTCTATTAATATTGATTTTTTTGCGGCCCACCTATAGTTAAACCTTGTTTGTTTGGCCCAAGGTAGCCTTTGAGTTTGACACCCCTGATGTAGAGCATTTGTGAAAAGGGTCATAAGAGACCTCATGGACTATTAATGTCCTTTATTTGGCAGTGTGGTCTAACACGAGTATGGAGATAGTGATGCGTTGCTGAATCGAGGGTAACGAGCATTGAGAAAGCTGTGCTACAATGGTGCAGAGACTTTCGTGCTATTAAAGACAGTAGTCAGGGGCTGTGTCTACCAGGGGAGTTAGCCTGAACGAACTACATTAATATTAAAATTATATCTAAAATGTTTATTTATGTTGTTGAGAGCAGTGTTACTCACCTTATGATTTGCACCATAAGGGAATGGTGATTAATTTAGCTGTATGTGTTATTACCGAATTGTTGTAAGAATTCTATGAAATGTTATTGGGATGTACAGAGGCTGTTCACACATTTTTAGACGATGTATATTGTATTCACAAAACACAATTACATAAAATTCTTGTGTTTTAAATGCTCTATTTGACATCTCTTATTCTGAACTATCTTTCGACACCGCAATTTCCAGGATAATAATGCCTTTTGAAGTGTCAGAAGAGGTATTCTATCCCATTCCTCCTGAACAGCTTTCCAGAGTCCTGTAAGTGTTTTGGGACGACGTTTGGATAATGCAGATTTTAAAAGTCCGAAAGCACAAAAATCCATAGGTGATACATCGGGAGATTTAGTAGAGATATCAGTGAAGGGTATGGCCTTGATATCAGTTTTTTGTTCCATTTCTTTTAGGAAATTTACAGTGGATTTTGATGTGTGACTGCTAGCTTTGTCCTGATGGAGTCTCACAGATTGATGGCACTGTGGGTAAAGCGATGGTATTTCATTCAGAAAAATTGACGATAAAATATGTTCCTGATAGTATTTGGAGTTAATCTTGACATTTTTTTCCACTCTCTTTATTTTTAACTTGCCATTATAAGAAAAACCAGCAACAATCATGAATCCCTTAGAAAAACTTTCTTTCGAATCTTTGAACCATGTACTTAAATTTTTTTCTCCCCTTTTATGATAATAAATGGCTCTTTTTTTGTTGCAATCATTTAAATACACCCATGATTCATCTATTGTGACAATTGTTTTCCATTTTCTTTGGATAAGTGTTTCTCATATAGAATTCTGCAGCATGTCCTGCGTTCAGCGATATGATTTGGAAGAAGACGATGCACATTGCGTTTTTTCGCTTTCTTAAGATTTAAATCAACGCTTATCATTTTTTTTACAGTAGACACCGATCATTTTAATGATTTTGCAACTGTCCTTTGACTAGGGGGATTTTCTTTTAACATTAAACAACGTACTTTTGCAATAGTCGAAGATGTCGTTTTTTTCCTTGGATACTTGTTTGGAATTTTTGTCCCACTTGAGGCTCCAATTTGACGTTTTTTTCCTTTCTTGTTGACGATATTACCTATCGACGCTTTAGATATCACAAAACCATGACTCTTCACATCGTTTTTGGATAACGGAGTATGCATATTTCTCTTCGGAAAGAGCATAAATGTAGCCTTCGAACCACTGCTGTGTTAAAAACGCAATTTTGAATAAAAACAAAACTTTCAAGCCGCAGACGATAATTTTGACTTTTAAAAATATAGTACAATTGCAATTATTTCTTTTGCAGCAAACAATTTTTTATTACCGCTTGCCAAAATCGTCTAAAAAATGTGCGAACAGCCTCTGTACTGTATATAAAATAGAAATTGTAAGAAGTATAACAGATGATTGTTAGAAACGCAAGCATATATAATTGTAAGATAATTATTATTAACAAGTTGATAAGTATCATTAGAAATGTTAGGAATATGTATAATTGATTATATAAGATTAATAGGAAGATTTGTTGTGATTAGATTGTAAAAAACTTAAATAAAGAAATTGTAAATAGTACTATAAATCGATTGGAGGTACTATAAATGCAAGTATATTTGTAAAAGGGTTTTATAAGTATATAATTGATAAGTATGATTTAAAGATAAGAGTTTGTATAATTGATGAGGTAAGATTTATATGACATGATATGGTAATCAAACTGTACATAAATTTGAAATTGTAAATAAGTGATATTGATTGTTATGGAAAATATATGCAAGTATATCTGTAAGATAGTTACTAATAATGAAATGTTAAGTATAAGTTGATTTTATCAGAAATGTCAAGAATACTAATGATAGAAAATTGTTTGAAATAGTTAGCCTCCAAGGAATTTAGGAGTGTAAATTATAATACATACAGCTAATAATAAAGTAAGGAGGAGTGTCAATGGATCAAGGTATGATGACAGTAAAATATAGGTTTCGTTAGGAAAATTTGGGTTTGGGGCGCGATGCCGTGCGGAACCCGCAATGTGATGATTGAGGTTGTCATCGGGCGACCAGTCTGCAGGCAGAGAAGGCTGTATCACAAATACTGGGGGGGGGGGTGTAACTTAGAGACTTATCACATTTCTCAAATTTCAAAATGTTGAAAAAAACTTATTTGCCAAATTGGAAGAATTTAATACCACATTTGGAGAATTCTACGGATTGGAGGCATTCTTGACGTTTTTTGTTAATCCTTTCTCTCGTGCAGAGTACGATGTGTCTCATAAAATCACAACATATTTTGATATTTCCCATAAGGAGGACTTAGAATTGGAAATTATAAATATAAGAAATAACATTGAATTAAAATCACATCATAACGAAGAAAAATTCTGGAATTTAGGGAATGGAAATGGCTTCCGATTGTTGAGAAAATGTTCTCTGAAATTGAACTCTCTTTGCGCGTCGACATATGCTTGTGAATATTTGTTTTCCAATATGAAATACTTTGAGAGCGTTGTTACGCTCTCAAACACTCAAGATTAATTTCTTTTTTTTTTTTTTAATATCGTTATTTGGTTTTTCACCAATACCCCTTGGGCCGATTTATCTATTAAACAATTTAATTTTAAGTATTTAATCTATGTTGTACTACTCCTGTCCTGTTTTAGACTCGCGTCTTGTTGACCCTTCTCCTTACCTCGCTAGACTCCCCCTAATTTAATTTTTAATAAATTTATTTTCCTACTTTATAAAATTTATTTTACCGTTAAGTTAACTTTTACCCAATATTAGGTCTTCGTTTTTGGTTCCCCAACCTGCCGATAGATGGTGGCAGGGTTCCCAACCCCACTCCCGTCAGGAAGCAAGACACCGCTCTTTCATTCTAAATTCTGCAGTCATGCGTCCGGGTATAGCTCTTATTGAGCAATGCATTATCTATTCTCTCCTGCTTTGCGGAGATACGGAAATCTACCACTCCGGCTTGCGAATTTCAAATACATACATACAGGGACCTTGCAACCGAGGGCGGGGCTAATCGTAACAGCCAATGAGCACTTGTTTTTACTACGCATGCGTTTGGACAGTTTTCTCGCTCGCTTATAAATTGGAAAGAAAATCAAGTATTTTTCCATATAAAAAAATAAATAATTAATTAACGCACCTTTTAAATATCTAATAAAGACTTCGAATTTATGTATTTTTTAATAAAAATCTACTTTCTGTCAACATTATTTAATTTTAGGCAGCAGACAACATTTTCAATGTAAAGGTTTATTGATCATATTTAATATTAGATGTTATATGTTGAAATGTTGCATCCACAAGAAATTTGAAAACACTAAGAACCAAAGGGATCATATCTAAAATAAATCGATCATAAATAGTATTCCTTAAAAAGAATTACTATTGAGAAAAGTAGAATATGTTGGATATGTTTTGAAGAGGTTCAATTAAATTTTTACAATCTCTAAAAAATGACAAAAGTTGTATGAGCAATATTTTACAACAAGTATTCAAGAGATGAAAATATTTATTACAAATGTTGCACCAAAGGTGCCTAATCCTTATGTCAATACTAGAAATTGGACTAATGAGAAATTTGTGCATAAAATTACATTGCCACCATTGTTTATAGAAGCAGTTCGGAATATTTTCAGAGACATATCTGCACTTGACTACTAAAGAGTTTTCTATGTAGAATACAAAACCTGAACAAATCATTGAATTCAATGATTTCTCAATTTTGTCATTAAACATCAGGTGCGGATCGAATGAACAATCTGGAAGTTCAGGTTAAAAATAAAGTAAAACTTGCCAAAGTGAAAGCCCATTTAGAAGCAGAGGAGGAATGGGCTCCATATACATAGGCACCCATAGTTTCATTGTAGCACCATTGATCTCTTTATATTTATAACAGATGATTTTTATTAAACACCCATTATAAATTATTCTTAATGTTAAAAGCAGTGCCTGTCTGTAAATTCTAACTAATCCCAATTCTTTCACGTTTTGTAACAATATCCTTGTTTAAAAACGAAGAATCGGTTTCTAACTAAAAGCTGGTGTTTTTACATATGCAAACATTTCTGAAATAAAAAGAATACTAAATTAAAAAATTGCTTTTATTTAAGACTGTAAATTAACATTAATGAACAAATATTTCTGTAATGGAGTTAAAATACATATTTTATTAAAAATCAATCAGGTGTATATTAAAAATACGCAATACATATTCTGCTTTGATTGTCATAAAATATACTACATACCATCACTAAAAATGTTACTGGACTTTTGCAGATTTTTGGTGCAATTTTATTGCAATTCTATGCAGTCCTAGTACATGTCAATGCAGGATCTATCCAAATATGTTTATATCAGTATATAAATACTGTAATTAAATACATTCTTTGCACAAGTTGTTTATTTTTAATAAGCAATTAAAAATGCCCAATTGAAATATTTATGTCAATTTAACAATTTGCATGGGAAGTTAACAATTTGCATGGGGGTCAATTTAACAATTTCCGGCCCGGCCAATATATTGGCACACAATAATATATAATAAAATAACCGACGCAGAATTATAATAAGATAGGAAGAATTCACTAAATGTTTTTAATGATACTCTTTTTTGCTTTTATTAAACAAAATGCATATATTTATGTTGAATATACTGTAATTAGGTAAATAAACTTACGTTTCTATTAATATTGATTTTTTTTGCGGCCCACCTATAGTTAAACCTTGTTTGTTTGGCCCAAGGTAGCCTTTGAGTTTGACACCCCTGATGTAGAGCATTTGTGAAAAGGGTCATAAGAGACCTCATGGACTATTAATGTCCTTTATTTGGCAGTGTGGTCTAACACGAGTATGGAGATAGTGATGCGTTGCTGAATCGAGGGTAACGAGCATTGAGAAAGCTGTGCTACAATGGTGCAGAGACTTTCGTGCTATTAAAGACAGTAGTCAGGGGCTGTGTCTACCAGGGGAGTTAGCCTGAACGAACTACATTAATATTAAAATTATATCTAAAATGTTTATTTATGTTGTTGAGAGCAGTGTTACTCACCTTATGATTTGCACCATAAGGGAATGGTGATTAATTTAGCTGTATGTGTTATACCGAATTGTTGTAAGAATTCTATGAAATGTTATTGGGATGTACAGAGGCTGTTCACACATTTTTAGACGATGTATATTGTATTCACAAAACACAATTACATAAAATTCTTGTGTTTTAAATGCTCTATTTGACATCTCTTATTCTGAACTATCTTTCGACACCGCAATTTCCAGGATAATAATGCCTTTTGAAGTGTCAGAAGAGGTATTCTATCCCATTCCTCCTGAACAGCTTTCCAGAGTCCTGTAAGTGTTTTGGGACGACGTTTGGATAATGCAGATTTTAAAAGTCCGAAAGCACAAAATCCATAGGTGATACATCGGGAGATTTAGTAGAGATATCAGTGAAGGGTATGGCCTTGATATCAGTTTTTGTTCCATTTCTTTTAGGAAATTTACAGTGGATTTTGATGTGTGACTGCTAGCTTTGTCCTGATGGAGTCTCACAGATTGATGGCACTGTGGGTAAAGCGATGGTATTTCATTCAGAAAAATTGACGATAAAATATGTTCCTGATAGTATTTGGAGTTAATCTTGACATTTTTTTCCACTCTCTTTATTTTTAACTTGCCATTATAAGAAAATCCAGCAACAATCATGAATCCCTTAGAAAAACTTTCTTTCGAATCTTTGAACCATGTACTTAAATTTTTTTCTCCCCTTTTATGATAATAAATGGCTCTTTTTTGTTGCAATCATTTAAATACACCCATGATTCATCTATTGTGACAATTGTTTCCATTTTCTTTGGATAAGTGTTTCTCATATAGAATTCTGCAGCATGTCCTGCGTTCAGCGATATGATTTGGAAGAAGACGATGCACATTGCGTTTTTTCGCTTTCTTAAGATTTAAATCAACGCTTATCATTTTTTTTACAGTAGACACCGATCATTTTAATGATTTTGCAACTGTCCTTTGACTAGGGGGATTTTCTTTTAACATTAAACAACGTACTTTTGCAATAGTCGAAGATGTCCGTTTTTTCCTTGGATACTTGTTTGGAATTTTTGTCCCACTTGAGGCTCCAATTTGACGTTTTTTTCCTTTCTTGTTGACGATATTACCTATCGACGCTTTAGATATCACAAAACCATGACTCTTCACATCGTTTTTGGATAACGGAGTATGCATATTTCTCTTCGGAAAGAGCATAAATGTAGCCTTCGAACCACTGCTGTGTTAAAAACGCAATTTTGAATAAAAACAAAACTTTCAAGCCGCAGACGATAATTTTGACTTTTAAAAATATAGTACAATTGCAATTATTTCTTTGCAGCAAACAATTTTTTATTACCGCTTGCCAAAATCGTCTAAAAAATGTGCGAACAGCCTCTGTACTGTATATAAAATAGAAATTGTAAGAAGTATAACAGATGATTGTTAGAAACGCAAGCATATATAATTGTAAGATAATTATTATTAACAAGTTGATAAGTATCATTAGAAATGTTAGGAATATGTATAATTGATTATATAAGATTAATAGGAAGATTTGTTGTGATTAGATTGTAAAAAACTTAAATAAAGGAATTATAAATAGTACTATAAATCGATTGGAGGTACTATAAATGCAAGTATATTTGTAAAAGGGTTTTATATGTA
This sequence comes from Dolomedes plantarius, assembly GCA_907164885.2. Lineage (NCBI taxonomy): Eukaryota > Metazoa > Arthropoda > Arachnida > Araneae > Dolomedidae > Dolomedes > Dolomedes plantarius. The sequence goes on along the minus strand of OU015498.1, from coordinate 143,656,708 downwards.
TATAATTGATAAGTATGATTTAAAGATAAGAGTTTGTATAATTGATGAGGTAAGATTTATATGACATGATATGGTAATCAAACTGTACATAAATTTGAAATTGTAAATAAGTGATATTGATTGTTATGGAAAATATATGCAAGTATATCTGTAAGATAGTTACTAATAATGAAATGTTAAGTATAAGTTGATTTTATCAGAAATGTCAAGAATACTAATGATAGAAGATTGTTTGAAATAGTTAGCCTCCGAAGGAATTTAGGAGTGTAAATTATAATACATACAGCTAATAATAAGTAAGGAGGAGTGTCAATGGATCAAGGTATGATGACATGTAAAATATAGGTTTCGTTAGGAAAATTTGGGTTTGGGGCGCGATGTCGTGCGGAACCCGCAATGTGATGATTGAGGTTGTCGTCGGGCGACCAGTCTGCAGGCAGAGAAGGCCGTATCACAAATACTGGGGGGGGGGGGGGTGTAACTTAGAGACTTATCACATTTCTCAAATTTCAAAATGTTGAAAAAAACTTATTTGCCAAATTGGAAGAATTTAATACCACATTTGGAGAATTCTACGGATTGGAGGCATTCTTGACGTTTTTTGTTAATCCTTTCTCTCGTGCAGAGTACGATGTGTCTCATAAAATCACAACATATTTGATATTTCCAATAAGGAGGACTTAGAATTGGAAATTATAAATATAAGAAATAACATTGAATTAAAATCACATCATAACGAAGAAAAATTCTGGAATTTACGGAATGGAAATGGCTTCCGATTGTTGAGAAAATGTTCTCTGAAATTGAACTCTCTTTGCGCGTCGACATATGCTTGTGAATATTTGTTTTCCAATATGAAATACTTTGAGAGCGTTGTTACGCTCTCAAACACTCAAGATTAATTTCTTTTTTTTTCAATATCGTTATTTGGTTTTTCACCAT